>JAINUG010000278.1:600000-1132712 GCA_029706075.1 Aldrovandia affinis
TGATAAAGATGAACAAAATAGATAGTTTAAAGTAAACTATAGAAGTAATGAGGTATATAATAATATAATATATGCCTTTTAGCAGATGCTTTTATCCAAAGTGACTTAGGCTACAGTAGTGAATACATACATTTTTTATTAAGTATATGTGTTCCCAGTGGGAATTGAACCCACAGCCTAAGGGTTGCCAATGCCATGCTCTACCAACTGAGGCACACAGAACCAGGTATATCGTATGCTCAAAAAACTCTGAAAATTATATTCTTTAATAATAATGCATTAGCACAAACCACAATATTCGTACAAATATATATACAAATATACCCTAACACCCCTGTTATAAGTACTTTGTGGTTCCTTCCTTGGCCATTACAACAGCAAGTAGTCACCTTCTGTAGTGTCGTACGAGGTTATGGAACTTCTTAGGGAGGATCCTCAACCGTTCCTACCCAACTATTCCTGATAGAGTTTCTGCATGTTCAAAATGGCAAAATCTGAACATGTTATATGACACCAGGGGAAATTTGGACCGCTTTGGCCGGAGTTAAATGTGGCAAACAACTTTGGTAGCCAACTTAATGAGTAAAACTGTGCTCTTACCAAACACGTTTATATTGACTTCCTGTTCAACTAGGTTATTATGTTCCCACATTTATTTGACTGATAATGATCAGAACAGGGATGCAGTGAACTATATCAGATAATTAGATATAATAGGCCCAACCTGACTGTCTGGAATGTTCCAGTTTTGAACAAGGATGGTGTAATCTTTAGGTATTTAATCATTATGGGTTTTTAGAGCCACATGTCATCAACTCCTTAAAACAATCTGGGAGATAACTTCAGTCATATGTTGTTTACATTAGAGAAGCACCCAGTCACAGGAATGCAAATGGCTTCATACAGAACCGGTTTGGACCCCTCAGTTATGCACATAGGTGTTTCCCACTCTAAAACACTTTTAAAAAGATTAGGTTTGTCTTTTGCTTTTCATTTTAAGCCAGTCCCTTTGTCCCCAGTCCCTATGCTGTGGAAGGCGTTGGTCTCGGCAACAGTTGGTCTCAGTTGCAGGGTTGCCTTTGTTTCGCCATAATTGATCAATATTTAATTGGTGTTGATTGGTGTGAATGGTAAGTGATTATTCACTTGACTGATTGTGTTTGTGTGTGAGAATGTGAGTGGGTGTGGTGTATGCGAATTGTTTGGTGTTGAGTGATTGTGTAATTAGCCACCATGTTTTAGCGTGTTAACCCTGGGTATACATATGCATAAACAGATTTAACTATTAATCTAAAGGAAAGTTGGAAAGTGACTTAACCCCCCACAAATTACATCCTCATAGTGATTTGACACAACGCAACTATTTAGTAAATCCGACTTAGATATTGCGACCTTGTAGGAACTGCTTTTGCGTTTGGAAAAACTGTCGCACTCCTTTAGTAAATCTGGCTCATTGTATCCATGTGTTGTTTCAATCTGTGATTTAATGTGTTAAAGAAATAAACCTGGAATGGTTCAATTAAGATTTTTTTCAACTTATTATCAGAGTAACCATCCAAACCATGAACACAAATAACACCCAGCCTGTAAGCATAGAAGAGGATGTCCCCTTTTGGAAAGAATTCTGCCCTTACAGCAAGAAGGAGAGTAAATCAAACAAAATCCTAAACCACTGTTGAGTTTTTGGGTTTTTTTCCCTATAGTGTTTTATTGTGAAAACAGCCTGACAGTGATTAATCACTAGCAGGTCTCATCATGAGACCTAACATGCCTTAAACTGTGTACAAGGGTGTAGACATGCCAACAAAAATATTATTTAGGCGGTTAGTCATAAGATGTGTTTGAACAGATTGTGTAATCCACTTAGAAAAATGTGTTAAAAGATATGGGTAGGTGAATTAATATGTTGACAGACTGTCCACTACTATCTAAACGTTTTTCCCCCTTATGTTGTATTAGATAACTTGTTTTGCTCTTTTTGCGAAAAGGGTGATGGCAGTAACTGCCAGATGTTTTTATTTTTATTTTTAGAATGTCTTACCACAGACAGGCACTGGAGGCTCCACAACTGGCTAATTTTCACCTGGACTAATCCTATGGCATTTGAAACATCCCCACATAATTACATTCTAACAAATATTCCCCAATTATTCTAATTCTAGCCTCTTCACTCACACACACAGACACACACACACACCCACGTATGCACACACACTATCGCTTTCTCACACACACTCACTGCTCTACTCTAGTCTCTCCACTGACACACACACACACACGCACACGCATACACAGACACACCAACAGACCAACAGTTGGGGCGGCACTGGCTCAGTGGTTAGGGCTGGCAACACGGGCTGGCAAAAACAATTAACTAGAAACTGGAGGGATGCTAGTTCCAAGGCCGTAACCATGGAGTCAACATTGGGGGGGACCAAATCAATTTATTTATATTTTTTATATCAGCTAGGCTATATATTGGGGGGGACATTTTGAGCATATCTGAATATTGGGGGGGATGTGTCCCCCCCAATATATATGGTAATTTCGGCCTTGGCTAGTTCACTTCCTGGGGCACTGCCCCCCCCACACCTCTTTACCAAGCTCTATAGCTCAATCTGCAGCTCCTGCAGGGTCCACTGGAGCCTGCTGATCTCACTCCTGCTGTTCTGTATCTCAGTGGGACCGCTCACCACCTGCTGGTTCAGGGCATTGCACTACCAAGGAAAGGGGACTCACAAAAGAAGAACATGATACATTTCGATTGAGGTTGACCACAATATGCTTCTTTTACAACAAACAATGGGAAACAAATTAAAACATGTTTCCCTTTAACACATTTTCCCCAATTTCTTTTTCTCCCAAAAATTGGTAACGACCAGCTGTGCCTCGAGTTAACACAGTGCACCCTGCACCCAGCACACTGCATTAACTCAAGGCAATGACAACCGATCACCTATCACCTATCACCCTAGGGCATTCAGAGGAATTGGCACATGCTTTTATCACATCAAGGCTAGGTTATTGCAATGCCCTCTTATCTAGCTGCTCCAATACCTCTAAAGAAACTCCAGTTGGTTCAGAATGCAGCCGCTCGTATTCTGACCATAACAAAGAAGCATGAGCATATTACCCCAGTGCAAAACGCATAAGAGAATCAATATTTATTCTAGACTAAAAACGTACCTTTACAGTCAGACTTGCAATCAATTATAATCCAGATACAGAGCTAGAGGAGCTAGCTGGGCAGGTTATTGATGGGTGGGTATGTTTCCTGTCCTTCTCATGACTACATAGACTGACTCTCCGTCCTGATAACTTCTGGCAGGGGTCACCTGTTGCCTCATCTCAAAACTGTCCCTGTTGCTGCACAATGTACACATTGCTCTTCCCTAATTGCCTGTACTTGCTTGTCTCCCTCTCTCACCGGTGGGGCTGCATCCCGTGGGCCCACCATCTGTCCGTCCGTCTGTCTCTTCTGTCCCAGCGCTACCACCTTCAGCTGCTTTGCGCTAAATTCACCCTGTGTACTGTGGGACTCTCAACCCTGTTATATCCTCTCACTATGGACTCGCTGGGCTGTACTAGAAATCCTTCAAGCCTGCGTTACGTTGTTTGTTGTCTATGGATGGGAGTCCATATAAAGCCACACGCTTCAAATATATATATTTAACCAAACCGGTATCACAAAATGTGTCAAAATGTTCATAATTTGTCAAGTACATCTCAAAGTTTTTTTCTTTTTTTAAACAATGATTTATGTTGTCAAATAAATGCAATGTCTTATGCTTAAGCCTTTTAAAAGCAGTTTAGGTATTTTTGATTAAGTTTGCTGTCTTGATGAGGAATTGAACACTGATGGAGTCTGCACATAAAAAGACTGGGCATAACAAGTTCTACCACACCGGGGGAAAATGTGGTAACCCTTACTTCAGCAGTCAACATAATAACTACAACTGTGGTCTTACTAAATACGTTTGTTTTCTTGACTTCCTGTTCAACTAGGTTTTCAGAACGCATTCCAATACCTATTTGGCTGACAATAATCAGAACAGGGACACGGTGAAGCAAGCTGATTTCCTGGAATGTAGCTCTACACAAATGTTCTACAATTTCAGACATGGACAGTGTAACCGTAGGCATTTAATCATTATGGGTTTTTAGAGCCACACCTCATCAACTCCTTGAAAATAATCTGGGAGATGACGTCTGAGATAAACAATCTGATGCACATAGGTGTGTTGCTCGCATATTTATGGAAATACCTTGAGCATGAGCTCCTTTCTGTCTTTGGGAGAGTGTAAGCAAGCACGCGCTATCCTTACAAGACATGTTATGTCAGCCGCCTCTTCTTTTCACATCACAATTCACAAGTTAAGGTTCTAAAAAGAGTCAGAAGTGAGCCGGAGGAAGACACTTGAATGTGCAGCTTCATGTGCAGTGACTGTGGGCACCTGATTGACCAGCTGAGGTCGCTGGTTTGCAACGAGACACGGATAACCCAGCCGACAGAATCCCTCTTTCTCTGGGTGACGCTACTTTCACCATGGGCCTTCTGGCCACAGTCGGCACTGACACGGACTGGATTCCATACCAGACCGTGGGGTTCATCTACGCACTAGAACAGTACCTTAACAGGATGAGCCATGCAAATGTTCAAGATCACAAACACATCCCTAGTAACAGGATATGTACCAGGACTCAAATTGGCTGCGGATGATTGAATCGACCAGTGCTGAAAATGATTGAAAGAGACCCGCTGTTTCAAAGCAAGCTGAAATCCACCCTTGAGGACGCCATGCCTCAATGATGTGCGTCACCTGCAGTGTCTGGTGGGCGTGTTGGCAAGCTGGCTGACCTCACGCACCAAATGCAAATGCAGCTGGGCAATCTGGGCATTGTTCTCCCAGCGGTGGCAGAAATAAAAAAAAGTACTGGCATCCCGGTACCATCTTTGCTGCCATTACTGAGACTCTTGCTGTGAATGTTTCAACTCGCTATGCCCCATAATATAGAGACAAACCCTTGTCCTCCTGGTTGTTCTCGATCCCAGGTTCACATCTGAGTGCATAATACAAGATGAGATAGTTCTAAACAAGCTGGGAGAAATCTGCTCACATGCCCTGTTTGCAGCAGGGGTAGGCTATTCAAAAATTAGAAATGAAATTAATGGTGATTATCATAAAGGCTACACACATCAAATGAAAATGTAAGGTTCTAAAGTGAGTGTCACACACCGTGTGACACAACCCGGAGCGGAACAGAACAGCAGGACACAGGGAATGGAGTTGACAGTTTGGGAACCAGATTTTATTTCTTTATCCCTCAGTGGGAGAGATCAGAAGAGAGAGAGCGTGCACATGTAATATAAAATTATTTTTAATTGACCCCCACGGGTTTGGGACACGAAACAATAAACCAACATAATAAACTAAATAAAATCACCTTTCGGCATAACATATTACACTGTGATTTCTTATGCTTTTCAGCTACATTTGCTTCCTTTTTACTTACTCTCAAATGTTCCTCTCCCAGGTTCCAGCCACCTACTAAGAGAGTAGAGCAGTTTTAAGCACACAGGTTTGATGAGAAAATGTCACACAGGTGTGTTCGCTGGCTGACCTGCTAGTAGGCGTGGCCATTAATCGGCCCGATTCCCCTGTTCAGACATTGCATTGCAGTGCAGTTTTCTTGTGCAAATAATATGCAATTGCCGGAGCTAAAATGATCTTCAACAGGGAATCGAGTCTAATGGGAGGGTTGTTACATCAAGGCTGCAAATCATAAATCCTGACAGGCCATAGACATGTGTGAGCTGGTTAAAAGCAACGTTGCTTGTTTTTTTAGTTGACAAGGGTTGTAATATGACATGAGTTTCTCTGTAACTTTGTTGAATGTTTTGAGCCATTGGTGGTTTATTGTTGGGTCTGTGCTGTGTGTCTGCTGAGCCAGTGTTCTGTATTCACTTATAAAATGTTTTCTTTGATTCTGATCTCACGACTTTCAAAGTCGGACGTTGAAACCTTGCTCTGTAATCACGTTTCTCATATTCTGCATGTAACAAATTTTCTGGGTTGGGCAAAGTTTAAGAACTCTTTTGACAGTGGCCATGAGTTTGTCAACTTTTGGGAAATTACTTTCCCCAAATATGACTTGCTAGTGCCACAAATTGGGCCTTGCAAGATAAATGGACTGAATTTGGGAGCAAGCTTCTAAGGACATTTTGGTATGCTTTTAAAATGCAACTTGCATTTGCATTCAGACACAAATGCACTCATATTTTTTAAATCCACCGTCTAGGCAGTTAGGAATAGTAGGAGAGAGACAAGTCAGTAGTTAGAAATTACGTCAGGATTCAGAGAGGGTTTTTTGAGGAGGGGGATGACATGGGTGCTTTAGAGGGGAGAGGGGACAGAGCCAGAGGAAAGAGAGGAGTTGATAACAGTGGAGACAAAGTGGAGGATGTCCATTGCAATGGACTGGAAGAGGGATCGAGAGGGCAGGTGGTAGGACGGTGGGAGTGAACAAGTTGAAGGATGTCCGAGTCAGGGAGGGGTGAGAAGGAAGACAGAGGGGTGAGAGGTTTAGGTAGCGAGATGGGTGAGGGAGAATTAGGTATGAGGGGGTCGGAGACGAGCAGGTTAAGTGGAGAGAGGACAGAGTGAATCAAAGGAGGAGGAGAGAGAGGGCAGTAGGGTGGATTAGGCTTCCTCAGCAGGTAGCTGAGAGAAGGCATCAGTAGGGGGAAGGGATGAAAGAACAGTAGCTGACGGGCCTGCAGGGGAGAGAGAGCAGAGGTTGCGGCGGACAGAGACGGTGGGGGCAGGTGAAGAGGGTTTTGCCACAGAGCGGAGGGGGAGGGATCAGCTGTCAGCTTTCAGATCACCTGTGATAGATTGTCCTTGCCGAACAAATAAAGTATGTAAAGCATAATTGTTTGTCCCATCTGTTGATTCGCCTGTGACCACAGGTATGCTGTCAGATATGCTGTTATCTGTTATTTTCTTTGTATTATATGCAAATCATCAATCTGCAGCACATACTTCTGTCTTGCCTGTTTAAAAATGCACGTCATTAGGGATTATCCACTTGTTCTAATGGAATATTTGAATTTAAGGCCACATCTGTCAAATGTTGAATAACATCCAGCCACCGCTCAAGACTGTGTGTTCTCTTGCTGACAGATGAGTCCCGCTCAGTGTTAATCTCAGACTTTAGCTGATGTTTTTTTGTTGGTAAAAGTCAGTCTATTATAGGCTACTTTTTTGGGGGGGTGCGGGTATTTTTAAATGGCAAGTTGTGCAAAATAAATTACATTTGTCTCTGTGCAGTGTACCAGGTGGACACTGTTGCACTCGTTTTCTCAAAAGCGTGTTTTTCGTATTTGTCATTCCTTTGCTTGAGAAGTACTTTGAGGATAGGGTGAGTGTTTTATCAAAAGTGCCAACAGGCATTACGTACCTGTTGGCACTTGCATATGAATTGCTGGCTTATTGTTTACAATTGTCTGCGATAAATCTTCATTAAACCACTTTAAAGTCACAAGATACTGCTGGTATAGAGTTGTTTTTATTGTTTGTCTGAATATAATGTAATTTGCCCAAAGGAAACTAAAAATGTCATCAATACAGGTGAATCACTCATCCGATTACAGTGTATACCACAAGGAGAGCTGTTTATACATAGTTTAAACCCTCAGAAAGATTATCTGTTCATAATGAAAACAATTAGCTTTTTGTGCTACTTTGGGTTAAATACCAGTTTAAAAATGCACAAAAAGTGTTTGATCCACTATTTATTTGTGTTTGGCCTCTTGGTCAGGCCGTGATTGTAAATGATAATATGTTCTCAATTAACGTGCCTGGATAAAGATTGGTTAAGTACATGAATAAATACATTTTGACAAGTTGGTTTGGTCTTCACATGGCATCTTTTGGCACAATAACTGCATTTCATAAGGCTGAAATGTGGAGAAAGTTAGCAGATAGGACCAGTGGAAAGGAGAATGGGAATGTGTGTAAAAAATGTCATGGTTCGCAGCATGGCTAATGGATTAGAAGCATTACATTGAAGAGGAAAAATGCCTTGAGCTTCAGGGTCAGGACATTGTGGACAAACACACATGTAGGAGACGCGGTCATGATCACAGACCATCGTAACTACCTGGTGCCAGGGCCTGATCTTGACCATCATGGGCCCTAGGCCCTGCCTCCGTTGTGGGCCCCCCAGGCATGGCATTCTGGGAGATGGAGTTCTTAGATTTAACCTAATATTGGAGATAATAACTAATAATGAGGATCCTGTATGATGATATATTTGTTGGGTGTGTAAGTGTAATATGAATTATGTAAAAATACAAATACAAATAAAAAATGTAAGTATTAAAAAATAATATCAATATTAATATTTCCCCCATATTTCCATCAATATTAATATTTGCCCCATGCGACGTTTGGGCCCTAAGCCCAGGCCTTGGCGGCCTATGCAGAGATCTGGCCCTGTCTTGTGCTCTGCGGCCCATTGGAAGAGCAACAAAGACTGTGCCTAGTAATGACGGTCGCATCAGGACAGTGGAAGTCAAGGCCCAAGATTTCACCTATATCCTCCCTGTTGCCCGGTTCATTCCTCTCCCTGAAATTGAGGATCACGGGGAACTCCGAGTGAGTCTTTTTGGATGGTTAGGAATTGCATACAATTCTGGGGCGGCTGTGCAAACACTCACAGAAGCACAGTGTGCAAAGGATTGAAATTGAGATCTGTTCCTTTAAAATGTCAGACGTGCCTCGGGCATGAGCAGATCCATGATAGAAATATAATCTGAGAGTGTAATTCCATCATCAACCTGTTGGATCTGATGCTGTCTGGCTCGAACCTATCAACTTTAATCTTGTGTGTGTCTTATCAAAGTGAGTATCTGAGAAAGCACTTTTCTAGAATGCCATCCAGTAATTCAGCTGACTCGATCGACAGCAATCCTTGTACCTTGTTCATTGTTTTATTTATAAATATGCAGCTCAGAGTGGATTTCCCTTTGTTAAGTTTGGGAAGTTAAAACATATTGCAGGATTGTTATATGTTAAGTTTGAGAATGTATCATTACAAAACATTATATTTGCAGGTACAACAAATTGTTAATATAAAGAACAGTTTAGCTGAAAGATGTGGGAAGTACAATTCCTGGGTGCTAGGAGCAACTACATAGTTAAACTAGGACCCTGTAGGTAGATCATTATCATTGTTCATTATTATTAACAATGGAACAATGGAAATAAAAAATCGAACCATGGAAATTTAGTACCAGCAGTTGCATATTGTCGCTGTTGGAAGAAAATCTTGTATCTCCAAAATGGATTTTGAACATTTATGAACATAAAATCACAAAAATTCATGAGTTTACTAAAAATTATGCTAGAAATGAGTCACAGTAACTCCATAACTAAAGTTTGATAAAATAGTCGTTAAACTGGAGTTTACGACCATCGAACTGTGGTCACATGATTTTAACTGTATGAATTCTAATGGACTGCATCTGTCTACTGGCACGCATTCTGGTCTCTGCCTTAATTCTGTGCCATTTGACAAACTAAAATAAAGATTATGTTATTGTTATTATATTAAAAGGGTTTGGCTAAATGTTCAGACATAATTTTAGCAATTATTTCAACACACCTTTCTGGAGGGCTAGTGTGTGTGCAGGTTCTTGTTTCTACCAATTATCCTGGGTCAATTAGCTAATTAGTTGGATATGCCAATGCTGGTTCACTCTTAGATTAGACCACAGTAACATGTTTCATATGGGAGCACAAGAACAGTCTTCAGCTGTCACTCATGGGCTTATCAAGAAATGTAGCTAAAATGTCAGATCATGTAAATGATTGGGCTAATTAAATACCCTACCGGTAAAAAGTTTTAGAACCCCCCCCCATTTTTCAGTTTTTACTGAAATTTAAGCAGTTCAAGTCCAGTGAATAACCTGAAATAGTACAAAGGTAAGCGGTAAACTGCCAGAGGTTTTAAAAAAGTTTAGGTTTCCAAACACTGAAAAATAATGTCAATTTCATAGTTATAAAAAAAGGCGCTTTTCAGGGAACAAGTAATGGGTTAACATGGGTTAACAGTCACTCTGTGCAAGTCGCCGACTCTGGATCCAGCAAAAGAGCCCCAGACCATCACGCTTCCTACTCCATGTTTGACAGTTGGTGTCACACACTGGAAAACCATCTTTTCGCCTACCTGACGGCCTACAAAAACCCTGCGTGATTAACCGAAGATTTCACATTTTGATTCATCGGTCCATAAGATGTTCTTCCAGTCTTCAGTGTGAGGGTCTGCCACTAGATGTTGTTATTTGTTACCTTCTTAGTTGCTTTGCTCTGTTTTAGTCTCGTGTATTGAGTTAATTGTTTCATTGAGTATATTGTCCCGTGATTTGTTAATTGTTTATTGATTCATTGTTTTAGTGTTTCCATCTGTGCCTCGTTGTCCCTGATTGTTTTTTGGTTATTAGTTTCAGTAATGTCACCTGTGTCTGGTTAGTTCCCCCCTACTTAAGCTGTGTGTTTCCTTGTTTCAGTGCTCAGTCTTGAGATTGTTCTCACCTAGTTTCCTGTATTGTTATGCACAAGTATTTCGCTAGTCTTGTTGTTCCTCATTTTCTTTGGGCTACTTTTTCAAGAGTTTGTACTTGTTCTTCAGTGTTTTATTGTTCTCTTCACTAGTAAAGATCTATCATTGTTACCAAACCATCTTTGCCTACGTCTCATTCTCTGCACTTGGGTTCACTCAGTCCACCTCCTAACACTTCAGTAGTCCACTGGTGGTGCTTTATGGCCCAGGCAAGCCTCTTTCTCTTATTTTGCCATCTTAGCAATGGCTTTCTTACTGCCACTCAACCTGTTAAACCTGCAGCTCAAAGTCTTCTCTTCACAGTTGAAACTGAGACTTTCTTACTTCGACCAGTGTTAAGCTGTGCTTGAAGCTGTTGTCCTGGAGGTGCCTATCACACAAGCTGTCGACTCTGATTTTGTTGTGGCTTTGGGTCTGCCAGACCTCTTCCTGTCAAAGTTTCCTCCAGTTTCCAAGTGCCTTTTCATAGTGTGGGAAACTTATTTATATTAAAAAAAAATAAAATCCTCTGGCAGGGTACCGCTTACCTTTGTACATTTCAGGTTATTCACTGGACTTGAACTACTTAAATTTCAGTAAAAACTGGAAAATGGGGGTGACCGGTAGTGTAATTAAGAGGAGTTGGCATGAAATCCAGAAACTGATACGGCCCTCCTTGCCCACCCCTGCCTTAAGGGTTTACAAAATGAAAAGAAAACAGTAATGAAGAGACAAGCTGTAATACATGTATTAAGTACAGAGTATTTATACTCTTGTAAATTAATACTCAAATTAATGATTTTTTCAGAAACATTTCTAAATTCTTCTAAAACATTGATGAACTTATACCACTAAACTGTCAGATACAGTAAGAAAAGATCACATCAGGGCTCATTAGAAGTGTATGCACTGAGCCTTACCCTTGTGCTCTTTGTATTAGTAATTTATAAATTCGTTTGTTTTGTGTTTTGATATTCATGTACAAGCCATTAGATATGACAGTATGGTGTAACTCAAATAATTAGAATTATAGGCTTTTCTTGGTAGCCTAGTTTTGTGATGATCCGGACAAGGACCCAAACGCAGACCAGGATATAACAGAAAAGGAACATTTAATGATCAGTCCAAGTTCAAAGCCAGTAATCAGAATCCGAAAAGGTACAAAAACAAAATCCAAAAGAGTAGTCGAGGGCAGTCAAAAGATCAAAAACCAAACAAGCAGAAAGGCAAACAAAACAGAATCGGCAGGCAAAACTCAAAGTCAAAGGGTGTCTCCGGAATCACAACATAACACAGGCTTACTGGGAAACTTGATCAACATTCTGACAAAGTGAGAGTGCAAACTAGGAACTTAAATACAAACGGGGAAGATAACACAAGAGGAATCAGGTGTGACTGGGAGGGGAAAGGGGCGAAAACACAGGTGAGAACAATCAGGACCACTAATACAATAACAAGGGGAGACGAAAGACACGGACTGTAAAGCACATAGACTCAATAATAATAAACGACCTGGGAAAGCAGGTAGACACGTGCACAGCTCGGAGGGGAGGAGCGCATTGTCACGAATCAACCAGCTAACGGGCATTTCCTCCAAATCCCAATCAGGAGAAGCGTGAGGAATGCGAATCAATCTAGGTCATTACTGACAGCTGGAAACAATCAACCGAGAGGACATTTTAACAGGTTGATTCTCTTTGTTCATCGCTTGGACGTTATTTTAGCTGTGTTTCTTTGTACCTACTGTTGCCTAGTGTCTCTTGCTCTTCGGATCTCTCTCTCTCTCTCTCTCTCTCTCTCTCTCTCAGCAGGGAGAACTGCACAGGGATAGGAGAACGAGAGGGAGAATGGCAGCTGCAGATAGAAACACAAGATGATTAGTAAAAGTAAACGTACCCAAACTCCCTAACGTTAGTAGATTAGTTGGTTAGTACTATATACACGTAACTAATATGTACAGATAAAAAGAAAGAAAGAAGTAGCCTAAACGAGATACGAAATAAGGCAGAAACCCGTATAGCCGAAATCACCCGAATAGTGCAACGAAATCGAAACTTAGACCGAATAGTGAACACGGAGAAAATAATAAAATACAAAAACAAGCGACAAAAAGACAAAGAGTGGAAGCACTGGCCAAACTCAGACAGACGGGGGAACTAATGTGAATAATAAATGAACACGGAGAAAATAATAAAAATAATAAAATGCTCTCTTAATAGGTGGCTGAAACCTGGGAGAGGAACATTTGAGAGAAAATAAAAAGGAATCGAATGTGGCTGAAAAGCATAAGAATATCGCAATGCAAAGTGTTATGCCGAAAGGCGATTTTATTTAGTTTATTATGTTGGTTTATTGTTTTGTGTTCCGGACCCGTGAGGGTCAGTTAAAAATAATTTTATATTACATGTGCATGCTCTCTCTCTCTCCTGATCTCTCCCACTGAGGGATAAAGAAATAAAATCCGGTTCCCAAACCGTTAACTCCATTCCCTATGTCCTGCTGTTCTGTTCTGCTCCTGTGTCACACTTTAGAACCTTACATTTTCATTTGATGTGTAGCCTTTATGATAATCACCATTCATTTCATTTATAATTTTTTAATAGCATACCCCTGCTGCAAACAGGTGAGCAGATTTCTCCCAGCTTGTTTAGAACTATCTAATCTTATATTATGCACTCAGATGTGAACCTGGGATCGAGAACAACTGGGAGGACAAGGGTTTGTCTCTATAATAGGGGGCGTAGTGAGTTCACAGCAAGGGTCTCAGTAAAGGCAGCAATGCCAATAGGATGGGACTGGGATGTTAGTACTGTTTCTATTTCTGCCACCACTGGGAGAACAATGCCCAGGTTGCCCAGCTGCGTTTGCATTTGGTGCGTGAGGTCAGCCAGCTTGCCAACACGCCCACCAGACACTGCAGGTGACGCACATCATTGAGGCTGACCTTGGCGTCCTCAAGGGTGGATTTCAGCTTGCTTTGAAACAGCGGGTCTCTTTCAATCATTTTCAGCATCAGTCGACTCAATCATCTGCAACCAATTTGACAGACTCCTGGTACATATCCTATTATTAGGGATTTGTTTGTGATCTTGAAAATTTGCATGGCTCATCCTGTTAAGGTACTGTTCTAGTGTGTGGATGAACCCCATGATCTGGTATGGAATCCAATCTGTCTCAGTGCCGACCAGAAGCCCCATGGTGAAAGTAACGTCACCCAGGGAAAGAGGGATTCTGTCGGCTGGGTTATCCGTGTCTCGTCGCAAACCAGTGACCTCTACAGGTCAATCAGGTGCCCACAGTCACTGCACATGAAGCTGCACATTTAAGTGTCTTCCTCTGGCTCACTTCTTTAAAAAAAAAAATGTATTTCAAATTTTTTCCCCATTTTTCTCCCAATTTGGTTGCCAATTATACCCTCTATTCACCCTCCCCCACGAGTCTGCCGCCAAGACGGAATTCTACCACGGAAGCCTTTTTCCTGCTCGATGGACTCATGCCGGCTCACCCTCCCCCTCCCGGAGGCGGACAGCCAAACGCCGCCTCCGATCGGGGCTGATGGCCAGGGCCGGTCTGGTAGAGATGCAGGTTTTGAACCGCATCCCTGACAGGCAGCGCACACCACACCGGACCAGCCAAAGTGTGGTGCGTTAGACTGCTACGCTATCCGCCAGCCCTCTCCGGCTCACTTCTGACTCTTTTTAGAACCTTAACTTGTGAATTATGATGTGAAAAGAAGCAGCAGCTGACATAACAGGCAAATTGACAGCTGAGGAATTAGAATTTGGTTAGGCATTCCAAATTGGGAGAAAAAGCATAACAGTTCTCTGATCATTAATTTGCTCATGAGTGAGATCACAGTCAGGAAAGAAAGACAAAATGTGTGGGGAGGACAGAAAGGAGCTCAGGCTCAAGGTATTTCCATAAATATGCGAGCAACACACCTATGTGCATCAGATTGCTTATCTCAGAAATTATCTCCCAGATTGTTTTAAGTAGTTGATGAGGTGTGGCTCTAAAAGCCCATAATGATTAAATGCCTACGGTTACACTGTCCGTGTTCAACGCTGTGAAACATGGCTGCATTCCATGGCTACATTCCAGAAAATCATGTTGGGCCTATTATATCTAATTATCTGATATGGTTCACTGAATCCCTGTTCTGATCATTATCAGTCAAATAAGTGTGGGAATATGTTCTAATAACCTAGTTGAACAGGAAGCCAATATAAACGTGTTTGGTAAGAGCACAGTTTTTTTTTTTTTTTTGTTGACATACATGATTTTGTACATATACATTTTTACATTTTGTGATACCGGTTTGTTTAAATATATATATTTAAAGCATGTGGCTTAATATGGACTCCCATCCATAGACGACAAACAACATAGTGCAGGCTTGAAGGATTTCCAGGCTGTACATCCCAGCCAGTCCATAGTGAGAGGACACAACAGGGTTGAGAGTCCCACAATGCACAGGGTGAATTTAAGTTGGCCAGGGCCCTTCAGATGAAATCAAATCAAATGTATTTGTATTGTGGATTTACTCAAAGATTTGTCACAATAAGGTTTACAGTAGACCCTGGCCTGAACCCCCAACAAAAGCAAGCATAGGGTAAACAGTAGCAAGGAAAAACTTGGTGGAGCAAATGGGAAGAAGCCTTAGCAGGAACCAGACTCAAGAGGGGGAGCCTAACTTCCTTTGGCCTGGCTCAGGGTCTGAGTTTATAAGGACCAACAGTGGTCAACCTGATGGCACCTGGGGGTTTTGTAAATGACTTTCGCAAACTAAACACCATCTCTGCAGTTTGACAGTTATCTTATGCCTCAGGCAGAAGAGGTGATTGAGCGGCTGGGTAGCACATGGTTCATCTTGGCCCTGGACCTGACAAAGGGATACTGGCAGGTCCCCCTCACCCCTTCCTCGCAGAAAAAGACGGCATTCTCCACCCCCGACGGACTGTACCACTACATAGTTCTGCTAAGTTTCAGAGACTGATGGACCAGCTCTTCTGTCCTCACCATACGTATGTGGCTGATGGGAAACCCCTGGAAGTTCCACCTGGGCCAAAGTGAGGCCAGATATCTGGAGTACGCCATCAGCCAGGGCCTCACCAAACCCCAGGACGCCAAGGTGAAGGCGGTGCGTGACTGTATCCAACCCGACAATAAGTCTCTCAGGGCTTTCCTTGGTCTTGCGAGGTACTATGAACAGCTTTTCCTCATTTAGCCTCTATAGCAACTCCTTTAACAGAGCTCAAATGGAAGAACGCTCCGGAGAAACCCGTGTGGACCTCTGACACGCAACGGCGCTCCAGGTCCTGAAGTTGGCGATCTGTACAGAGCCTGTCCTGCGATCGCCTGACTTCACCCGGCCCTTCATCCTCTAGAGTCTAGATGGACGCTCCCGCCACTGGGATCGGGGCCGTCCTCTCCCATACTGCTGACAGAGAACAACTCCTCATCCTTTTCATCTCCAGGGAACTGCTCAAGAAAAACTGCTCAATGCTCAAGGGTAACATCCCATATCAAAACTACTTGGGCTGGACTATGCTTTGTAGGGCATTTTTTGTTACTACTGTTTTAATGCTCAAACACTAACACTAACAACCCAGTTGCTGAATTCCCCTGTTTTTTGGGGGCTTTGTCAAATGCAAAAAGGTATCTTTTCTTAACAAGAATATATAGTCCAAAATAAAAACTAAGTTTTCAGTGACAATTTTAAAATGGTTTCATTAAAATCTAAAATATTTTACTGCTACCATTTTCATATTTGTGACTTTATGCTTATATTTTATATTTTTTGTGATTTCACAATATATGCTAAAGACTATCAAATACTATGTTGATAAATTATTCATGTTAAAATTAATTCATTAATATATCCTTTCCCTGTGAGCAGTTTAACAAACTCATTTAAAAAAATTCATTTTAAATTCACATCACAAACAAACAATTCAAGATTTCCCATCAACTTCAATGAAAACAGGCTTTTATAAGTGTTTATATTTACGTTGCATGTTCTCACTGAAATGTTTTACTCAAATTGAAGGAAAGTGGATTTCACCACCATTCAGAATAATCGCTGATGATTTTTAAATATAATCATTGTATAACCATTTCCTTAGGTTTGTTGATTTCAAATTATGTAGGATTTCATTTAGAAATAAAGTAGTTTTTTAAAATAAACGACCTGTCAAACATTTTGCCATTTAATTATTTTTTTACATTTCTGAATCAGATACATCCTGTCACATGAACCTCTTTCAATAATTCCAACTAACCATAAAAAAGATGGATGCAAAACTCACCCACGCCCCACTTAGCAATGTTTTTTTTCAGGGATCAGTGGATGCACACCTGTGCGGCGTGTGTTCAAGTTCCATAAAAATAAATAATGATTTTAAAACGCCCCGTAGCTACCACTCCCTCTTTGTCTTTTGGGTATATATATTCCCCCTGCCTTGGGACTTTACCACCGAACTCTTTATATAACTTACGTGTTAGTAGACAGCTCTCCATAGCCAGCATAACCAGCAATGGCAGTCCAAAACTATTCTGGCTCACGCTCCTACTCCTCGATGTCTTTCACAGGGGGGTACTCCCAGAGAATCTCTGGAGCCCGGGCGTCAAGCGTGTATGGAGGGGCAGGGAGTAACAGTGTCCGCGCCTCATTCGGTGCCGGAACTAAAAGTGGCTTTGACTTGACCAGTGCACTCGGCAGGTGTGGCGTCACTGATTTTGGCATCTCAGTCAACGAGAAGACCACCATGCAGAACCTCAATGACCGCCTGGCCGTCTACCTGGACAAGGTGCGCTCCCTGGAGACCGCAAACGCCCAGCTGGAACGTCAGATCCGCGAGTGGTACGAGAAAAGATCTCCGGCGGTGTCCAGGGACTACAGCCAATATGAGAAGACCATTGCCGACCTGCGTGGAAAGGTAGATCATCATTTTATGATGTTGTAACCCACCCTGACAGAGTTGGCGGTCATAACAGCAGATGATGTGCATAATTGTACTTTCTATCAGTAGCAGAGTTGCTTTGCCTGCAGCGAGTTTCTATCCAAGGATCCCAACGTGACAAGAGACACGATTAGCCCGCTGAGCTAAAGACCAGAGTCCCCAGCCAAGGGAAGTAATCGTACATTATTTTTCAGGTTTTGGTAACCTAAACTTTTTTTTTTTACCTCGGACAGTTTACCACTTACCTTTGTACCATTTCAGGTTATTCACTGGACTTGTACTGCTTAAATTTCAGTAAAAACTGGAAGTGTATATGCAGTTTAAATAAATTGTGTGTGTGTGTGAGTGGGATGATATTTGAAGGACTATTGTACATTGAGTCTTTGATAAATTGGAAATAAGAAGTGTATTGTAGTGGAGAGAAAGGTGTATTGTTAATGTACTCTAGCCAAATTAGTGATTACATTAAATTAAACAAGCCCTTATGTAATTGTTTCATTTCACTGACATTGTAGGAATGCCACTGTTCTAAAAGGCCACCGTTTTGAGTATTTTATATTTATGAAATATATATTTATTTATGTTTTTGTAAAACATGTATTAACATTGTTTCATTTGTAAAATGGTATTTGTTCAATTGTTTAGTTCTTTGTAATTGCTCTATTCTTTCAGAAAATGCAGTGGGATGTGTCACAAGTGTTCACTACATTGCACCTCTCTTCTGGTTCCTTTCTCTTTTCAGATTCAAAGTGCTAGTTTGCAAAATGCCAGGATCATCCTTCAGATTGACAATGCCAAACTGGCTGCAGATGACTTCAGAGTCAAGTGAGTGTTGCCACTACAAGGCAACTATGTTGAACACCCAGTTCCACACATTTTCATTGTAGGCTGAAAACAAAGAACACAATTCCAATCAAAATGCTATGCATATTACTCATTTTAATTTGTAATTGCTATTTTAAATGCAATTACATGTGACAGTCATTTACAATGATAAAAATGCACAATAACAGAGACTCTTTAAATATATAGCCTTTATTCAAGTTTTCACTATTCAGTATTCACTAATTACTGTTTTTATACAGCATTGCCTCATGCATTTAAAACATTTAACATTTAACAGTACATTAACCTGAAGCACATTTCCAAATATAGTGGCTAAGCCATCAGTGATTTCAAAGTTTATGTTCCATTCACTGTGGAGTTCAATAGGGAAATTTGTAATCTAAACTTTTTTTTTTGTGTACTTGGGGTCTGCCCACAAGTTGATTAAATGAATTAATATCAACATGTCATTGTTATCAAGTTTAGATATTTATTGTGATTCTGTTTCAGGTATGAGAATGAGCTGGCTATGCGTCAGTCAGTGGAGGCCGACATTATTGGGCTCAAGAAAGTTCTGGATGACCTGACCATAGTCCGATCTGACCTGGAGATGCAGATCGAGGGACTGAAGGAGGAGCTGATTTTCCTGAGGAGGAACCACGAGGAGGTGGGCTCTCTGGACAGGGAAACAAGGTCTAAATTGGGGGACTGACTCACTGCGGTTTGTTCCTTTTGGCAGCGACTCACCTTTTCGGTTTCACCGTGTTTCTGTTTAGGAGGTGGCCGCTCTGCGGGCCCACATGAGTACAAGTTCGGTGAACGTGGAGGTGGATGCGGCGCCCCAGCAGGACCTGTCCCGGGTAATGGAGGAAATCCGGGCTCAGTACGAGGGCATTGTTGAAAAGAACCGCCGGGACATGGAGAGCTGGTACAAGGAGAAGGTGAGGAGCCGGTCAAATCTCCACTGGTCTAGCAGTGAAGCTCTGAAGCTTAACTCTCGCATTGCAAATAAAGAAGTGAGAACATAGCTCTCTACATAGTTCTGAATTACTTTTATAATTCAAATCAAATTCATTCATTCAAACTCAGTCCTTCAACATTAACCGTAACCCTAACCTTCTTTGCAGTTTGATCAGCTGAACACAGAGTTGTCAAGCTGCTCAGTCCAAATTGAGACATCCCGCAGTGAGTTCAATGAGCTGAAGAGGACTCTGCAGTGCATGGAGATCGAAGTGCAGTCTCAGCTCAGTCTGGTGAGGAATTATTTCATTAACATTTGATTCCCTCTGAATCTTTAACACATCCAGTCCACAGTTCCCTCATCCCTCATTTCCACCATCTACCCCATTCAAGAACACCCAACCCTTTAATGAACCCATTCAATGGGTTTAATGAGGGAGGTGAAATGTCTGTTGACCCATATCTAAAGAAATGCATGAGATCCAATGATTACATTTTTGTCTGAAATGATTGTGTGGGTCCATGTCTGCATCTCACAGTAGTTTAACTTTTAGTTTAATGATAATTCTATTTTCAGGGTATAATGTCAGTCAGTATAAAAAGGTCAAATCCAACTGTCAACATTCAAACCACTGCACTTGTTTCCAAGGCCCAAGTGAAGTGAAGGTCTGTTTCTTATGGAGTCCCACAATGCGTGTGTGTGTTTGGGTACACATCTGATTTTTCACATTGCATTCCGCAGAAATCTGCCATACAGGTAACGGTGTCCGAAACAGTATCCCGCTACAGCCTCCAGCTCAGCCAGATGCAGGGGGGCATTAATGGCCTGGAGGCAGAGCTGACCCAGATGTGCGCAGACATTGAGCGGCAAGGCAGCGAATACAGAATGCTGCTGGACATCAAGACCCGACTGGAGATGGAGATCGCGGAATACAGGAGACTGCTGGATGGAGAGGACGTCGGGTAAGTGCAACAGTTCCTGCTCGCCGGCAAAGGGCGGCATTGGACTCTTAGTGTTCCCTGATTATTATTGTCTAGTTATTAGTTGTTTCATTGTCTTGAATGATTCCACCTGTGTCTTGTCTCACCTGATTGTCTGAGTGTTTTATTGTCTTAATGATTTCACCTGTGCCTTGTTTCGTGCCATTATTTAAATGGCCTGTTTCCTGTCTTCAATGGTTTTTCCCCTGTGTTTGCTAGTCAGTGGTTCATTGTTACCATTCTGAGCTTTTGTTGTGCAACTCGTGTTTGTTTGTGATAGTGTTTTATTTTTTATACTCGTGTTTATTTTTCCCCAATTTGAATTTGTTCTGTTTTCATTAGTCTGTCATTTATAATAAATCTTCAGTTTATTGAATATCTCCCTCTTGCTTCATCTCTGCACTTGGGTCCCATCTCTCTGCCTCATCTCAGTAAGGGCAGACAAGCCTACTTTTCAACCTCCCAATTTCTCAGATGTTCTTCCTTCCCTGTAGAAATGTCTTCCATTTCAGCCTAACAAGAAATTAAGTTAAAAACGGGTTGTTTGTTATCTTCTAAATGTTTTTATTATTTTCAGAAGAACCTCCATCTCTTCAAAAACGGTTGAAGTTGTCAAAAGTACGTTTTGTGTTACGTTATCGATTATTCATGTAAAGCCACCCTAAAATCAGTGTGTACTATTAACAGTCAACTCCAAAATCATTCACAGCCTTTTTTCAGATTAACCAAAATGGCTGTATAAAATAAACAATACAGGTAATGAGCTCTATTGTATGCTCAAAAAAATGTGAAAATTCTACAATTGCTCAGAAAAAAAAAAATTTTGTTTATTGAGTAATATTTATTTTTCCCAATTTTCCATTTGCCCCATGGCTGAGAAAGCTATTTTATATATTTTCATAAGTAAGGTTTGAATGAAATGTTTTTTTATTGTAATATTTTCAGGGGATCCAGTGATGACTAGGAAGGTGCGTACAGTGATTGAGGAAACTGTGGATGGAAAAGTTGTTTCTCGCACTGAGGATGTTGACGTGCAGGTCCTGAGCAAGCTCGGAGACTCCACCTGAGGAACCAACAAATGAAATAAAAGAAAGTCAAGGGAATCCTAAAAAATTTAATCTCTGATCTCTGCACTTATATTAGCCACTGGCTTCTGTTGCAAAATAAAACTATTCTATTCCAGTAGCATCATGTCCAAAGGTATTTAATTCCATTGTTTAAACTGTTTAAAGTAGGTGAATCACCTACTTTAAAAAGTGAGATGATTTTGGGAATGGAGGAGCTGACAGATTCTGAATCTTACAGTGCATCCGGAAAGTATTCACATCGCTTCACTTTTTCCACATTTTGTTATGTTACAGCCTTATTCCAAAATGGATTAAATTCTTTTTTTTTACTCAGAATTCTACACACAATACCCCATAATGACAAAGTGAGGTTTTTAGAAATTTTTGCAAATGTATAAAAAAAATATATAAAAAAATATCACATGTACATAAGTATTCACGCCGTTTGCTATGACACTCAAAATTGAGCTCAGGTGCATCCTGTTTCCACTGATCATCCTTGAGATGTTTCTAGAACTTAATTGGAGTCCACCTGTGGTAAATTCAATTGATTGGACATGATTTGGAAAGGCACACACCTGTCTATATAAGGTCACACAGTTGACAGTGCATGTCAGAGTAAAAACCAAGCCATGAAGTCCTAGGAACTCTCCATAGACCTCCGAGATAGAATTGTGTTGAGGCATAGATCTGGGGAAGGGTATAAAAACATTGCCAAATCATTGAAAGCACCCAGGAGAACAGTGGGCTCCATCATTGTGAAATGGAAGAAGTTTGGAACCACCACAATTCTTCTTAGAGCTGGCCGTCTGGCCAAACTCCGTAACCGGGCAAGAAGGGCCATGGTCAGGGAGGTGACCAAGAACCCAATGGCCACTCTAAGAGAGCTTCAGAGTTCCTCTGCAGCGATGGGAGAACCTGGTAGAAGGACAAACATCTCTGCAGCACTCCATCAATCAGACCTCCATCAATCAGACCTCTGTTAGGCTGTAACCTAACAAAATGTGGAAAAAAGTGAAGCGATGTGAATACTTTCCGGATGCACTGTACATACACACACAGAAGATGGATGAGATCAGATAATGTAAGAAAAGAATGACACATCAGGGCTCATTAGAAGTATATGTATATGTATTATAAGTATATTTATTTTATAGTTCTAGAGAGGTATGTTAATAATATAATAATTGTATTATATTACTCTAATATCCCAACGGATGAGTGTGGTTTAAATTCTAATCAATCCCCTTTAAAAGTCAGATCCTTCAATCATTCAATCCGATTTAACACCTGTATGATGGCATCATCAAACTATTCAATTCAGGGGTTTTTTTTTACATGGAAAAGAAAGGAAAATAAAATGAAATGTCCCTTCAGTCTGAAATGACAAAGTGCTCCTTTATTGGTGAAAGTTCCTTGAACTCGGAGAAGAGAAAGAAAGTTCTTTCCTACCACTTTAGCAGGAAGTAAAATATCACAACTGAGTTGTTCCGATCACTCCAGGGTTTGGCTCGCCACCTCTGATGCACAGAGGAAATCCAGCTCTGCTCCACACTTGTTCCTGCGTCGGCTGATCTGAGATCAGTGCAGAACAACCGATCCAACAAAAAAAAAACTGGCAATTCATTACTAAACAGTGGCTCAACTCAGTGACGTGCCGTGAGGTTCATGGCTGGTGAGGCACTGACTTCATCACAATCAGATTTACAAACATATGAACCCTACAGAGTAGCTTATTCACCATTTGATTGGCAGCAGTTAACGGGTTATGTTTAAAATTTCATATCAGCTTTCTTTACACTTACAAACTGTAGTACACAAAAAGCACATTTAATTAAAAAAACGTTATTATGGTCTTTACCGTTACTTATAAATGAAGTCCATGCGCCGCTCCTTCAAAACAAAAGCATCGATAACTTGTTTGTAGAAGTTTTCCTTGTCTTCCTTCAGTTTTAACATTCTCTCTGTCTCAATGGAGATCACTGCCAGGGAAGAAAGTCGTCCTTGATCAGTCCTGTTCCGACTGTATGTTTTTAGTCTTTTCAGTGCTGAGAATGACCGCTCCACCGATGCTGTAGTAGCTGGAATAGTGAGCACTAGCTGGAGCAACTTTGTCGCCTCAGGAACAGTTTGAATGAGATCCTTCTGGGCCAAAAAGCTAAGAAGCTGTCCAGGAGACTTACATTCATCCCTCACCGTTTGTGAGCTATACAGTCCAACGAGATTCGCCTTTAGTTCCACAAAGTCAAAGAATTTGGCATACTTTGACAGGCTCTGCAGTTTCCTGTCATCAAAATGTTGTGACATTTCACGGAATTTTGCGCAATCCACCAAACCAAGGAAAGCCAGCTCACCAAAATGATCAAACCTAGCCTTCATTTGATGGCTTATGTTATCCAGAATGTTACAGAACAGTCGTTTTCGTTCATATCTAATCGACTGTCTGCCTCCACTCTCTGTCAGGCCAAGTGCGCTGCATTTCTTCTCAAATCGGTCATAGAAACTGTAGTCTGAAGCAAATCCTTTAGCTCCGGCATTGGTCTTCCGTTAGTTATTTACCTCCTGCTTCGATTGAAAGTCCATTTTAGAAAATTGTTTGAGTTTATATATGTAATCCTCCATTGTGAAAGTAAGGCCAGACACGATTTAAAAAATAAACTGATGGCGGCACTTTACTTGCTAACTGAAGATCGTAGCTTGCTGTCTTATTCTGCAGCCGAGGAGTCGCAAGAAGAATCACTGGGATCACGACGAGTGCCCCCTACCGTGAGGCAGGAGAACTGCGTGCCTCACTTAGTGCCTCTTCGCAGCCGTTTTATGATTGCTCAGCACAAGAAACACGTTACACACATACAATTGTTGACAAAAAAACCACTGTACTTTATATACATCAGCTAAACTATGGAAATTTAATTAATATAGCAAAAGTGTTTGAACATTTTAATAGCGACATACAGAGAGACAGCAATACGGTCTCACTGCATAGTCATTGCGCAATCCATGGTGAGGCTCATCTAGCGGCTGCCTCACAGCACGTCTCTTCTCAGTATTTGAACAGTAAATGTGAAAATTCGGCGATTTTGAATTAAAAAATTAAAAAAATAATAATCTAAAACTGGTGAAGTTAGATAAAAATAACTTTATAGTGCAAATCACTGGATAAATATAGCCAATTATTTAATTTTTTCATTTTACATTTTTTTCTTTCCATGATGACAGGTGAGGCACGGCCTCCCCTGCCTCCCCTGACGGCACGTCACTGGCTCAACTAGTTATTCTCATCATTAACCACGTAACCAAACAATAACCATATGAAACATATTTAACTGTAGATTTAGCTAACAGAGGGCAGCATTACGTCATCTTCAACACGAGGACTCATTTTTCATTTTTGCCATTTGCATCTCCGCTCACATTCAAATAACGTTAGCGTAATTAAATCGTCAACCATGGAATAACACTCCCAACTATAAAGTTACAAACCTAAACCATTTTGTTTCATTTCAGTGCACAATCATCATGTTTTTGCAATGCATAAACTTTGTTTCCATAGTGTGCATGTCCCCACATTCTACACCTAGCCAGCAATTGTTTTACAAGCTAATGCTATGCTAGCAAGCACATTTTCTCCTAGCTAACATGTTAGCTACATGTGTTACTCACTAACAATTCCTTCGGTTCAAAAACAGGAATTCTGCATTCGATGGGATTCAATTATGAGATTCAACATTCATGATATATCACAAAGACTTTGGCGTCCAATAGACACGGAATCCAGCACATAACAACCTGCTATGCTAATCTTCACGCAGCTCCATTTGAAACACAAATGCACCAAACTTTCGCTCTACAATATCCCCACCAAAACGAGTTTCCAATCAGAGATGCTTGTGCAGTTTTACTTTTAAAAAGATTGTTTTTAATTCAATCATTAATCAATACTTTATATCCAGTAATTCTCTACACATCCTTCCTCTTCCAGTGTCCTTGGACCACGTCAGTAGATAAAAATGATTATTAGTTCAATCTTAAGGGCATGACCACCGATCATATAGGCTAGATCAGTGGTCAATCAATCAATAGGCTACCTTATTCTCGTTGGCGAATGCAGAATCTCATCATCTTACCAGAACATTATAAAATTAACCCCTAAGAGTCACAATCACCTCATTAAAAGTGACTCGCCTATTAGGATGTATTTAATTTATATTTATTCCCACATTACCATTTATTTTGTCATTATTTCACTTTTAGGGTCATAATGTCTCTATTATTAGTTACTAATTATTGAAATTAATACGCTACTCCCTTTAACTGTTACTCTGTAGTGACCTGGGTTACATTTGCGCACTGTGCTTCTGTGAGTGTTTGCACACCCGCCCCGGAATTGTATGACATTTTTAACCATTCAAAAAGACTCACTCGGAGTTCCCCATCATCCTCAATTTCAGGGAGAGGGATCAATCGGGCAACAGGGAGGATATAGGTGCAATCTTGGGCCTTGACTTCCACTGTCCTGAAGCGACCGTCATTACCAGACAGTCTTCGTATCTCTTTCAATGGGCCACCGAGCACAAGGCAGGGCCGGATCTCCACGTAGGCCAAGAAGGCCGGGGCCTAGGGCCCAAATGTTGCATGGGGCCCGGAATTATGGGGAAAGTATTAATATTTATATTATTTTTTAATACTCACATTTTTTAAACATTTATTTTATTTTACATAATTCATATTACACTTACACGCCTAATAAATATATAATCACACAGGATCCTTATTATTATTTGTAGTAGTAGTCATAAAAAATAAATAATGCAAATAAAATCATATCTCCAATATTAGGTTAAATCTAAGAACTCCATCTCCCAGAATGCCATGCCTGGGGGCCCACAACGGAGGTAGGGCCTAGGGCCCATGATGGTCAAGATCAGGCCCTGGCACCAGGTAGTTACGATGGTCTGTGATTGTGACCACGTCTCCTACATGTGTGTTTGTTCACAATGTCCTGACCCTGAAGCTCAAGGCATTTTTCCTCTCCAATGTAATGCTTCTAATCCATTAACCATGCTGCGAACCTTGACATTTTTTACACATATTCCCATTCCCCTTTCCACTGGTCCTATCTGCTTACTTTCTCCACATTTCAGCCTTATGAAATGCAGTTATTGTGCCAAAAGATGCCATGTGAAGACCAAACCAATTTGTCAAAATGTATTTATTCATGCACTTCACCAATCTTTAACCAGGCAAGTTAATTGAGAACATATTCTCATTTACAATCACGGCCTGACCAAGAGGCCAAACACAAATAAATAGTGGATCAAACACTTTTTGTGCATTTTTAAACTGGTATTTAACCCAAAGTAGCACAAAAAGCTTGTTGTTTTCATTATAAACAGATCATCTGTCTGGGGGTTTAAACTATGTATAAACAGCTCTACTTGTTGTCCTAGCCATATACACTGTAATCGGATGAGTGATTCACCTGCGTTGATGACAAACATTTTTAGTTTCGTTTGGGCAAATTACATTATATTCAGACAAACAATAAAAACAACTCTATACCAGCTGTATCTTGTGACTTTAAAGTGGTTTAATGTTCTATGAAGATTTATCACAGACAATTGTAAACAATAAGCCAGCAATTCATATCCAACAGATACATAATGCCTGTTGGCACTTTTGATTAAAAAAACACTCTATTCTCAAAGTACTTCTCTAGCAAAGGAATGACATCAGTTGTACTGCATTGTTGTACTGCATTGTAAAACATTCAGTCAAACTTGGATAGTAACTGCCCAGAGAGTACAACAAAATGTTTTATGTTTTGCAAGTTTAAGGTTGCATGATTTGGTTTGAATGAATGAAGGACTCAAAGGCAACTATAAAGACTTTCAGGGATCTGGTGCAGATTTTGTTCTGAGACATGAGGCAGACTTCAGAGTTTGACATTTTTTCAAGCTACCTGGTTTTAGAACTTATTTTATGGCTAGGGCCACCAGCTTCATACCATCACGTGATCTGCAGGGATTTAAACTTGTATTTCAATAATTTTCCCTGTAGGGGAAATCGCCCCTTTAGGCACTTCATCAGCACAGTAACATAACTAATTATATAATTGCTGTGGCCGTTTATGAAAAGCAACAAGTTTACTTACAACAAGTTTACTTAATATGGCGAGGGTGAAAGAAAGGGAAGGTAAACATGGATGTAACATCAAATACGAAAAACACGTTTTTGAGCAAACGAGTGCAACAGTGTCCGCCTGGCACACTACACACAGACAGATTTAATTTATTTTGCGCAATTTGCCATTTAAAAATACCCGTCACCCCCCGCCCCCCCAAACAAAAGTAGCCTATAATAGACCGACTGTTACAAACAAAAAAACATCAGCTGAGATTAACACCAAGGGGGATTCATCTGTCATCAAGAGAACACACAGCCTTGAGCGGTGGCTGGATGTCATTCAACATTTGACAGATGTGGCCTTAAACTCAAATATTCCATTAGAAGAAGTGGATAATCCCAAATGACGTGCATTTTTAAATAGGCAAGACAGAAGTATGTGCTGCAGACTGATGATTTGCATAAAATACAAAGAAAAGAACTGATCAAAACAACAGCATATCTAACAGCATACCTGTGGCCACAGACGAATCGACAGATGGAACAAACAATTATGTTTTACATACTTTGTTCTGCAAGGACAATACACCACAGCTGATCTGAAAGTCATCCTTGATGACACATTGTACCTAAGTGCCGTGAATTATGCCTCAGGGGATGTCAAAACTGCCTAGACGACTTTCAGGTGGATTTTAAAAATATGAGTCCGTTTGTGTCGAACAAAACGTTATATTTTAAAAGCATACCAAAATATCCTTAGAAGCTTGCTCCCAAATGTTGTCCATTTATCTTGCAATGCCCACTTTCTGGCACTAGCAAGTAATTCAATGTAATCCAATTCAATAGAACTTTATTTATCCCACGTGGGGTAAATTAAAAAGCAAAGACAGTGACTACGTTTACATGCACACCATATTCCTGTATTAATCGGAATAATGACAATATTCCGATTACGTATGAGTCATGTAAACGCCTTAACCCGATTGCCATAACCCGATTAAGATCATATTCTGATTACTAAAAACCTGAATAAGACCCCTGGCATATGCCTGTATTAACCAGATTATTGGGTCATGTAAACATGTTAGTCGGAATATGCCCCTTAACGGAATATTAATTTACGTCTGCGCATGTTCATTTTGCAAGGAATCTGGGTAATTTAGCTTGGTTGCTATAGCAATAGCTTTAGCTAGCAATTTGGCAACATGGCGAAAAGCACTCAGAAAAGTAATCACTTCTGGAGCGAGGATGAGACAAATTTATGTATTCAAATCATGAAAGATCTAAATATCATGGAATACATCGATGGGCGAAAGCACCGCAATAGCGATATTTTTAAAAGGGTGTGCGACAAACTCAAAGAAGCAGGTTTTGTGCGCACTGCTGACCAGGTCAAACATCGGTGGAAAACCCTCAAGGCAGCCTACTATAAAGCTAAAAAACAAAACAATACCAGCGGCTCTAATCCGGCCAGTTTCCATAACCCTTTCCATCATTCGGCACAGTTTGTTGAATGAGCCTCTCGACATGCGGAAATTTTCTCTCCACTCTGCATCCGTAAACTCTACCATCACTACTCTGTACCACCAGTCCTGGCTGCGAACTTTCATCCATAGCCTCCGGGGGGTTCTGATTGGCATAAATGGCATATTAACAAGTACCATAGCTCCATTTGCCATTTCCTCGCGCTCGTCTGCCATGGTTGAGGATGTGAATGAGAACGAGTGTTCTTGTTACATTATGATGTAGAAGTGCTAAGAAGACAACACAATATAACGCAAAAGCAAGCATTTTCAAGCCTTTTGTGGAAATGGGAATTACTGCAGGAAAATAACGCGCCTATTTATTCAGCTGAGTACCCAGAAAGCCCTTGCGCGGCACTACATCGCTGGTTTATTCGAATATGCCGATTAACATGTAAACGGGAATATTCCCGTAGCTCAACATTCTGCGGCGCATGTAAACACCTTATTCGAATATTGCCTTAACCTGAATATGGATTTAATCGAATATGGTGTGCATGTAAACGTAGTCAGTGACTACGTTTACATGCACACCATATTTCCTGTATTAATCGGAATAATGACAATATTCCGATTACGTATGAGTCATGTAAACGCCTTAACCCGATTGCCATAACCCGATTAAGATCATATTCTGATTACTAAAAACCCGAATAAGACCCCTGGCATATGCCTGTATTAACCAGATTATTGGGTCATGTAAACATGTTAGTCGGAATATGCCCTTAACGGAATATTAATTTACGTCTGCGCATGTTCATTTTGCAAGGAATCTGGGTAATTTAGCTTGGTTGCTATAGCAATAGCTTTAGCTAGCAATTTGGCAACATGGCGAAAAGCACTCAGAAAAGTAATCACTTCTGGAGCGAGGATGAGACAAATTTATGTATTCAAATCATGAAAGATCTAAATATCATGGAATCGATGGGCGAAAGCACCGCAATAGCGATATTTTTAAAAGGGTGTGCGACAAACTCAAAGAAGCAGGTTTTGTGCGCACTGCTGACCAGGTCAAACATCGGTGGAAAACCCTCACGTTCTCGTCTGCCATGGTTGAGGATGTGAATGAGAACGAGTGTTCTTGTTACATTATGATGTAGAAGTGCTAAGAAGACAACACAATATAACGCAAAAGCAAGCAAGCTGAGTACCCAGAAAGCCCTTGCGCGGCACTACATCGCTGGTTTATTCGGAATATGCCGATTAACATGTAAACGGGAATATCCCCGTAGCTCAACATTCTGCGGCGCATGTAAACACCTTATTCGGAATATTGCCTTAACCTGAATATGGAACTTAATCGGAATATGGTGTGCATGTAAACGTAGTCAATGTTGATGCAAAACAGAAACAGAAACACAGCAAGGCAACATTCAGTAGCAGACTTTGGATGTATTTTAATATTTGGTGAAAGTATTTTCCCAAAAGTTGACAAACTCGTGGCCATTGTCAAGAGTTTTTTAACTTTGCCCAACCCGGAAAATGTGCTACTTGGAGAATCTGAGGAACGCGATTACAGAGCAAGGTTCCACCCTATAAATAAAACTCCCTCCTGAGCCATGCAAAACATCACACTGAACACCACTGTTCTGGCAGATCAAGGCTTTGTTGAAGGATGAAAGTTTGGAAATGCAGCGCATATGAATCGCTCAAAATGGCAATAGTCTGGTTAACAAGATCTGTTGGTTTGAAAGTCGTGAGATCAGAATCCAAGAAAACCACAATAAAATTGAACATCGTATAAGTGAATACAGAACACTGGCTCAGCAGACGCACAGCACAGACCCAACAATAAACCACTAGTGCCTCAAAACATTCAACAAAGTTACAGAGAAACTCACGTCATATTACAACCCTCGTCAAATAAAAAAACAAGCAACGTTTCTTTGAAGCAGCTCACACGTGTCTACGGGAGCAGGATTTATGACCCCAAGCAAGTTTACAGCTTTGATGTGACAACCCTCCCATTAGACTCGGTGCCATGTTGTGGATAATTGTAGCTTCGGCAATGGCAAATTATTTGCACAAGAAAACTGCACTGCAATGCCAGTGTGGAAGGCGCCGGTCTGAACAAGGGAATCGGAGCGATTAACGGTCACGTCTACTAGCAGGTCAGCCAGCGAACACACAGTGTGCATAAACGCAAATTATGGGGAGGGGGGCAGGAGGGGGTTATTTTGCCCAAGCCTAGCTGGCTCGACTGCCAGATGACAACGAGAAGGGCCCCCCTCTCGCATATAGTGAGTGCGTCTCCTTGCGTCCCTGCTGGAAGTATTTTTCCCCAAAATAGGAACTTTGTGTAAACGGAACTAATGTTTTCATTAATGGAGTCAACGGACGGTAAACAAGCAAACCCACCGCCCACCCGATTGGACATTACGCTGCGAAGTTCGGATTCGTTTGCATGAAGTTTAAAAAAATACATTTACTTGACACACTACTGAAAACTCAAGCATCTGCATTTCAAATCCTCAGTGGCAAACAGAAGTACTGGCAATTACATGCATTAGAAATAATCCATAACCCTCGTATAACTGTCTCCATTACTCAGGTATTCAAGTCCAATTTACAATGTCTGATCATTTTTGTGCATGTTTTCCAGACACTCCACACAGTTCCACAAACACCTCTTATCTCGCTCAAATATAGCTGTTATCGACTTCTCATCGCCAACCGGGAACTTAATGCACCTTTCCACACACACACACACACACACACACACACACACACACACACACACACACACACACAGAGAAGACGGATGAGGTCAGATACCGTAAGAAAACGTCACATCAGGGCTCATTAGAAGTATATGCACTAAGCCTTACCCTTGTGCTTTTTGTATTAATAAACACTCACAGAAGCGCAGTGCGCAAAGGATTGAAATTGAGATCTGTCCCTTTAAAATGTCAGACGTGTCTCGGGCATGAGCAGATCCATAATATAAATATTATCTGAGAGTGTAATTCCATCATCAACCTGTTGGATCTGATGCTGTCTGGCTCGAACTCGGGCCCATATCGTGTGCGTCTTATCAAAGTGAGTAACTGAGAAAGCACTTTTATAAAGTGCCATCCAGTAATTCAGCTGACTCGATCAACAGCGATCGTTGTGCCTTGTTTATTCTTTTATTTATAAATATGCAGCTCACAGAGTGGATTTCCCTTTGATAACTTTGTGAAGTTAAAACGTATTGCAGGATTGTTGTATAAAGAATTGGATGTTGCGCTTTTAAGAATGTATCTCGATCATTGTCATTGTTCATTGTTATTAACAATGGAAATTAAAAATCGAACAATGTAAAGTTAGTACCAGCAGTTGCTTAAGTAATATGGATGTGAGATATTATAGATTATTGCGTTGTTATATATTCATTTATGGTTTATTTGTTTCCTCCTTAACATGCAGCACGCACACACACACATCTCCCTTGTGTAAATTCATAAAAGATTAAATTATGAAATGGCATGCCCATGATGGTTTAATTTAGGGGTATTTAAATCCAGGCCTCAAGGTCCGCAGTGTCTGCAGGTATTTGCTCCAACCACGCACTACACCACCTGATTTCACCAATTAGCTCGCTTCCTGGACCAAGGAGGTAAACAAATTATTTGAAATCAGGTGGTGTAGTGCGTGGTTGGAGAAAAGACCTGCAGATATTGCGGACCTCGTGGCCTGGTTTTGAATACTCCTGATTTAAATGATTCAGAATCTGTCAGCTCCTCCATTCCCAAAATCATCTCACTTTTTAAAGTAGGTGATTCACCTACTTGAAACAGTTTAAACAATTAAATTAAATACCTTTGGACATGATGCTACTGGAATAGATACTTTTATTTCACAACAGAAGACAGCCAGTGGTCAATAAAAGTACAGAGATTAAATTCTTAATTTTACAAAAGCCTTGTTCGATCAAATTTTTTAAGGATTCCCGTGACTTTCTTTTATTTCATCTGTTGCTTCCTCAGGTGGAGTCTGAGGGCTTGCTCAGGACCTTCACGTCAACATCCTCAGTGCGAGAAACGACTTTTCCATCCACTGTTTCCTCAATCACTGTCCGCACCTTCCTGGTCACCACTGGATCCCCTGAAAGTATTACAATAAAAAACATTTCATTCAAAACTCACTTATGAAAATATATAAAATAGCTTTCTCAGCCATGGGGCAAATGGAAAATTGGGAAAAATAAATATTACTTGATATATTGTAGAATTTTCACATTTTTTTAAGCATACAATAGAGCTCATTACCTGTACTGTTTATGCTATACAGCCGTTTTGGGTCATCTTAATAAATAAAGGCTGTGAATGATTGTGGAGTTGACTGTTGACCTTACACGCTGTGATTTTGGGGTGGCTTTACATGAATAATCGATAATGTAACAGAAAACTTACTTTTGACAACTTCAACCGTTTTCAAAGAGATGGAGGTTCTTCTGAAAATAATAAAAACATTTGGAAGATGACAAACAACCCGTTTTAATTTCACATGAGGAGGCTGAAATGGAAGACATTTCTACAGGGAAGGAAGAACATCTGAGAAATTGGGGGGTTGAAAAGCAGGCTTGTTTGCCCTTACCCGACATCCTCTCCATCCAGCAGTCTCCTGTATTCCGCGATCTCCATCTCCAGTCGGGTCTTGATGTCCAGCAGCATTCTGTATTCGCTGCCTTGCCGCTCGATGTCTATGCGCATCTCGGTCAGCTCTGCCTCCAGGCCATTAATGGCCCCCTGCAGCTGGCTGAGCTGGAGGCTGTAGCGAGATTCTGTATCGGCCAGTGTTCCCTCCGTGGCGGATTTCTGCGGAATGCAATGTGAAAAATCAGATGCGTACCCAAACACACACCCTGAGGGACCCCATAAGAAACAGAACTTCACTTCACTTGGGCCTCAGAAACGAGTGTAGTGGTTTGAATGCTGACATTCGGATTTGACCTTTTTATACCGACCGACATTATACCCTGAAAGTAGAATTATCATTAAACTAAACGTTAAACCACTGAGATGCAGACATGGACCCGCACAATCATTTCAGATAAAATGTAATCATTGGATCTCATTCATTTCTTTAGATATGGGTCAACAGACATTTCACCTCCCTCATTAACCCATTGAATGGGTTAATTAAATGGTTAGGTGTTCTTGGATGGGGTGGATGGTGGAAATGAGGGATGAGGGAATAAACTGGACTGGATGTGTCAAAGATTCAGAGGGAATCAAAAGTTAATGAAATAATTCCTCACCAGACTGAGCTGAGACTGTAGCTCGATCTCCAGGGACTGCAGAGTCCTCTTCAGTTCGGTGACTTCACTGCGGGAGGTCTCAATTTGCACTGAGCAGCTTGACAACTCTGTGTTCAGCTGGTCAAACTGCAAAGAACGTTAGGGTCAGGGTTATGGTTAAGGTTGAAGGACTGAGTTTGAATTGATTTTAATTATAAAAGTAATTCAGAACTATGTAGAGAACTATGTTCTCACTTCTTTATTTGCAATGCGAGAGGGAAGCTGAGAGAGCTTCAGAGCTTCACTGCTAGACCAGTGGAGATTTGACCGGTTCCTCACCTTCTCCTTGTACCAGCTCTCCATATCTCGGCGGTTCTTTTCAACAATGCTCTCGTACTGAGCCCGGATTTCCTCCATTACCCGGGACAGGTCCTGCTGGGGCGCTGCATCCACCTCCACGTTCACCGAACTTGTACTCATGTGGGCCCGCAGAGCGGCCACCTCCTAAACAGAAACACGGTGAAACCGAAAAGGTGAGTCGCTGCCAAAAGGAACAAACCACAGTGAGTCAGTCCCCCAATTTAGACCTTGTTTCCCTGTCCAGAGAGCCCACCTCCTCGTGGTTCCTCCTCAGGAAAATCAGCTCCTCCTTCAGTCCCTCAATCTGCATCTCCAGGTCAGATCGGACTATGGTCAGTTCATCCAGAACTTTCTTGAGCCCAATAACATCAGCCTCCACTGACTGACGCATAGCCAGCTCATTCTCATACCTGAAACAGAATCACAATAAATATCTAAACTTGATAACAATGACATGTTGACATTAATTCATTTAATCAACTTGTGGGCAGACCCCAAGTACACACAAAAAAAAGTTTAGATTACAAATTTCCCTATTGAACTCCACAGTGAATGGAACATAAACTTTGAAATCACTGATGGCTTAGCCACTATATTTGGAAAAGTGCTTCAGGTTAATGTACTTTTAAATGTTTGTTAATGTATGAGGCAATGCTGTATACAAACACAGTATTGAGTGTAAAACCTTAAATAAAGGCTATATATTTAAAGAGTCTCTGTTATTGTGCATTTTTATCATTGTAAATGACTGTCACATGAACATTTAAAATAGCAATTACAAATTAAAAGGAGTAATATGCATAGCATTTCGATTGGAATTGTATTCTTCTTTGTTCTCGCTCTACAATGAAAATGTGTGGAACTGGGTGTTCAACATAGTGACATTTGCCTTGTAGTGGCAACACTCACTTGACTCTGAAGTCATCTGCAGCCAGTTTGGCATTGTCAATCTGAAGGATGATCCTGGCATTTTGCAAACTAGCACTTTGAATCTGAAAAGAGAAAGGAACCAGAAGAGAGCAATGTAGTGAACACTTGTGACGTATCCCACTGCATTTTCTGAAAGAATAGAGCAATTACAAAGAACCTACAAAAACAATGTTAATATATGTTTTACAAAAACATGAATAAATATACATTTCATAAATATAAAATACTCAAAATTGTGACCTTTTAGAGCAGTGGCATTCCTACAATGTCAATGAAATGAAACAATTACATAAGGGCTTATTTAATTTAAAGTAATCACTAATTTGGCTAGAGTACATTAAAAAATACACTTTGCTCTCCACTCCAATACACTTCCTATTTCCAATTTATCAAAGGCTCAATGTACAATACTCCTTTAAATACCATCCCAGGCACACACACACACTTTGTAAGCAGTCTGAACTGGGCTTATATTGTGTATGCAGTCAAATACAGTCAGATTTTGGAATAAAATCGAGTTAAGTCAGAAATGGACTATGAGAAGTATAAAGACGAAATATGGATAGAAACGACAATTATGCACTCTAGCTGCTGTTATGACCGCCAAATCTGTCAGGGTGGGTTACAACGTCATAAAATTATGATCTACCTTTCCACGCAGGTCGGCAATGGTCTTCTCATATTGGCTGTAGTCCCTGGTTACCGCCGGAGATCTTTTCTCGTACCACTCGCGGATCTGACGTTCCAGCTGGGCATTTGCGGTCTCCAGGGAGCGCACCTTGTCCAGGTAGATGGCCAGGCGGTCGTTGAGGTTCTGCATGGTGGCCTTCTCGTTGACTGTGATGTCAAAATCAGCGGCGCCACCGCCGCCGAGTGCACTGGTCAAGTCAAAGCCACTTTTAGTTCCGGCGCTGTAAGAGGCGCGGACACTGTTACTCCCTGCCCCTCCATACACGCTTGACGCCCGGGCTCCAGAGATCCGCTGGGAGTACCCCCCTGTCAAAGACATCGAGGAGTACGGGCTTCGGACTGCCATTGCTGGTTATGCTGGCTATGGAGAGATGTCTACGAACACGTAAGTGATATAAAGAGTTCGGTGGTAAAGTCCCAAGGTGTGGGGAATATATATACCCAAAAGACAAAAAGGGAGTGGTAGCCACGGGGCGTTTTAAAATCATTATTTGTTTTGATGGCCTTTGAACACACGCCGCACAGGTGTGTATCCACTGATCCCTGGAAAAAAAACATTGCTGAATGGGGCGTGGGTGAGTTTTACAGGAGGTCCATCTTTTATGGTTAGTTGGAATTCTTGAAAGCGGTTCATGTGACATGATGTAACCGAGTCACACATTTTAAAAAAAGAATTAGTTTGACACGTCGTTTTTTTTGCTTAAAAAAAACCCTATTATTCTGAATTACGTGAGCGGTGAAATCCCCTTTCCTTAAATTAGAGTAAAACATTTAAATGAGAAAATGCAACGTAAATATAAACACTTATAAAAGCCCGTTTGCATTGAAGTCGATGGGAAATCATGAATTTCTTGTGGTTTGTGATGTGAATTTAAAATGACGTTGCCTGATAAATGTTCTTGAAATTAGTACTGAACTGTGTAAACATTAGTTTCGTGTAGTTAAACTGCTCACACAGAAATGATATATTAATGAATTCATTTTAACATGAAATGGAGGTTGTTCCATGAGGCGTGGCTGAACCGTGATGGCGAGTCTCCTCATCTCAGTGCACAGCTCCCTCATCTCCTGGCAAAGGTTGGAGATCCCCTGGGCATGCTGCTGAACGATGGCGCCTTGTTGCTTTAGAGCGTGGAACATTGCGGTTGAGTCAGCAGGGTCCATGTTGGCGAAATTGTTCTGAGACGGATGCGTGAGGGTTGGACCCGAAATGCACGACTCAGAAACAATGACGTAAAAGAAAGACCCGCAAGGGCTTTATTAGAGGAATGTTCAAGAGACGTAGTCAAACAAAAGCAAAGTCCAATAAACAAAAAATCTAGCCAATAACCAAAGTACAGTGCCGAGGGAGAAGGCAGTCTCGAACCCGGTAAACCATGCAAAAAACCAAAACAAACCAGAGTAGCTGTCAGCGGGGCAGAGGTACAGGGGGACGGTAGGCAGGCTCGTAGTCAGGGACGGTGCAAGAGTCAAGACCGAAGTCTGCTCCGCGGGGCAAAGGCACAAAAGACAGCAGGCAAAACTCGTGGTACAAAACAGGCAGTGGTAACAAAAATGGCAAGCAGTAACAATGGTCAGTAAACAGGCTTGGGTCGTAACAATGAAATCAAACAAGGAAAACGCTCAAAAGTGCTATAGAAATATAGGCAACAATTTCGCAAGGACGTGACAAAAACACTGAGCTTATATGGAGGTGTAGACAGGTGCAGACGCTTGAGAACAGAGCGAAACAGAAAACAGCTGAGGAGAGCGTGACAAGGTAACAAGATAATTAGTCGAAAATGAAAAAGGTGTATGCTTTAAACATGAACAGAAACGTAACATGAAAACTGAATCAAGACATGACATGAAATGAAACATAAATAACACAAAACGTGGCATGAATTACATGGAACCGTGACAGTACCCCCTAACGACCGACTCCTGGCGGTCTAGCGAGCTTATCTGGGTGGTCACGGTGAAAGTCCTTGATCAAATTGGGGTCCAAAATGAGACTGGGAGCGACCCAGGAACGCTCCTCTGGGCCATAACCCTCCCAGTCCACCAGGTATTGGACACCACGACCCCTCTTACGAATGTCCAAAAGTTTCTTGACTGTGTATGCAGGGTGGTTATCAATGATACGGGGAGGAGGGGGTGGGGGATCGGGGGGACAAAGGGGGTGAGTGGAAACAGGCTTAATACAAGAAACATGGAACGTAGGATGAATCTTAAGGGAAGCAGATAGTGACAATTTAACAGAGGAAGGGTTGATGATGCTGTGAATCTTGAAGGGTCCAATGAATCGGGGTTGCAGTTTGTGGGATGTGGATTGTAAGGGGATGTCCTTAGTGGAAAGCCAGACGGAGTCGCCTGGCTTATAAACTGGGGCTGGTGTGCGGTGGCGATCTGCGACACGACGATTCCAGTCTGTCATGCGTAACAGTGCGGCCCTGGCGTCCTTCCAGATCTTGAGACATCAATCTCGGCGCAGGGCAGGGCGTTGTGTGCGTATTCGACCCAGGTGAGCATCTTGCTCCATGAAGCGGGGTTCTTGGCGGAAACACAGCATAGCTCCGCTCCTAGGTCCTGGTTGGCCCTCTCGATCTGTCCGTTAGACTGAGGGTGGTATCCTGAAGAGAGGCTAGCAGTGGCTCCGAGGGCCAAGCAAAAAGCTTTCCAGACCTGAGAGATGAACTGGGGGCCTCGGTCAGAGACGATGTCTGAGGGGATGCCATGGATGCGGAAGACCTCTTTGACCAGGACGTCCATGGTCTCTTGGGCGGTGGGTAATCCGGGCAGGGGGATGAAATGTGCTGCCTTGCTGAACTGGTCCACGACGGTGAGGATGGTGGTGTTACTCTCAGAAGGGGGGAGTCCGGTGATTAAATCCACCCCAATGTGGCTCCAAGGTCGGCTGGGCACAGGCAGAGGTTGGAGCAGTCCAGCTGGGGCCTGGTGGGAGGCCATGCTCCTGGTGCAGGTGGTACACGCCTTGATGAAGCGTCTGGCGTCCGAAATAATGGAGTTCCAGCAGAACTTTCTCTTAAGGCACACAGGGTGCGGGTGAAGCCGGGATGGCAAGACATGAGGGACGAATGAGCCCATTGGAGAACCTGTGTCCGAGCAGCTGAGGGAACGTAAAGGTATCTGCTGGGAATGGACCTGGGATCGGGCTCCCCTCGCAGAGCCCTCTGGATCACAGACTCGATTCTCCACGTTACCGACTACTACAGTACAGGACAAAGGGAGGATGTTCTCAGGCACCTCTCGCTCGGAGCTGGTGTCAAACTGCCGGGACAGGGTATCCGGCTTGACATTCTTCGAACCAGGGCGGTAGGTCAGTGAAAAGTTGAATCTGCCAAAGAACAACGCCCACCTAGCTTGGCGAGAATTCAGTCTCTTGGCAGTCTGAAGGTAAGCTAAATTCTTGTGATCGGTCCACATGACAAACGGTTTCTCTGACCCCTCCAGCCAATGCCTCCTCTCCTCCAGTGCTAATTTGACTGTGAGGAGTTCTCGGTTACCCACGTCATAATTTATCTCAGCCTGTGAAAGCTTCTGAGAGAAAAAGGCGCATGGGTGAAGACGATTGTCGGAAGAGGAAACCTGAGAGCACGGCTCCCACCCCAAAGTCGGAAGCATCAGTCTCCACAACAAACTGGCGGGTGGGGTCGGGGTGCACCAGGATAGGTGCGGAGGAGAACATCTTCTTAATCCTAGAAAACGCCCCTTCTGCTTCGGGACTCCATCGGAACGGCAGTGGATGTGAGCTTGGTGAGAGGAGAGACAACTTGGCTGTAGTTCGTGATGAACTTCCGATAACAGTTGGCGAATCCCAAGAAGCGTTGAAGATGTTTTTGAGTGGTAGGTGTGGGCCAGTCAGTGACCGCCTGAATCTTCTTGGGATCCACCCTGATCTGTCCCTTCTCCAAGATGAAGCCAAGAAACTTGACAGTGTCAGTGTGGAAAACACATTTCTCAGCTTTAACAGTTTGTTCTCCAAAAGTCTTTGGAGAACCTGCTGTACATGGGACTCGTGTTCCTTGACATTGTTGGAATAAATCAAAATGTCATCAAGGTAGACAAACACGTGTTGGCCCAGTAAGTCCCGTAGGATGTCATTGACTAGCGCCTGGAAGACAGCAGGTGCGTTAGTTAGGCCGAAAGGCATGACGAGATATTCAAAGTGTCCAAGGGGAGTGTTGAATGCTGTCTTCCATTCGTCCCCTTCTCGAATGCGGACCAGATGGTAAGCATTGCGTAAATCCAATTTAGTAAAGATGGTGGCATTGTGCAGAGGGTGAAAAGTGGAGTCAATCAATGACAGTGGGTACTTGTTCTTGACCGTGATGTTGTTGAGTTCCCTGTAATCGATCCAGGGACGCAAAGAGCCGTCTTTCTTCTGGACGAAGAAAAATCCAGCACCCACGGGTGAAGAGGAGGGATGAATAAGACCATTGGCTAGGCAGTCTCTCCCTCTCTGGTCTGGAAACATTGTAGAGGCGGCTTGAGGGAAGTGTGGAACCGGGTAGCAGCTTGATCGCACAGTCATAGGGTCTGTGAGGGGAAGAGTCTGTGCCTGCGTCTTGGAAAAGACTGTGCCCAGATTGTGGTAAGGGGTGGGCACATTCTCGAGGGAAAGCTTGGGGACTTGGGGTGGAGTGGGTGCGCCCTCAGCTGGTGCAGGTGCGGATCGAAGACAGGATTGTTGACACTCACGGCTCCAGGCTTGAATCTGACTTAAACTCCAATCAATGACGGGGTTGTGTTTCTGTAGCCAGGGTAACCCCAGAATGAGCGCATCATTGGGAGAGCGGATGATGCGAAACTGAATCTTTTCATGATGGTTACCTGAAATGATCAAATGGATGGGTTCCGTGATGTGGGTCATGCGGCAGAACGTCTTACCATCCAAAGACCGAGCACTCTCAGGGTGAGGCAGTGGAAGGATGGGAATGTCCAGTTCCTTGACCATCACTTTGTCCATGAGGTTGGCATCAGCTCCGGAGTCCACCAACGCGTTCACCTGGATCTCTCTCTCTGGAAGCATGATCAAGGCAGGAAGGGTGGGACGAGGGTCATTCCTGGCAGTCCTCACCTGTTTGGCTAAGGACCTCACATCCATGGATGAATCAGACCTCTTGGACCGGTTGGTACACTGTTCTTGAGAATGTCCCAGCTTCCCGCAGTAGAAACATGAATCGGTCTCTCTCCGACGTTTCCGTTCCTCAGGTGAGACCTTCATGCCAGCACGAGATAAATCCATGGGCTCGACTCCCTCAGCTTGTTTCTCCTCAGGTCGCAAACCTGACCATTGCCTTGGGTACGGCTGACCGGGCGGAACCTGTCTCTCGGTCCGGCGTTGTCTGGAACGGTTGTCCAAACTAATGGTGGCACGGACGAGTGGGTCGAGCTGAGTGATTGGTTCCTGATGCACCAGCTCATCCTGGAGTGCCTCGTTTAGACTGGCCAGGAACATTTCCACTAGAGCCGCATCATTCCAGTGGGTAGCAGCAGCGATGGTGCGCAAGTCGATCGAATGGTCCGCAGCGCTTTTCTTGCCTTGGCGAAGGGCGATCAGATGCTTGGAAGGTTCTTGGTCGCTAGATGCGTGCTGGAAGACTTTACGGATCTCCTCAGCGAAGGCCGAGTAACGAGAAGGGAGTGAACCCCCGGACCACACAGCAGTAGCCCAGTCCAAGGCTCTCCCCTTGAGCATCCCCATCACGTAGCCGGTCCGGCACTCATCATCGTGATAGGTCTGCAGTTGCTGCCGGAATACGAAGTCACACTAACAGGAACGCCTTGCATCTCTCCGGTTCTCCGCCGAAGAGGTACAGGAGGACGGTAGACAGGCTCGTAGTCAGGGATGTTAGATCCAGTCACGCACCGCCTTCACCTTGGCATCCTGGGGTTTGGTGAGGCCCCGGCCGATGGTGTATTCCAGATATCTGGCCTCACTTTGGCCCAGGTGTCACGGTTGTTCCCCAGATTCACCACCAGATGGCGGTGTGCGCCTTTTTCCTTAAGGCGCTCAGCTGGCTTGAATGACCAATTATCTCTGCCCTATAATTACCCGCACCTAATTTCATTCGGGGCGAAATCGTAAGCCATCTTTACGATTTTTAGCCGGTAAGGTAAGAATGTCTTTTTCAAGACGTTCTCAAAGACTACACAAGACTTTTCTTTAGAAACGACTATCTCCATTTCAATCCCTTTCAAAAACGCAAGAACTTAGTTAGTTGTACCTTTTAAGGAAACCTTTCTCTCTAAAATGGGGGTTTTCGGTTGGTTTCGCTCGTCAGTCTGTTCGACTGTTTTGGGTTGCTAACTTGTTCTTTTGGCTCTTCTAGCCGTTTCGTTTTTGGGGAGTACTCTGGTCCTAACGAAAGAACTCATTTTAGTTTCCTGCTTTAAGAAACCTTGTTCGCTAAAAATGCGCTTTTCTTTTGGTTTCGTTTTATCCAGCCGGTCGACTGGTTCGTGGGTTACTACTGGTTCTTTTGGCTAACTGCCTTTTACGTTTTGGACATAAAGAGTTTTGAGTTAAGGTCGGTTCATTCACCATTTAATTGTACCCACTTATGGAACTTCTCTCGTGTGTAAATTGTACCCTCTGGGTCGCTGAGGCTGTTTTCGGGTTTCAATTTTGTTATGGCGGCTTTGCTAGCCTCCTGCGTTTTCTTACGCTCTGTGCTATTCATAACCTTTAGTGCCTACATTTGAAACTCACTCGTGGTTAGGAGTGTTCCTCTAGTTTCATTTGTTCAGTCGTCTAGGCTGTTTATGGGTTCTATTTTATAACCATTAGTGCCTACATTTGAAACTCACTCGTGGTTAGGAGTGTTCCTCTAGTTTCATTTGTTCAGTCGTCTAGGCTGTTTATGGGTTCTAATTCATAACCTTTAGTGCCTACATTTGAAACTCACTCGTGGTTAGGAGTGTTCCTCTAGTTTCATTTGTTCAGTCGTCTAGGCTGTTTATGGGTTCTATTTCCTAACCTTATTTCTTACATTTGAAACTCACTCGTGGTTAGGAGTGTTTCACAGTTTCATTTGTTCAGTCTGATAGGCTGTTTACGGGTTACTTATTGTTCTGGCGGTTCTCCTAGCCCCCCTGCGTTTACATACGCTCAGAACTTTTGATAACCAAATTCTTTGTCACTTACGTATTAGAAACCTTGTTCGCTAAAAATGCGCTTTTATTTTGGTTTCATTCTTGTTCAGCAGATCTCCTGGTATAGGTTTTACTCTGTGGTTCTGTCGGTCCCCCTTAACCGTTTGAGTTTTGGCGGACGTCAGATGTGGGTCTTGTTGTTCCCTGCTGTCTGTCATCCCCCTAACTGTCTCTTAGGCTCTTACGTTTCCATACGCTAAGACCTTTTCGCCCATTTAATTGTACCCACTATTGTACTTCTCTCGTGTGTAAATTGTACCCTCCTGGTCGCTGAGGCTGTCTTCGGGTTTCAATGTTGTTTTGGTGGCTTTGCAGTTTTTTGCGGATGCCAGATAGCAGGTCAACTTGTGGGCCCTGCTGTCTGACGAGGATGTCGGATGTGGGTCCAGTCGCCCTGCTGTTCTGCCGGTCCCCTAACGTTTGAAGTTTTGGACGTTCAGAACTAGTGGGTCAGGTTTACCATGTGATCTTGTGGGCTCTCCTAGCTCTTCCGCTGGACGCTCAATACTTTTGGTTATGTCCAGTCATAATCATTTATCACTCGTGTCTTACTAAAAACCCTTTGCTCGCTATTAAGCTTTCATTTTGTTTTCGTGGGTTCAGTCGTTTAGACTGTTTTCAGGTGTTAACCTGGTTCTGTTGGCTTCCTAGCCTTTCACATTTTGGGAGGTTCAGAATATTCGGTTCAGGTATTTACTTAATCCTTATTTAAATTGTACCTTCATTAGAAACCTTGCTCGTTTGCTATGGGCTTTTGTTGGGTTCGGTTGTTCAGTCACTTCGACTGTTTCGGGTTGCAATGTGGTTCTGTGGCTCTCCTGGCCTTTCGTTTGGACGCTCGAACTTTTGGGATTATGCAAATTAATTAACATGTTTACTGTACCCATTATAAGAACCCTGCTCGCTATTTATTTTTCGTTCGGGTTCATGTTGTTCAGTCTGTTGGACTGTTTTTGGTTCATTCAGGTTCTCTCGGCTCTCCTAGCCTTTATTTTGGGATACTCGTGTCTTTATTTTACGAACTTTTAGTTGTAACTATTATAAAGAACCTTGCCCGCTAGGCGGTGTTTTGATTCAGGTTGCTTTTGTTCAGTTCGATTGGACTGGTTCAGGTTACTAGCTTGTTCGTTTGGCTATCATTGCCTTTACTTTTTCAGACACTTGGAGTTACCACCGGTGGGTGTGGTTTGCGTTCATCCCTATTATCTTCCCCATTCTCTGTTTTACAGAGCTAGTGGTTAGACGGGTTCCGTCTAACTTTTTGATCCCCTAGGGTTCTGCGAGTGGCGCCTATCACCACCAACCCTTACACCAGGTGGCAATTCCAGGGGTTTGCCGTCAGCCTGGCTTGCCGCTGAGTGGTCAGGACCTCTCCGACGCATTGGAGGTGGGAACTCCAGTCCTGGGAGTGGAGAATGACATCATCCAAGTACACAGACATGTATGTATGGTGAGGACTGAAAAGCCGGTCCATCAGTCTCTGGAACCTGGCAGAACTATGTAGTGGTACAGTCCATCGGGGGTGGAGAATGTCGTCTTTTTCTGCGAGGAAGGGGTGAGGGGGACCTGCCAGTATCCCTTTGTCAGGTCCAGGGCTGAGATGAACCATGTGCTACCCAGCCGCTCAATCACTTCTTCCGCCTGAGGCATAGGATAACTGTCAAACTCAGAGATTGTGTTTAGTTTGCGAAAGTCATTACAAAACAAATCCATCAAATACGAAAAGGTTTACGTTTAAGGTTACGTTTAAAGGTTACAATACATTTATCTTTCCTTTCTTTCACTCTCACTGCTTTTATAACAGTAGCCATAAGCCACTCATTTTATAATTAGTTATATTACTGTGCTGATTGAGTGCCTACAGGGACACCTTGAGGATAACGATTGAAATATGACAGAAATCGTGGTTCTGTGTGGCTCAGTTGGTAGAGCACAGCGTTGGCAGCGCTTAGGTTGTGGGTTCAATCCCCACTGCGACCACATATACTGAAAAATGTATGCATTCACTACTGTAAGTTGCTTTGGATAAAAGCGTCTACTAAATGGCATACTTTAAATACAAGTTTAAATTCCTGTGACAATTTAAAGTTGTGACCACCCCCCCGGTGATGGGACAGATTTAGCACTGATGATTTTGGGTATAGCCATAAAACAGACAATTATGGTCCTTGCAGTAACTCACACCAATCTTTTTTCAACCAATTTCCCAACCAATCCAAGGGATGTCCAACAAAAGTAAGTTACTTTTATGCAAATTGCCACTTCCCTGGAGTTCAGAGAAGGCAATACATTTATTCTCAAATGGATCTTGATAAACCCTCAAGTACAGATTTTAGTATTTGTAATTCACGGCACCTCTCAAATTTGTAAATATAATTTAAAAGCCACTTAAAAATGTGTCTTAAAGTTGGTGAAATGTTATGGCAATGTCCAAGTATTGTTGCTTACCTTCCCCACATTGTTGAGAACGTTGTATATAATAATAACACTAACATTATATATAATAATATTACTAATAAAATGTCCACAATCTGAAACCCTTTATAATGTTATTTGCCTAGCCAGATGGATATTTTCTTTTCTGTCAATTGGAGAAATCTTTGCATTTTGGACTTGATCATTGCTCATTAAATTTCCCTGTAATTTTAGTCTGGAAAGCCAGCCCCTGTGTCTCCTATTGTGTGTGGGAGCGTGATCAACCTGTCTGGATGTGTTTTAAGTATTTACCCCACCTTACTCAAGAATGATGGAGTGACAGTGAGGTGTGCCACTCCTGCAACAGATAGGGAAGTAAACACAATGTAGCTAACAGGCACTCCTCAGCCCCGAGGCTGCAAACTGTTCAAACAAAGTTCCAAGATCCCCAAGAAAGATTGAGCATGCATAATCATTTTCAATGTAATAGTTAGAAGCATATGTGCCTCAAAATCTGACAATAATGGACTCATGAATCATGATCAAGTAAACAATTAAGCAGCGTCTCAGCTCAATTTTTAGTTGATTGACCAAGACCGTGAGCACCATTCAATTTATTCTACCAGACAACCCAGTTTCAAAGTGAATCAAGTTTCCAGATTGTATATGTAACTGTCTGGGAATGATGGGAAGGTGAATATCTGTCAAAACCATTTTGGCTCCATGTGAAGTAATAGGGCTGGGTAGACGAGGTGAGCAGCTCAGGATTTCAACATCAAGTGTGGCACATCACTTTTTTTCCCTTTCTCAAATGGTAAAGGATTTGACATAGTTGCCATGCATTGTAGTAGGGTTTAATTACAAATGATTTATTAATACTGAATAATTTTCTCCCTTGGAATGTTAAGGTTTGTCTAACACTCCTGGTTTAATTTCCTTGATCATTGGGCATGATGAGTGAAACGCTGCATTCAACTAAAATTTGTTTTAAAATGGTTTAAAATATCGTGGCGGCACGGTGGTGCAGTGGATAGCACTGTTGCCTCACAGCAAGAAGGTCTCGGGTTTTAATCCAGGCCGGGGGCCTTTCTGTGTGGAGTTTGCATGTTCTCCCCGTATCCGCGTGGGTTTCCTCCAGGTACTCCGGTTTCCTCCCACAGTCCAAAGACATGCACGTTAGCCTAAATGGAGAGTCTAAATTGCCCGTAGGTATGAGTGTGTGAGTGAATGGTGTGTGTGTGCCCTGCGATGGATTGGCGACCTGTCCAGGGTTTATTCCTGCCTCTCGCCCCTATGCATGCTGGGATAGGCTCCAGCGACCCTGACCAGGAATAAGCGGCTTAGACAATGAGATGAGGTTTAAAATATCCTTCTGTGCTGGCCCAATCCAGTTATTTGAAAATTATTTTCCATGTCAGGGTTGTTGATATAGTAGCCTCACAAGCCAGGCTTTTAAAAATATCCTTGTGGATATAACACCTAGCTGTCAAACACTGTTTAAGCCTGCCCATATTACAGATCCCCCACTGTCAACAGTTTAATATGAGGACTCACAATCTCTTATATAGGCAAGTGCTCGAAAAACCAGCCAATGAAAAGTACCTCAGAAGTCTTGGTAATAAGGTACCCCCATGTGTTGATCTAATGGCACGGACTGTATACATGTTAATCTCCCAATGGTTAAAATTAGAAATGTAATGTCTAGACTAGATTTTAGGATCACCTTTTTTCTCTATTAGCTGGCATAGTTAAGATACATCCATTGTGAGTGACCCAAATTCAATGTCATATAATCAACAATCAGAGACTGTCACCCAATAACATACCGACCTTGATAATGATCATTAAACTTAAAATCTAAGTTCATTATTAGTTAGTCTCAACCAGAGACATGACTGAATGCAGATGGGGCATGACTCAAGTGGATGCATTTCACACACATGGTTTAATGGCATCAAAGTATAAGAGGTGTTGTGAAATGAGAAGAATTGAAGATATGTCTGCTATGTCTTGCGGATGCAATGCACATAGTGCTGGTACATTCCAACAGTGAATGCTGATCATAATTAACATATTCAGAAAGTGTGTACAGGCAAAGGTGAATACTTTTATTTAATAGTGATTTATGTTTTTTCTTCTTTAAATTAGTTAAAATGACCATTCTCTTGCTTTTATGCCATACAGTTTCGTGGTCAACTAGTTTGTCTCGTGTAGAAATACTTAGACTCAAACCATGATTAGAATTCCACTTTGGTTGCATACTTTTAAATAATAATGAAAACATCTGAAATATCCTTTCGATTTTTATGAAAAGCTTGCTGGGATGTGATTGTGGACATTTCCATCAGTGGAAAAAATGCTGACAACATTGAGAATGGAGTTTTGTTTTGCTAGCATGGTACCTGGTGTAGTGGGTTTAAAAAGTATTCACCCCCATTTTTGGGCAATTTTTCACATTTTATTTTCTTACTTCATGGAATCAAAGTGGATTTAATTGGGATTTCTTGTCACTGATCAATGCAACATGTGTATATATTTTTATTTTTATTTACCACATATATATATATATGTGGTAAATAAAAATAAAAATAATTACAGCTGTGGGTTTATTTGAGTAATTCTCTACTAGTTTTGCACATCTGGAAACTGTGGTTTACACCTATTCTAAAACAAAATTGCTCAATCTCCATCAGGTTGGATGGGGACTGTTGGTGAACAGCAATTTTAAAATCTTTCCACATATTCTCAATAGGAGGTCTGGGCTTTGATTGGGCCACTCTAAGGTGTTGATCTTTTTGTTTTTAAACCACTCCAATGTGGCTTTTCCTGTGCTTTGGGTCATGGTCCTGCTGGAATATAAATCTTCTCCCAAGTCGCAGGTCTCTTTGACTGCAGCGGGTTTTTCCTAATCTATTTCAACTTTTCAATGACTCAATTTCCACTGTGTGCATTGCTGCAGCAGGTCTGGAAAAACACACAGAGAGAGAGTGTCCTGAATACACAGAGGAGGTGGTTCTCGTAGCCTACATGCTTTTTGTTTGTGTTTAGTGACCATGGTTGGTTGAGCTGAGAGAGCTGTGGACAGTTTGCTAACAGGCTGTACATTGTAACATGGGTGTTACATTGGCTAGCTATGGACCTGTGACAACTGTCAACTGATGGTGCATGCAATTCCTGCAATTCATGCAATTCTTAACCTATCAGATGCAATCCCCGGGTTGTATAGGTAGCTATCTGGCTAGATAGTTTTCCAATCAGTTAGATGTGATCCCCGTCTAGTGGATGCTACATTTCGCTCTAGCACAAAAGACTGTTTCAGCTATGAAATCAATAGCTACTTACCTAGACACCTACTTAGCTACATACACTGTACGACATTAGCCAGTACAACACCAGCTAGCTAGCAGTTGGCAGGTAACGTTATGCGTGACAATGCCCAAGAAAGGTAACTAGTAGCTAGCAAACTATTTGAATGATTAGCCTCGATCCATTCAAGACATGTCCAAGAGCAGCATAACTGGGTCAGCTAGCACCGTTGTTACTTTTTTCATTCTATGATGACATTTTGTCCTGGCCAGCGTTATGTGTGGTTTTACAAACTACTAGAGAGTATTAGCACAGCTAATTCTAGCTTATCTGTCCTTCCCCTTCACCAAAGTACTTGCCGGTTGCTAACTACTTTTTCTTTTTCTTTTCTTTTATTTCTTTCAGATTTTTTCCCGCTTTTTCTCCCAATTTGGTTGCCAATTAAACCCTTTATTTACTTCAATTCCCCACCCTTACAAGTCCGTCGCTCGTCCTCCGGGATCGAGGACACATTCCTGGTTGAGTATTCCCGCCTCTTTCGAGACAGGAAATCTTCCACAGACTCCTTAACCTTCTCCTCGACAAACTCGTGCCGGCTCTCCCTCCCCCCTTCCCCGGAGGCAGACTGAGCCAAATGCCGCCTCCGATCGGGCTGACGACCAGGGCCGGTCTGGTAGAGACGCGGGGGTGTAATTTGTCATTTGGGGAGGGTGAGCCAGCATGATTTCGTCGAAGAGCAGGAAAGCTGTCCGTGGTCGGGTTCCGGAAAAAATTGCTCGTTACCCGGAGAATGGGCGGCGGACTCGTGGGGGAGGGCGAATTGAAATAAATAGAGGGTATAATGGCAACCAAATTGAAACTATAAATAATTAAAAGTAAAAAGCCTACAAAGTTGAATCACCCTAAAGGTTGATGTGTGATGTCCGTAACAACATTTGTATGCAGCATATTTTTTGTCAGTGTTGTTGATATTTAGGTAGCCATGACTAAATAATTGTCTTACAAGGTTTTACTAATTTTACCGGGGGTTTGGTTCAAGAAAACGGCTAAATGGATCGATTTGAGAGTCGAGGAATATATTGCACAGGGTTATCCGTGTCGATGCACCAAATTTCAGCCAAATAGGCGATGAAACAGCGAAGATAATGATAGTGTGGCGAGCATGAGTTGGGTGGTGTATCAAGGAAGGAGACAGAGTCCAAGTAGAATGCAAACACTCTCCCTCTGGAACTTGGGAGCCTGCATTATTTACATAGCGTGTTCCGGTCACGGTGGTCCAAATGGCACACACCGCGACCAGCTAAACTCATTGTCATTACCAAGTTACCTGTATTATTTGCTGCCACTTTCATGACAGTTTCCTAGTACACATTTGGAATGTTGGAAACATGAAGAGACCCAGGAACTACCTAGGAACTGGTAGAGCCACATTCCACCCTGGCAACCACTGAGAGAATTCATCAGAAAGGTTGATCAAGATTATACTTTTCCAAATCAGGGCTGTGCTTGGGTCGAGAAGTACAGACGCCTCTATCTCGACCTCAGAACCCTTATCGCCTGTAGAAGTGACCATTTGTGTCACATTCGTAAGAGAATGCGTCCAAATAACACTTTATTCTGTATTGCTTGTTTTTGTAATCACACCAGTCTAGACATGGAGTAGGCGTCTCTCCTATTCTCATCTTCTGTTTCATCTTTTTCACCAGTGGCTGCTGCACCCTCAACCGCACCCTGCTGCACCCTCAACCGCACCAAGAATTCTTCTCAGATATATCAGACAGAAATGGATTAATGGCATTGTGGACATTGTGGACATTAAGTACCAAATATGATAAAGATATGATATGATAAATATGGAAAAGAGCAGACTTTCAAAGCTAAGATCCATTATCTAGTAAACACTCATTAAATGTGTCGTTTTCATAACTTGTGATGCATGTGTAGCAAAATAAAGCTAGGTAGCTATTCAAACTGTTTTCCTTTGTGTCACTATACAGCCCATCAAAAAAATAACAATATGGAGATGCTAAATGGCATATATTATATTATATTATTAATATCACCAAAAGGTAATGTAAGATCAGAACACCTCTGTAATTTTTGTCCCAAGAGAATCGACTATTGTACTATTCGGACAAGATTAGTATCATTGGAGAATGTTGGTCATGTAATTATTATTATAAGAGAACGTTGGTGATTTTCGTGGATGGTTCATACTGGATTACTGTGTACTGGGAACCTGTGTAATTGGACACCGGAGGGTGTTCCTTTTCAGCTGTGATGCGGATGTAACATTTAAATCATATTAGGAGCGGCTGCTCAGATGAGGATGGGGAGAATGGTTCTCCTAAAAAAAGCATGTTTAAAACAACACAAATAATATATATATGTGTGTGTGCATGTGCATGTGTCAACTGTCAAAATAAAGGAAACACCAACATAAAGTGTCTTAATAGGGCGTGGAGCCTTGAAAGCAGCTTCAATGCGATTTGGCATAGATTCTACAAGTGTTTGGAACGCTATGAAAGGCATGAAACACCATTCTTCTGTGACAAATTCCATCATTTGGTGTTTTGTTGATGGTGGGGGAAAACCCTGTCTTAGGCGCTGCCCCAGAATCTCCCCATAAGTGTTCAATTGTCTTGACATCTGGTGACTGAGACAGCCATAGGTCATATGGCATATGGTTTGCATTGTTTTCATGCACATCAAACCATTCAGTGACCACTCCTGTCCTGTGGATGGTGCATTGTCATCCTGGAAGAGACCACTCCCATCAGGATAGAAATGCTTCACCATAGAATGAAGGTGATCACTCAGAATGGCTTTGCATTTATTGGCATTTACCTTGCCTTCTAAGGGGTTGAGTGGAGCTAAACAATGCCCGGAAAATGCACACCATACCCCACACTATAACAGAGCCGCCAGAACCCTTCATTTACTCAAGTGTTTCCTTTATTTAGGCAGTTACCTGTGTATATGGAAACACCAAAGAATATATGAATAAACGTTAACTCATAAGGAGTTGGGCCGCCCTTTGCCTTCAGAAAAGCTACAGCCGTTCTTGAAATGCGGTCTGTTATACTGTAAGTTTTTAATTGTTTGTAGGATATTATTCAAGATGGAAAGCCTCCAGTTCCTCCTGAGAATGTGGCATCTAAACTTGACACTGAGTGCAATGTGATGTCAGCAAAAACATTTAACTCACTGGATATCAGAGGGAAACTCAAGTCATCCACCTGCAAGCTTGTTGCACACTTAAGCCACAAGATGGCGCCATTACACAAGAAAACATCTACATGTGAGCACAAAGGACAAGAACACAAAGTTGAGTTTGAAATCATACAGCAGGATGCTCTAGCAATACTGTTACAGCAGTAGTTACATGTAAAAATAAATAAATATGCATGGTAAAGACAATTTATAATTTATAATATTGGAAAAGACTGACATTTTAAAAGACTGATGACTTTGTTTGGTGGATTGGGCTGCTTACTAGCACAGCACCATATCCATTTACATTTGACATTTTAAGCATTTAGCAGACGCTTTTATCCAGAGCGACTTACAATATGTGCATTAATACATAGAAAGAACAATCATTGTTCACGCAAGAGATCAGTACAGTAATACAGCGATAGACATTGTTGTTGGCAGCTGCATACCATACCTGTAACACTGGGAAGGAAAAGGTTAGTAAATGGGTTTTTTTTAGGAGTAAACAAGAATACATATACAAAAGGTATTAAACAAGTAGGCAGTGGTGATGACAATTAGCTCGATGTACAGATTTCAGGGGTACTGGAGTCTGAAAAGGTGGGTTTTGAGTCTCTTGCGGAAGATTGCAAGTGATTCCACGGTCATGACCGAGTGCAGAAGATCATTCCACCACCGAGGGGTCAGGACAGAGAAGAGGTGAGACCACGAAGAGTGGCTACCGGGCGCCCGGAGGAATGGCACAGTCAGTTTGCCAGAGGAGACGGAGCGGAGGGGTCTGGTTGGGGTATAGGGTGTGATGAGTGTATGGAGGTAACGGGAGCGGTTCCTCTCGCCTCTTGATAAACCAGCACCAGTGATTTGAATCTGATGCGTGCTGCGATGGGGAGCAAACCAGTGCAGAGAAGAGAGTAGAGGGGTGACATGGGTTTGGTTGATTGAACACCAGACGTGCGGCAGCATTATGGACTAGTTGCAGTGGTCTGCCAGCAAGGAATTGCAGTAGTCCAGATGTGAGAGCACCAAGGCCTGGACCAGGAAGTGAGTGATGCTAGGCACTAAGTGGTGAGTGCCACCTGACAACAATACAGACTAATTAACAACTCCCAGGTTCCTTCCGCTAATGCAGAGGACTGAGGGGTGTCCAACAGCAGGTTGAAGTCACCGAGGAGTAAGACGGGAGTGCCATCCTCAGGGAAACTCTAGGAAACTCCCCAGTGGACCTGGTGGGCGATAAAGAACAATGATGTGCAGTTTACATGGAACAGTGACCGTGACAGCATGAAATTCAAAGGAGGAGGGTGAGAAGTGAGGAAGAGGAACAATACTAAATCTCCACAGGGGGGAGATCAGTATACCTGTCCCTCCACCTCTACCTGTGGGTCGTGGAGTGTGTAAGAAGGTGTAGGCAGCGGAGAGGGCAGCAGGGGTGGTCATCTCCGTGAGCACCAGGAACTGCAGGGAGAGTAGGGAGACCTAGGCTGAGATGAAATTGGCCTTTTGGACAGCAGACTGGCAGTTCCATAGTCTGCCTGCTACCACGACGTCGACACCGGAAGATCTAGGACGGTGGATGAGATTGGAGAGGTTTTGGGTGTGAGTAGAATCTCTCCTTCTAGGAAATCTAGAAGAGGAGACATGGACTGGAATAGGGAGGTAGCATGTAGCGTTAGATGCAGAGGAAGAACAGGGAGATGCAAAACTATGATACTTACCGTGCGGTGAGCACTCCCTAGCTGGCCCCCCTCGGTGGACTCCTGCAGGTAGACTCCTTTGTCTTTGTCCGCTGAGTCTTCCTACGGGGAGGCTGCCGCGAAAAGCTGCCGCTTTCCCCAACTATGGTTACTTATAAAGCTGAGTGGTGCTAGGCACTAAGTGGCGATTGCCAGCTGATAACAATAGACAACGGCTCCGATCTCTGCATCTCACCACCTGAAGCTGAACCTGGGGAAGACGGAGTGACTCTTCATCACCGTGGAAGGCTCCATAGTGTCTCCGTCCCAGTCTGACAGGAGTCTTGGAGTGATCCTGGACGACCAGCTGTGCTTCTTGGGCCACATCGCAGTGATCACCCGGATCTGTTGATTCTCCCTCCATAACATCCAGAGGATCCGACCGTTCCTCACCCAAGAGGCCACTCAACTCCTGGTCCAGGCCCTGGTGATCTCATGTCTGGACTACTGCAATCCCCTGTGCTATCAAGCCACTGTAACTGGTCCAGAATGCTGCTGCTCAGCTGGTGTTCAACCAGCCGAAGTTCACCCAAGTCACCCCTCTACTCTCCTCTCTGCACTGGCTCCCCATTGCAGCACGCATCAGATTCGAATCACTGGTGCTTGCTTTTCAAGCGGCTAGAGGTACTGCTCCCCATACCTCCAGTCACTCATCACTCCCTATACCCCAGCCAGACCCCTCTGCTCCGCTTCCTCTGGCAAACTGACTGCCCCATCCCTCCGGGTGCCTGGCAGCCACTCCTCGCGGTCTCATCTCTTCTCTGTCCTGACCCCTCACTGGTGGAACGACCTTCCGCAATCAGTCAGGACCGAGGAATCACTTGCGATCTTCCCCAAGAGACTCAAAACACACCTTTTCAGACTCCACTACCACTGAACTCTGTACACCTAGCTAATTGTCATCACCACTGCCTACTTGGTCTACACTGTATACCCCTGCTTACTCCACTTAATAATAAAATAATAATAATAATAATAATAATAATAATAATAAATTTTAAAAACGAACATTTTCCTTCCCAGTGTTACAGGTATGGTACGCAGCTACCTGCAATGATGTATATCGCTGTATTACTGCACTGATCTCTTGTGCGTACTATGATTGTTCCTACCATGTATTTATGCACATCTTGTAAGTTGCTCTGGATAAGAGCGTCTGCTAAATGCTTAAAATGTAAATGTAAATGTAAAATGGCCTAGCACCGAGCCCTGCGGGACTGCGTTGGAGAGGGTCTGGGGGAGAGGAGAGGGATCCTCTCCAGGCCACCTGGTAGGAATGGTCAGCCAGGTATGACTTGAACCATGTCAGTGCAGATCCAGAGATTCCCATCTCGACGAGAGATGGGAGCAGGAACTGGTGGTCCACGGTATCAAATGCAGCTGACAGGTCGAAGAGGAGGACGGAGCTAAGAGACTGGGACTTAGCCACGTGAAGAGCCTCAGTGACCGCAAGGAGAGCAGTCTCTGTGGAGTGGTCTGCCTTGAACCCAGATTGGTTAGGATCAAGCAGGTCATTCTGTAGGAGATGAGCAGACAGTTAGTTATAGACAGCAAATGTAGAGTACAGTTTGCGAGGATTAGAAGCAGAAAATTGAATCTTGGAAAAGAAAAGTGCTGATTTAGCAGAGGAGAGGTAAGAGGAAAAGGTAGCCAGGAGTGTGTGGAAGTCAGTTAGGCCACAGGGGATTTGGATTTTCTCCATTTCCTTTCTGCTGCTCGTAGTTTCAGTCGGTCAGCCCGAATGGACTAAGTTAGCCAGGGGGTGGGGGGTCGGAGACGAGCAGGTTTAGTGGAGAGAAGACAGAGTGATTCAAAGGAGGAGGAAAGAGAGGACAGTAGGGTGGATGCGGCTCCTCAGCAGGTAGTGAGAGAAGGCATCAGTAGGGGGAAGGGAGGATAGAACAGTAGCTGACAGGGCTGCGGGGGAGAGAGAGCGGAGGTTGCGATGAACAGAGACAGTGGGGGCAGGTGAAGAAGGTTTAGGCACAAAGGGGAGGGGGAGGGAAAAAGACAGAAAGCAGTGATCAGACACATACAGAGGAGATACCACAGTGTTGGTTGAGGTGCAGTTCCTCGTGAAGACTATATCCAAATTGACCCAGGAAGCTACGCCAGTTGAACATGTTCTGAGGAAGATTCCAGTAGATCTCAGAGACTTCATTGAGTAACTACACCAAATGTAAAAAAAAAAAGTGATTGCGAAGCAAACAGGGTGAATAGCATGGTTACTGTGGTCACACCAAATAAGATACGGAATGTGCATCGAACCACAAGATCTAAAACAAGCGATCAAATAATGAATCAAATATTTTATATGCATTAGAAGATCCACTCTCCCTTCATCTAAACCCATCCAGACAGTCTCAGACCCCCCCCAAACAATTATAACAATCAATAGGCTCAAAATAACTCCCCACTCCAAGAAACCACAATCCCCAACAAAAGCCTCCCAACAGGTCATTACAGTGAAGCACCCACACTCAACTTGCCCCAGTGGATACTGGCCACTTCTGGTCCTCAGAACCCCCCCAGGCAGAGAACCAAAAGATCCCATCCAAGGGCCCTCTGCCTCTGGACAAAAGGGGCCCCCAGGGCCAAAATCCATCAGCCCAGCCTCTCCAGGGCAGACCTTGCCAGGCAGTGCTAGGGGAGAACAGGTGAGCAGACCTAGACAGGGGGTGGAGAGGCGCCCATCAAAACCAGATACTGTCACTGACTGCTTAAACCAAATTTGTAAAGAGATACGCCAAAACCAATAAAGCAGGTTCATTTCCACCCCTGCAATATTTTCCCCAGTATTTTCTTCCCCCCGCATGTCCATCACAATTACATCTATTAATACCTGAAGTATCAAAGATCCAATCAAACAACAGGCAGTTTTCTCCATCCTGCAACAGCTTCCCTCTGACGTCATCCTCCTACAGGAGTGTGGGATTCCCTTCCGCTCCATGGATGACATCAGGGATTGATGGAGAAGGGGAGACTCTCTCTGGTCTGGCTCAAACATATCTCGAGCTGACAGGGTCAGCACGTTGATCAACAACCCCTATGTCAGAATAACATCATCTGACATAGTAGAGAGTGGGCGAATCCTCGTCACCGACTTTGAGGTTGGGGGCTCTCCACTCAGGGTGATCAACGTGTATGGCCCTAATAGCAAGGCCGAGAGGGCCTCTCTATTTACAAAACTCAGATCTTTAATCACTCCCCGTATGCCGGCAGTCATGGGGGGAGATTTCAACTGTGCCCTTCGGGATGAAGACTACAGCAGACCAAGGAGGGATCAATCCAGCAGGGAGCTGCGGTCCATCATAGAAGATTTCTCCCTCCATGATGCCGGGGGCGCCTCTCCCCCTCAATACACATGGGTGAGTTCCAATGGCGCCTCATTCTCCAGAATAGACATGTTTTTGCTCTCTCCAGGCCTAAGAGTGCGCTTCTATACCATCGGAGCAGTGCACTTCTCGGACCACCACAGGGTGACCGTGTCCATGCACTGGGAGAAAACCATCATGGTGGGTAGGGGTCCCTGGAGGATGAATACCAGCCATCTCCAGGACCCCAAAGTGTGCCCGAGGCCTGGAGGTTAGTACGGAAGTAGCCCAGACCAAACAGCATCTCTCCGCCCTCTGTTGGGAGGAACAGAGGAAATACATCTTCCGCTCCAAACTCCAGGGTCTCGAGGAGGATGAGAGATGCACTCGCCACTTCTTCCGCAAGGCACGGTCAAGGAAAACCGACATTCTCTCCCTGTATAACAACATAGGGGTGGTGGTGTCTGAAGAGGCAGAGGTCTGGGAGGTGGCCAGGTAGTTCTACCTGGGTCTGTATGCCAACAGGCCCATGGACAGGGCTCTCATGGACACCTTCCTGGACGGCCTGGACAGACGTCTGGAGGGACAGAGCATGGAGGGGGAGCTGAGCGCCGAGGAGCTCACCCGGGGCGTGCACTCCCTTAACTTACATAAAGCTCCTGGTCCTGATGGAATCAGTTTTATCAGGCCTTCTGGGATCTCCTGAAGGACGACATGGCGGATGTTTTCAGAGCGGCTTTCAGGGAGGGGTGGCTGGGCAACTCACTGCGACAGAGTTCAGTGGCCCTTGTCCCAAAGAAGGGGGACCTGAAGGACCTCCAGAACTGGCGGCCGATCAACCTCCTCTCAGTGGATTATAAGATCATGGCCAAGTCACTGATGAGAAGGTTCAGGAGTTATTTACCAAGACTACCAGGTTGGCACAGATAGTCATTCCATCAACACTGCTACAAAGGTGGTGGACAATTTCTGTGTGGCCACAGGCGCCCTGGTAAACCGGGGCAAGAGTGAACTGTACCTGACGCCGTCATGGAGTGAGTCACTAACCTGTTCTTTCCCTGTACGCACAGAGGGCATAAAGCTTCTGGGGGTTACCTTCCACAATGACGGGGGAGGGAACCGGAGCTGGGAGGAGGCCCTCCGCCATGTCCAGAAAAAAATCGGGAGCTGGAGCACACGGCCCCTGACAATGATGGGTAAGATCCTGGTCTTGAAGGCAATAGTCCTTCCCAGGCTTCTCTATATTAGCCGAGTGTTTCCCCCGGACAGAGGCACTAGCAAACTTGTTGCTAGAATGGCCTTTCGCTTTGTATGGGGGAGCAAAATGGAGAGGCTGGGGAGGACAACCCTGATGGGGGGTTCCAGACATAACATCAGTTATATTGGCACAGGGTCTGGCTGCACTGGTCCAGAACACCATGGGGGGAGAGTCGGCCTCTGGCAAATTTGCTAAATACTATGCCACTCCCTTCCTCAGATCTATGGGCCTGTGTGGGCTGGACCACAATGTGCCATACAGCTGGGACCCCCCATATGTATACAGGGCCCTGAGGGATTTTGCCTTCAGGACGGGATTAGTCGAGCTGGGTTGCCTTCATGGACATACAAAAATATCATGTCCTTTTTGAGATCGGGAGAGACCATGACCCAGTCTTAAACCCTGAAATTGTATGGAAAAATGCAAATAATAAAACTTTAAATAACAAACAAAAGGACATAACATAGCTTTCTCCCCACCAGGCCATTCCTGTTTAGACGGCACTCAGCCCTGACCGAGAACTGCCCCCACGGATGCACTGACTCGGAACATGTACACCATCTGTTCTGGGAGTGCTCCGTGGCCAGACGGGTCTGGGGCCTTGTTGTGTCTTCTGTCTCACAGAACAGGCTCCTGCCGAGATCCTCCCTGACGACTGAAAGGGTCCTGTACGGCCCCCGTGAGCGCTAGTGTAGCGCTAGTGGAGGATCATTAACACTGTTAAGCAGGTCCTGTGGGAGGCAAGGAACATCAAGGTCTTCCAGGTACAAACAGTGGACCTGTTCACTCTCCAGAGGAGGCTTCAAAACCTCCTCCAGGATGGCGTTTTGGTGGACTTTTTGAAGGACGAGAGAGGGGCAAGGAGGAAATGGAGGGTGAGCCACTGGAAAGAACTCATTGTATAGCTCACCCCCCAGAGGAAGTGCGCTCTGTGCAACCAACCCCAAAGCACAAACTCCTTTTGTTTTGTTTTTTGTTTTGATTTAAGATTATATGTACAGTATTTCTAGTCTTGTCATTTCATAATTGTATAGTCTAGTCTGTGATGTTGTTCCCCTGTCTTTGTAAAATGTATTGTTACGCAAATATCAATATTTGTTGTAATGCCAAAAAATGCTTTTAGTTGGAATGCCAACTTTTAATGTAAAGATTTTTAAATATGAAAATAATTTTAAAAAAACAATAAAAGAACATTCCTGATTGTTACGCCATCTACGGAAGGTGTTTCAATGGTCAATGGTGTCCTTCTAAGGATGAGTTTGTTCCAGCAGGGGTTTTTGGGCATCCTCTGTAGTTGTGCGGTGTATGGAACACGGAGGTTTGCCACCGATATTATCCATAGCTGTGCGGTGTATGGAGCATGGATAATTATCGCTTCTTTTAATAAAGTGGCTACTCAACTCATTTTTGCATTACTACTGGACTCTGTCTCTTTCTTGATACATCACCTCGCGCACAAAATTTGCTCGGGTGTGAAATATTGCTCGGGGTGCCGTCTGGCTTAAATTCGTTGCCACAGCATGACGCGGGAGGCACGCCGGACGTGAGAGGCAGCAGGCACCATAGATATAAATACGGAAGACACCCAGCAAATGTTGTCACTACACCGGCATTTGCTCCACCATAGGTCTACGCTTCAATCAAACTATGTTTCACTCCTCCCCTCTGACGGCATTTTCTCATAGAAGCCAATAGGAAACAGCTTTGAGTACTCAGACTCTCACATTTGGCCAATACATTTTCTCTAACGTTTTGGCCAACGTGCGGGTTAGATTGTGTCGTTCGTGATCAGTGTTAGGGAAATTGTGTAGTCACCCTGAATAATATTCCAAATATACTACACGGCAGCTGTTCACATCAAACTGTTCACAATGGTGAGTAGATAATCCAAGTGTTAATTTATTGCTTTAAATTACCTTGCCAGTCGCCTGCTGCGTGGGATTTGTTAGGCGACACAACTCGTCAAGTTTTAGATCTAATCTCGTGTCTCAAGATTGCTGCTAGCTGGCTAACGTAGCCAATATTTAACCGATTTAGCTAGTTATAGAAACAATGCATTCTCGCATCGTCATCTAGCTAGAGAGCCATGCATACGGAACATTTCGTGGATTAAGTTCGTTATAAACACGCTTAGAAATCGTGGATAACTTCGCTATCTCGCTGACGTGCCAATCATTTAGACCCGAACGTTAAATTAAACGAAAGTAAAAGCCATCTTATCGTTGTTTTCAGCATATTCTCCAATTGTTTTATTAGTCTATCACTATTTTAACCTCCGAGAGAGCTCGCTAATGCCCACGAAGTTGTTTCGATTTCATTTGCATCCAGCGAGCAGTGCACTGACATGCCAGCTAATCAGCCAGCTAACCAGCCAGCTAGTTAACGCTGATGTGCTCTGGCTTGGCTTCCGCTGTTCGCGCTCCTCATTCAGTTAAGAGGCAGACGTTCCCTCTAAGCACTGTTACAGAACCAGCGAACTCTACCCAAATACTATTTTACTAATTTAAAGCGCCTTTCTAGAAACCCAAAGAAGCTTTACAGTATAGTGGTAATTTAACACGACGAGCACGGAAAGTTATTTCTTGCTACAGTTGATGCTATACACACACACGGGCCTTTACATGCATACATGTGTAGTAATAATAATAATAACTAAAAGAAAAGAAAGTTTGAGGAAAAAGTAGTAGTAGTAGTTAGTTGTACTTTTGTATCCTTTTTAGTAGTAGTTTCTGTCCTGGTGAAAGTAATCTAATAGTAGTAGGAGCTGTTTTGTTTTGTTGATGTAGTATTAGACAGACAGACAGACAGACAGACAGACAGACAGACAGACAGACAGACCTCATACAGTTTGGGACAGGAGGGTGCTAAACCCTGTGACTCTGACTATCCATTTGGTTTGAGTGATTCACTGTTATAAGCCATATGTTTGATCAGTTGCATGATCCAGGGGTACAAGACGTATCCAGTGTATAAATTGGCAAAACAATGTACTAAAGAAAATAGCAATCAAATTGATACTTTCCACATAAGTTAATATGTAGCTAATCTACTATTATGCCAAGTATAAGAATAAAGTGAATGTGTATTTAGCGATTTTAGTTAGTTTTTGTTTGTAACGCGTAACATGGAATCGACTCAGCAACAAGACTTTTACTGTTTCAAAGAATGCATCAAATATCTTCAAATTTTAACTGAATTCCATACTATAGCTGTTGTACTAAGAATATAGCTCACAATTAGAGAATATGGATGTTGAGAAAGAAAGATTTCAAGCAAAATACAACAAGACACATTATGTAACGCTGTTTATTAATATACTCACATGAAACAGAAATCCATACATTTATATAAACCAAATTTCTCTCCGAAAAAAATACACGAGACTTCTCATAAGATTTACTTACTCTTTGAGAATTTCCAGCTCTCTCTCTTGAATAGCGACTCCCAAATCACATTGAATCCTCAACCCCGAACACATTTACACACTCAAAATTTGCATGGAGATCCTGCACTGTTGTTTTGGAAAAAGCTTTCTTAGGACCGCGTAAAATACGAGTTAACTATAGCAATGCTTGAACTGTCATTCTCATATCCTAAGTGTTCTTTTGGTACCAAATGTTCTTGATTTCTTGGTAAATAACTCCTGAAACGTAACATTTTCTTGTACCCCAAACACATATTTTGATCATCGATAGCTGTGGGTTGTTGTAGTGGTATCAGTTTACACATCAAGTTAGCGTGGTGAATATAAAATGCTCCATCTCTCAAATTGACCAAAACCTTTGTTCTGGCTTACGAATGATTAATGTTCTGATGATTAATTAGTGACTTTGTGAAGTTGTCATTTTCCCCCCTTATGTTACACCTTTGTACCCCTGGACCATGCAACTGATCTTTACATTTTTTATGTGCTTATATGGTTTTAATGGAGAATTAGAAAATTGAGGAAAACCTATAAAGTTATTTTTTGAAAATGTAAGTGGTGTGCCATTTTGCCCACATGCTAAACGTTACACCACTTGCTGCAAAGGGAAAGCTCAAAATATTTTTAAGGACACCAGCCACCTTGTTAATAAACTGTTCTTGCTGCTTCCATCTAAAAAATGCTACCGGAGCATGAAATCACACACCACCCGTCTCAGTAACACACTCTTTCCACAGGCAGTCAGGTTGCTGAACAGCTGACGCACCCACATGCACTTCATATTGTTGTATAATATGTAATGTAATGTTATTGTGTACTGAATATTGTGTATTGTGTACTGTATGTTGTGTATGTATACATATGTGTACATCGTGTACATTGTGCACATAGTATATGCAGGCCTGTAGTGTCTATTGTTTTGGGGATGGTGTGTACTTTGTGTGTCCAAGGCAGGGAGAGCCAGAGCACAAGCATTTCATTATATTTAATACATATGACAATAAACCTGAACTTGAACTTATCCCATAATTTTTTTTTTTTTTTTTTTTTTTAGTATAAACTGTTGCTGTACGTATTGGAAAGCCTGGGATGTTCAATAGACATGAACATGACTATTGAACAAGGAATTTAACACGGTGGCTTGCTAGCTCTACTGCTCATGTTCACTATTTAGGGGCCCCCAGGTGGCATAACGATAAAGGCACTTGCCCAGAGTGCAAGTTGCCCACAGACAGGGTTCGATTCCCCAGCTGCACCTGCCTGGCTCTGCCTCTGCCTCTGCCTTTGCATTTGTCATTGCCGGTTCCAGAGCTGTGGTGGCGAGCAAAAATGTGAATGAAAAATCTAAATTGCCAATTTTTTGGAGAGGAACAAAATGGAAAATGATCTTCCAAATGTTTGTGGCTGGAACTGAGAAGCACTACAGAGTATCCCCCCAAACAAACAGACTGAAAAGGTTGAGAAGATGATGGAGCTGAAAATTAGATTTTATTTTATTTTTGCTTCAATATGATTTACTACATGGTACTTTTTGTAAAATTTTGAAGTCTCCTGAACTGTTTGGCTTTGTGTCTTGGCTAAAATAATTTAGTACAGCAGCTGAATATGTGTCTGTCTATTTGGGTGCTGTACAGCATGTAGAGTTGGGCCATTTTAGTCGCCCATCTCTTGTGTAGACGTCTTTTAGGTGGTTTTGAACGAGGTGTGATTACCTTTTCCTCTCCCTGTCATTCAGTCGATTATGTCATATAACGGTGGGGCGGTGATGGCGATGCGTGGCAAGGGCTGCGTGGCAATCGCCTCTGACCGACGCTTTGGAGTCCAGGCGCAGATGGTGACCACTGACTTTCAGAAGATCTTCGCCATGGGAGACCGCCTCTACATTGGCTTAGCCGGCCTTGCCACTGATGTGCAGACTGTGTAAGTGTACTATTTTTCTCTTGTCCATTTTCAGTTTTTGTTAAACCTTATTCCCTGATCTTCCTAAAGATAAATGATTCCTCTTCATGTTACAATTGCAGATACACAGCCATTCTCCTAAGATAGACTAAAAGGCTGAAATGTGCACTCAGTGGTTAGCCTTTTGGAATAGTGTTGTTAGGACCATTGTAAGTAGCTACACCTCCAACCATTTTAAGTCACTACAGGCCAATTTCAAAACGAATTTCTTTAGTATTATTGAGTATTAGAGAATGTGGTGTAAAAACGGCTTATTGCATTTATGGATTCAAATAAACTCTTTGAAAAATTCCAGTCAGGTTTCGGCTCTTGATACATTCAGGCATATAGGTTATAGCATTTTTCCCTTAAACTTATTTTAACACAATGCAGGTTTGACTCATTGCCATTTTCTCTGTCATTGAACTTATTAAACATGGTTTAGTTTTAGTGACTAGGTGTCCACGCTTTCAGCAATTAGGACCCCTCTAATTTTACCTGTCAGTCCTGTAATTTAATCAATTCAAAAATGCAACCTCTTTCTCAAGGAATCATGTGCCATATAGCATATTACATCAAATGAAAGCATTAGGTGATCAGACTGTCCTGGGATGTGAATATTGTGAACATTCATAGCTATTTCTGACATAATGTGGGCTTAAGAGGGTACATCATCCCTCAATAGATATTAAGTGTCTAATTAAGAACAATTAACAGCTCGTTACCATTCAGAGATTACAATTAGGCTATTGTTGGAACAAAAACCAGCATGCACAGGGGCTCCCCAGGAACAAAGTTGAGAACCCCTGGATATTATGGCTATTATGGATAAGATGGATATTACCCATATTGCATTCAGTTTGTGATGTTTCACCATCACATCCTTGAATGTTGGCTATATAGTTTACTACCTACAAAAACCCCACAAAGAACACTCTTCACAGTTCTGCAGCAGTTCTCGAATACTCGAATGCATTGTTTATTATAAATTATAACATGATTATCTGTTGAATGGCTATACTGGTTTCTTGCAGGGAAGGGGCTTGAGGCTGAATGTTGCGCAGTGGCTAAGTTCTGTGCTCTGTCGGAACGCTGGACAAGCAAGTTTTTGTTGAAAAGATTGACGTGTTTCCATCCGCTTATGCCAAAGTAGCAAAAGGCTGACTGGCCCTGCTATCAATTTGGTTACTTGTGTACTGTAACAAGCTGCAAGTGTGCTGTTGAAGTTAGTAACTCTACTGTACTGCATGTCCAGCTAATGTTAACTTTAATGACTAATGTGTCATAATTGTATTAATCTGTATCAAGTTGATTACCCATATTACATTGTTTATACTGTGATTCCTTTATGCAGGCTGACCTGTATGTGAACTCCGTATTCTGTAAGAAAGTAAAAGCCACTGGAAGTAAGCCAGCAATAGCCATCATCTTGAACAGTGCGCTGTATCCAAGCAACAAGAAATGTGGTTGGATGTCCCAAAGTTACTCTTGTACTGCTCCAGTCGAGCCTTGCGCCTTGTTGCACGTGTCCGTTTCAGAGGCCTTGGAAATGCATTGAAAAGTATGAGAGAACACAGGCCCCAGGGTTCAGGGTGGGCATTGGAACAGGAGTCAAGACCTTTAATTTGTTGAGCCATCAACAGGCTGCCCTCCAGAAGCAGAAGGAGGGTGGTTTTTTTTATTTTATTTTTTAATTATTTTTAATTTTTAATTATTATATAACGTATATAACGTTGTATCTGCTAGACCACCCGGGAGGCCCGCAAGGAGGGTGTTTTAATTTCACCTGTTTCCATTTTGTAGAGATGTAGACCTTTGTGCTTGTGTCACATTGAAGAGTGTGATCTGTTTTGTCTCGCAGGTCCCAACGTCTCAAATTCCGCCTAAACTTGTATGAGCTGAAGGAAGGCCGTCAGATCAAGCCAAAGACCTTCATGAGCATGGTGTCCAATCTACTGTACGAGAGAAGGTCAGTCTGACTTTTTAAAAATGTCATTATTACATAGTTTACACATCCATGGCATCCAACTTGTCCTCAATCTGCCAAAAGCTGCTGAACTATTTTAGATTAATTTTGGGAAGAAGCTTGATGATGATAATAATAATAATAATAATACATTTTATTTGTTATGCGCCTTTCAAGAAACCCAAGGTCACAGTACACTTTGAGGAGTTAATAAAAGTTATATAGAACATACATTTACACAAGTAAAAGCAACAGGATGATTATATTATTTTATAATAATATAAAAACACAACAGTATGAAACAGAACTACATTATAATATGAAAGAAAAAAATGCCATGATTAATATGATCTCCACCCCTCCCGCATCCTCCTTCCTCCTTCCAATGCTTCATTACCTCCTCCCTTCACGACCCCGTTTCAACCCCCCCCCCATTTCTATCGCTCCGTCCGCCCCTCAGGTTCGGTCCGTACTACATTGAGCCGGTGATCGCCGGTCTTGACCCCAAGACCTTTGAGCCATTCATCTGCTCTCTGGATCTTATTGGCTGTCCCATGGTAACGGAGGACTTTGTGGTGAGCGGCACATGCTCTGAACAGATGTACGGCATGTGCGAGTCACTCTGGGAACCTGACATGGTAAGGGTTTCGCTATGTTTTTTTGTCTTTTTTGTTTCAGATTTTTCCCGGTTTTCCTCCCAATTTAGTAGCCAACTCAACCATCTATTTATTTCAATTCGTCCTCCCATCATGAGCCTGCCGCCTGTCCTCCAGGTCGAGCTATTTTCCCCGAGGCTGGCAATGATCCGCCTCCTCCAAGACTGAACTTCGCCCACCTGCTCTTTAAGAGTGCCCTTACTGCTCCTTGTGCCGACTTTCCCTCCCCCTTCCCCCTCTCCCTGGGGCGGATAGCCAAAAGCCGCCCTCGATCAGAGTTCCCGGCCAGAGTTGGACTGATGCAGTCAGGTTTCAAACCATGACCACAAGAGATAGCTCACACTCGCAAAGCGCCAGTCAATGCGGATGTGTTAGACCGCTACGCTAGCTGAGGCCCACGGGTTTTACTATGTTTTGACTACCTTTCATTTCACTTCCCTTCATTTTACATGTTGTGCGCAGGATGTTTTTTTCATTTTTTTTTATAAATCCTGATTTCTCAGGTCTGTCTTCAACTGCAGGTGTAGAAAAATATCTCATGGTAACATAGGAAGAGATGGACATATGACACACCTGTCTGGTTCTGATCTTGTTATCCTAACTGGAACCAAAAACAATATATTACCATTTTAATTGTGGGGAAGTCTTCTCTCAGTTATCTTCTCACATTTTATTTTGTATTCAGTCTTTCCTTGTAACTTTTACCTTTTATACCAGGTACCAATTTAGTTGCCTTTCTTTGTTATGTTAGTAATGATGTTAGTAAATGCATTAATATTACAAATAACCCTTGTCTGTAAAACAGGAATGTTATCCGTCTCTTTTGTCTCGTAGGAACCAGAGGACCTGTTTGAGACCATTTCACAAGCCATGCTGAATGCAGTGGACAGAGATGCAGTGTCTGGCATGGGAGTCGTTGTGCATGTCATGTAAGTTCAAATAGATTTAAACATTTCACTTGATTTTATTCGTTTTGAAAGTCAAAATGTTTTCAGTCAGTGAAAACAAAATTATAATTTAAAAAAAAGTGTTGAAATTCCTTTTGTGTAATTGTAGATGTATACAAGTTCAGGGGTTTTCAAACTCTGTCCTCGGGACTCGCTGTGTATGCTAGTTTTCGTTAGTCAATCGCTTGATCAATTAAGGTTTTTACATGCCTTTAAGGTCTTCCATATTTTTTTGAAAAAAACATTTTTTTTTTTATACAATGCAGGTTTGGCTTGTTGCCATTTGATTTGTCTTTGAACTCTTGTGTCTAATGTATTCACACCCTTGATCAAAATGAACAAAAAAGGCTGTATAAAATAAACAATATAGGTAATGAGCTATATTGTATGCTAAAAAAGAAATATTATATTATTTTATACTAATACAATTGCATTTATGCTAATACAAAAGATTGTTTAGCAAGTAATATATATATTTTCCTCTAAAAGCGATGACACAATTATTTACATTTTAGTACATTCACCCTCCCCTCGCAAGGATGACACTACAAATAATCTTCTCTAGTGATTTATGAGATTGGTGAACATAAATGGGGGGAGGGGGGGATCCTTGACCATTCCTTCACACAGAATCTTTCAAGATCCTTCAGATCCTTTGTTCTGCCCTTGTGCTCTGCCCTCTTAGCCAGAAAGCAGAAATGTGGCTCCAAATGGATCTTACAGCAAGAAAATGATCCCAAGCATACCTCAAAATCCTTGGGTTCTTAAGGTCTTGTTAATGGAATCATCAACTTCAGCAAGCGCAAACACATTTTGTCCAAAAACCTGGTTCCCACTGCCAGGACCCTAAGAATTGTGGTTCTGTGTGGCTCAGTAGGTAGAGCATGGCGCTGACAACGCTTAGGTTGTGGATTCAATCCCCATCAGGGCCACATATACTGAAAAATGTGTGCATTCACTGCTGAAAGTTGCTTTGGATAAAAGCGTCTGCTAAATGGCATATATTATTATTATATTATAATTGATCTGATCTAATCTTGATCTTGTAATTTGAATTGAAGAGGGCAGTACACAAGTACAGACTGAAGGATCTTTAATTATTTTGTACGGAGGCCTGGTCAAAGACCATTTAATAATCTCATGATTGGTATAGAAGACAACAAAGTAGTGCTGTCCTTGTTAAATGTTACTATATTTTCTGGGAGCAGTTGTATTAATATTAAATTCTGACCATATAATATAGCTCATTACCTGTATTTATTTTATACAATTTGTTTTGCTCAACTTCATCAAGGGTGTGAATAATTGACTGATTGAGTTGACTGTAGCTATGAATAAAATACTGTGGCCTTCAGAGGGCAAATAAAAGTGACTAGCTAAGAATAAACAACGGCTCGTTACAATTCAGAGGTTGTAATCATGGTTGGAGCAAGAACCAGTACACACTGTGTGTCACCAGAACTAAGTTTGAATACCCCCTTACAAGATGGACCTGTGTTGTGTTCACAGTGAGAAAGACAAGATCACCACTCGGACCCTGAAGGCCCGGATGGACTAGAACCAGACAGACTTTGGACTTTTGTAAATCCCAAAAATATACCGTGTACCATTTTTCATATTGGGGCAGTTGTAAGATTGTCAAATAAATATGGAACAAAAACCTTTGCATATTCTAACGCATTTATTTTTGCTGTTTTATTCTGCAGTGAGTAGTTGGATAAAGACTGGGTAGAATGTTTGCCACTAATCAATTATTGTACTTTTAACATAGTTGGAAACTAACCCTAGCACTTGGATTATTTGGATCCTCGAATCTTGGGGTGGACACACAGTAGCAGAATACTTATTCCTATTTGTGCAGGGTTTGGAAGGTTTACCAGTTACATACACAGCAGCAAGTTGGCTAAAGCATTTGCAAGTCGAAGTTAACATTTTTGGGTTAATGTTGAGTGCATACAATCCAAAGATATTGAAACCCACATAACCCATAATGTTCATATGAAAAATGTAATTGTTTACTGTAAAAAGTGAAGGTAACTTAAGTTGATTGGTTTGCTAGATAAATTGATTGGCAGACCAGTTAGTGTGTAAGCTATTGTATCTTGCCTTAATAACTATCTAGCTGTATCAGTGTAGTCCACCTTTGGCAACTGTGAAATCAGTTACAATCTACCATCATTTTTTTCTTATTTTTCTTTTCCTTAAACTTGTTTTAACACAATGCAGGTTTGGTTCATTGCCAATTGCTCTGTCATTGAACTCTTAATTTTCCACATATGGTTTAGATTTAATGGCACTTGGACCCCCACTGATTTCACCTCCCAGTCTATAATTGAATCAGTTAAAAAAGGTAATCCCTTTATAAAGGAAATGGCTCATATAGCACATTACAGGAAATGAAAGCATTAGTTGATCTGACTTATTTAATGTCCTGGGATATGAATATGGGACATTTATTGTTCATGGCATGCATAGCTATTTCTGACATAACCTGGCCTTAACAGTAAATCATGCTTTAATATAAATTAAGTGCTTAAGATCAATTAACAGCTAGTTACAATTATGGTTGGAAGGAAAGCCAGCATACACAGGGTGTTCCCAGGACTGAGATAGAGAACCACTGGTTTACAAGTGGCATACGGCAGTTTACATCAACACAGTGACAGCTCTGTTGAGTTGAGTTAATTCAGGGTTCCACAAATCTGGGCCACAAATCCAAACTCAGTCCTGGTTTTCCTTTCTGTCAGGTAGTTAATTGAACAATGAATGCAATTGATTGGCCAGGGTGTCTTCACACCTGACTTCTGGGTACAGGAAGAGTGGAAAAACAGCAGTGCTCGGCCCACGAGGACCATGATTTGAGGAACCCAGCTCTAATTAGTCAGTCCTAGAAGAAGCGCATGAGAACTAGAACAAAAAAGTGTGTTCTAGGAGATGTTGTAGACATTATCTGTGTTAACTACATTCCGTATCTGAAAGACGGTTATATAAATAATGCTAAAGTATCCTAGTTGACTTCAATAGACACAAACATAGTACTGCACACCTACGTGCAGATGGCGCTGTAGGAGCACGCGGTAGTAAATGTCTCCTCTTGCTTCGAAACGCATAACCGGGGAATGGCCACTTTCCCGAACTCTGACCTTTCCAATGATTCGTAGCGACGTCGTCGTGTGATCCTGTTACTGATATCTGCTCCACTGTGTTTACGTGTGTCGCTGGGTGGTTTAAGAAGACGGAAATTGTGTAAAATGGCAAAATTCCGCAGATGGTTACACGGATCGGATTATTTAACAAGTACTAGGGACAATATTGTGAAAGTGCCGTAACGGAATGGGTAGACGATATGAAACAATAGCCCGATGTTAGCTATGCTGACATTATCTACTACTTCGTTTTTAGTGAGGGCATTGATGGCGAAATTACAAATGACTATTGCAGCTTACTAGCACCAAGGTTATAACTAGCTATAAACAGAACCCGATATTACAGGTTATGTTTAGAGCTAGGTACCGTTAGCAAGTAGCAAAAGCTAGGTTAGTGAAGCATAACCATTTTTCTGCAGTCTATGCAAATTATGTCAAACTCGAAAACAATAAACATAATGACTTGTTTATGTATTTGTCCAGGCTTTTAATGTAGATACCTTGAGGCTGAAAAACAATACAATTATTTATCTTGATTCAGGTCCAGAATGCAGTGGTTAGTGGAAAGATCGGACTCGCGTGTACAGATGAGCAGCGCAGGTGGAATGAAGATGTATAAACAAATGATTTCAATTCATGACAAAGAAATATTCATTTAAGTTTATTAAAATACACGTAACAAAAAAAATCACATTTACTTTTACTATGTCTTGAGTTAATTCATTCACATAATCAGTATTAGTTTCCATTCAAGTTCAACTTCGCTGGTCGAAGCCGATATCTGCCTAGTCTGGGCCGTAACCTAGCACCTGGTTAGGTGATCCTGGTCTAAACAAACGTATTTCTATTGAGAGATGCAGACTTCCCCTGATAAAATACTGTCACTCCCTTAATTCTCGAACAATTTTCGTGAAATTTGGCTTGTTATAAAAGTGAACATTTCTGCTTAACGCGTAGGTTCCTTGATTAGCATTTTACGCCGAACCTGGCAACCTAATAAGTTTATAACGACCACCCTCTACTACTTTCTTGGCAGCTTAAAACAATTAAAAAAATAATCAGCTCTGACTTTTTGAAAACGCGTATAACAGTTAAAATGGCGTTTTAACAAATAGCTTGTCTGTGAAATCAAGTTATGCAGAAATGTCTCATGTTTATAACAAGTCAAATTTCAAGAAAATTGGTTGAGAATTAAGCGAGTAACAGCTGATTTTATCTGGGGAAGTCCGCACATCTCAATACACATTATGTTTGTTTACACGCGGATCTTGCCCGCCGTGCAGACGTATCGCTGCAACATTCAACAGTAACCAATGCGGTACCTACGTTTTTATATTTATGAGATAACTACCCAAATCCTAACCTTAACTGTAAAGAATAAAAAGGCTAAACTAATTTCACACCAGCGCTCACGGGCAACCTCCACCCGGACGTGACGAAACAATCTCGACTCTTAAAATCCCAGCATTCCTTTTTCTTACTTCCTTTTCCCCTTCAATCAAAATGTCGAAGAGAGGTAGGAAAATGCCTGGAGAATCAAATCTACACACATCCACCTAATGTATAACTTGAGAACGGTGGCAACCATCATGAATGAAACACTTAATTCCCTAATCGTTATTTTTCTTGCTATTTTTTATGTTGGTCTCATGCTATGCTTTATCTGAAATTGTAATGTGATGGAGGCCATGTTGGTTCTTCGGTTGCACTGGCTAAAGAGTTGGTTAGCTACATATAGCTCGCTGAAGACTTAACTTTAGTAATCTTGTTGAGAGCGAAATTTCATCAGCAAGGGTGGTTTATTTTGTTTGCAAAAGGTATGTCGCAGACAATTGCTCATTTACAACTTCGGTGGGCTTGCAATAAGGCCGCGTTAATGGCACCGTAACGGATAGTAGTTAGCTGCCGAACGTGGACGCTTCCGTGGTATGGTAAACCATTCACTGAATTAAAAACGTGCGTATTCAAGCAGCAGGCGTAGACAAATTATTTGCTTACAAACAACCCAATCCAAACATGTTATAATAGACGGTCACCTGCAAACATTTATTGTCCCTACCTGAACGTCGGAAATTGATCTTTGCTCAATTTTAACACAAAGTTAAACTTGCTAGGTCGCAGGTTTCCAAGCTGGGTTGCTAGCTAGCCGATGGTCTCGAAGCGAAATACGTGTATGAGTAAATGCTCGTGTAGTAAATGCGTTCGTGATGTATACGTTGTACTTGCATGCATTTGGCACAACACTAAGTTGGTGTGGTCATTTCTCGCAGGACGGGTCAAGGCAACATTCTGGTTTTCTTAACTTGCTACATTTGAAACAAGCAGATCTGCGTTGCACGACCCATATTTGATGTTTGCTTTTCCATTCAAAAGTGTTTTGTTTGCTGGTACCATTAACGTCATTAGTGGCCCCTATTTGATTAACATTTGGTGTACTTGCGCTCTAAATTGCTGGGTGTAGGAGTAGATTGAAGCTGGGGATGGGCGATCAGGTGGCAGTATTATATTGAAGGTAGGAAGTTTACACAAGTGTCAGGATCATACAAATAAAGTCCTTGGAAACCTTGTCAATTGTGAAATCTTTGAATTTAGTGCTTGTAATAGATACTGTAGGAACTATTGGGCAATTTGCAGGAGTATATGGTCAGCTGTTCTGAATTCTAATTACTGGTGATGGATTTTAGGCCCCTTGTGTGGTTGTATGGGGTGGTGGGGGCAAATGTCTTCCCTCAGCCCCCCTCTTAAAGCACTTATGCCTGTGATCCTTGACTGGGTGAGTTGTCCTGGAAGGGAATCATGAGGGCATTGTGGTTGACTGATACTTAGAGCAACTTGTGCAGTTTGCACTCAATCTGTGACACTCATTCTAATTTTACAGGATAGAATAGCTACATAGAATAGTTATACTGTTGCAATATTTCAAAATGTGTAGTTGTACAAATGTGCACTTCTGAATTTTGTAATTTATTTCAGGACGTGGTGGTTCATCAGGAGCGAAGTTCCGCATCTCGCTGGGTCTCCCAGTGGGCGCAGTCATCAACTGCGCTGACAATACGGGTGAGTGGCCCAGCAGATCCCCGCAGATCACTGTTGGATGCATTTGAGCTGTTGAATCTTACCGTCATTGTCTTCTGATGTTGGATTTTATCAACCATCGGAAAAAGCCTTGTACCCACCTTGATTTTTGTGCAAATACAATAATTTAGCAGACTTATCTAAAGTGACTTATCACTTTTCCCTGGAAATTAAGAAACAATTACACCACAGGTCACTAGCCCTCTCGGGTGATTATTGTACTGGCATCTAGTTCAGTCATTCCTCGCTTCCTGCAAGTCGTTGTTTGACTGGGCCAGAGATCACATGAATAAGGTGTAGAGTAATGCGCAGTGCATATGACGCTGGGTTTCATTTTTATGGAAAAACGAAGGTGGGACTAATGCACTGGCTTGAGTGACATCTGCGGAACGTGAAGAAAGTTTATGAAATCGTGAATCTTGAAGATGGATTATGCTCACAATGGCCTGTTGAATAACCGATTTTAAAACCATTAAAGTATGAACAATTTTCACTGTTTTCAACACTGGATTTTTTAATCCATATTAATGGATTGTGCATTATGAAATATGAAGGTGTCATGGTTTGTTAGCCCAAAACATTTAAGTGCATGCACTGCATCAGACAGCTGTCTTTTGGCCGTGCCCTGCGGAGCCCTGTAAACCTCTGTAGTGCTCACAGACGGGCATGCACCAAAACGCTGCTCTTGATAACCAGTAATGCAATAAAAGAAAATGAACATGACTGACGCACCCATTAGCTAAATGCTTTCTCTAAGTCTTTCTCAAGTGCGGTCGAACCTGATACAAACGCATTGAGAATGGAGGTTGTTCAGAACTTTGAAGTGTTCAGAACTTTGAAATATCAATATGCACCAATTTAACCTTGGCGCATAGGCTAGGTTCTGAGAATGAATTTTTAATGGTAACTGTTCTTGTCTGCCCCAGAGGGAGGGGGGAGGGAAGCAGGCAGGAGCTTACCGCGTGCAAAGTGGCTCTGTGTATCTGGGTTAGTCGACAGCTTGGCAAGTTCCGTCTTAGACGGGAGAGTTCGGTGCCTTTGTCACTGCTGGTCCCAGAGTTGCTCATAGTACGAGGGAAGGGACAGTTCAATTAGAAATGGGGTACAATTGGCTACCAAGTTGGGATAAGAAAACTAATTTTAAGAGTTTGTTCTACCAGGACAACAGAAACATATAAAACCCTTCAGTGTGTTTAGCTACTGCTTTAAATGTTTTGCTGTTCTCCACTACTGCAGAAGAGAACTAGGGACACATGTGGCTAGTTTTTAGGAGTGAAACTTGCCTGTAATAACCTTGTACTCTCCTCCCTACCCAGGTGCAAAGAACCTCTACATCATCTCTGTGAAGGGTATCAAGGGACGTCTGAACAGGCTGCCTGCTGCTGGAGTGGGCGATATGGTCATGGCCACGGTAAAGAAAGGCAAGCCAGAACTCAGAAAAAAGGGTGAGTGCCTTCTGACCCCTGTGGGGAAAGGTTTTCTGACCACATAGCTGGAACACATCGCACTTCATTTCGATCTGTGATTTTTTTTTTCTTTCCTGTTTATGCTTTTTACTCCCTGTTTTTAGTAGACAATTATACCCTCTATTTTTCATGTCAATTATACCCATACAAGGGTATGAGAGGTCACTGTCCTAGTCCTGAGACTGGTAGTGTGTGCTGTACCGCCTCCGAGCCGGCACCCGCCACGGTCACCATAATATGCAGGACAGGACCAGGACCACTCATATATGCAGCAACCTGGTGGAATCTAACCCCGGTCGCAGTGGGCAGCATCGAACATTTTTACTGCTACACCACCAGGGAGGCCTTCATATCTGATTTTCTGTTTGTGATGAGAAATCTCAAGTCTTCACCCATTTTTCCGAAATGGTCAGTTACTTGTTCACTCAGTTTGCCTTGGACCCAGAATTTTGGAAGTGGTTCATGGATCAAAATGATCAACTTTGCACGCCCAAAACATTTTGTTCCTTTGAACAATTATGACATCCTTGTAACTTGCTGTAATCATTATTTTAGCTACCTACAAATTCAGTACTTTACCCAAAGCCTTAACTAATTTCCAGTTACCGCCAGAATCTCCTATTGATGCATTTTTCGGGATGAACCTGGGCAGGAAGGGTCTCAAATGTCTGTTGTCAACCCTCACACCCTAGTGACTTTAAAATATCTTTGGGAGTGGGATCTGTACATGCTGTTTCCAGTTGAAGAATATGATGCCATTTTGGACCAGGTGATCCGTACTTTGTTTATGAAGCAAATGTATAAAATCGTGCTATATATATATATATATATATATATTAGGATTGTATAATTCTTTAATAATTCCAAAGGGTAGACTAACAAAATGGACATATGGCCACCCCTATGGTTTTAGCTTTACCAAACTCTGAAGGACAATTTAAGCCAAGACATCCCTGGCCTCAGCCACGGGCTAATGCTAATGCTGCAAGAAAACTAGCCAGCTATATGAAGTTGTTGGAACTGCAGGCCACAACCTAACGTGTTAGCTAGTATTTTTTTGCCGTCTCGTTTGTGGTGCTGGATTTGGTCATTTGGGTGGTCGTTTGCCCTGCACTTGGCCAGATTTAGGTTGCTAAAGGTGCATTCGCAGAGGTAGAAACGACTGATGCTTGACGCTTGATGGTAACTACATCCATAGGATAATTGTTTGTGTAATTTACAATGCACACATTTTTTTAATTGCATTTAATTAACCCATCATTAACCAGGCAAATTAACTGAGAACAAATTCTCATTTACAATAACGGCCTGGCCAAGAGGCCAAACATAATAAAATTGGACAAACAGGAATTTTAAAAACACAGGCATTCGAGATAAACAAGACACAGTACTCCTACATCAATTGTAGCAGGAGCATCTGTCTGTATTTGCAGAGAAATATTGCTGATTGATTTATTTTACTTGACCTGATACAGCATTCCACTTGTACGACTGGAAATTTTAAATGTCATGCCCTGTGCATGTAATGGAATTGTGTACTTTGGTTCCCGGTCACCCTACTCTCCCACACATCTTAAGATGGGGGCAGTATTCAGTCATATCTGTCCTCCTCTTACAGTGCATCCTGCGGTGGTGATACGGCAACGGAAATCGTACCGGAGAAAAGATGGGGTGTTCCTCTACTTTGAAGACAACGCTGGGGTCATAGTCAACAATAAAGGAGAAATGAAAGGTTAGACTTGGTCCAAACGCGGAGGCAGAAACGGGGAACTTCTTTCTGCTACAGCAGGGTTCCTCAAATCTGGTCCTGGTTTTTCCTTTCTCTCAGGTAGTTAATTGAACAATTAATACAATTGATTGGCCCAGATGTATCTTCACACCTGACTCCCAGGTAAAGGAAGGGTGGGAAAATGGCAGTGCTCGGCCCACGGAGCACTGATTTAAGGAACTCTGTTGTACAGGAATGTCGTAAGGGTATTGCTCTTGGGTGAGATAGTAACAAAACGTCACTGCTATTCAAATGTGTCCTTATGTGGCTTTTTTTCCCAGCAATTGGCAAGTTTAGGCATTTTTAGAAATGGCCATTGAATACACAACAATTGTCTGTGTTTTGTCTTCAGGATCTGCCATCACAGGACCCGTCGCCAAGGAGTGTGCAGATCTCTGGCCCAGGATTGCCTCCAATGCTGGTAGCATTGCATAAGCCTTCCTCAAAGATAACAGACCAATGTTTCAGTAAAAATACTTTCAAAAACATGGTACTGCCTCTTTTAGTTGTCCAATTATTAATTGTCCCTATTAGTCAATATCTACTTCAGCCAATTATTTTTTCATAGTACCCAATTGCAGGATAGACCTTATTTTTGCATATTCATACATAAGGTGTGTGTGACATTTCAGGCATTAGAACATTTAAAAAAAAAAAAAACCTTAGATGCTAGGTTTCTCTTTGCGTCTTGCTTGGTTGGTAACAAACAACGATTGCTTCCCTAGCTGTACTGCTAGCAATTTTTCCCCTCTGTGGAAGTTGGTTAGGTACGTTAGCAGCAGGTATTGCTGTGTGTAATGGACCTAGTAGAAGGATGGCTTCCTACAACCATTAAAAATAAATGTTCATTTGAAACCTGCATGTTTCTTTTAATGTCATATTGAACACAAGTAGAACATGCAGATGAGAATCACCAACTACATTCATGAGACATCCTCTTGTGGCTTTACCACGATCAATACATTAATCTTGTTATGACTAACTGCAGTCCTCGATCTGGACTGCCACAGTAAACGCACGTTCATTACATTACCATATCCTTGCATAGTATTACACATTTGTTAATTTGCCATAGATGTTGCCATTGCCTGCTAAAAATGAAAAGAATTGGACAGGTGTCTATTTAGATTCCCGAGAGCTAGCCATGAAACAAGTAATTTGAAATTGGTTAAAGCCAGACTCCCCATCAATAAATCCCCCAAAATGAAATATCTTTAATGGAGAGATTGACGGATAAAATGTCTGCATTCAAATTAAGTTGGATATAATGGGAAACTGCAGATGTAGAACATGGTAAAATGAAGTTTTTTTTATTGCTAATTTGGCATGCCTATCTTCACGGCTGGCACTTTGTAGGTGGACCTCATCTTGAAGCGTATTGCATACACACTGTGGTGATAGGCTTGCAGGAAGAGGGCAGACTAACACGTCAAAGTTCAGTAAAATGGATACATACAATGCCTAAAACTTGCCAATTTTTGGTCATTGCCGAAGGGTTGGTCCATCATAAATTCCATTTGCCAAAGGGCTTGGTGTGTGCACCGTAGTCTGTGTAACATGATGGTAATGGTACTCGTGAGCCGACACATCAAAATCACATTGTGTCACCATTTTGACAGGTCTAGTCTAGACAAGTTGGCTATAGACAAACAGGACAGGCTAACAGATATGGGAGTTCACGTGTGACACCCAACCACACCTTAGGTCAGGGGTGTCCAATCTTATCTGAGAAGGGCCGGTGTGGGTGCAGGCTTTTGTTGAAACACCTAATTCACCAATCATGGTCTACAATCAAGACCTTGCTTAGTTTAATCAGTTGTTTAGTGCTGGGCTAGAACAAAAGCCTGCACCCACACCAGCCCTGCCTTAGGTCATATCAAAATGTGTAATGTCACAATTTGACACCAGTGTCTTAAACTCTTCAAGGGTGCCATTTATGAAACGTAAAAAAATGTGTATTCAGCGATTAAACGCCATTTTGTCATGCGACATGACGTGCATATTGCAGTCCTGGAATGGTGCCACGTGCTAACACATTCTCACAATATCGCCAGCTCATTAGTGTTCTATAAATTAGAACCCAAATTTGCATTTATATACAACGACTTTACAAATATATCTAGGTCTTTAAACATTTATTTGGGAGGTAGTTACCTTCTGACCGTTCAAATGGTTTTAAAGAGAAGTTACTTTTTGGACTCATACATTTGTGTATAATTAAAAATGATTGACTTCATACCCATGCGTACAACCTATTCTGACTGTCACCTGGCAGCCTCCCGTTCAGTGTTGTCCCTTTGAAAGGCTATTGAGAGCTTCAATTTGGTCAGGTTTGCGTGTGGTATTTTGCCTTCTGATCCACGATATCACTAATATAAACAGTCCCTTATGGCTTGCGTAAATGGCACTACTGAGTAATGCAACCTCATACGAACAGACCGTTAAGGAGAAGCAAAAGCTAAACCGGTTTCACAAGCAATAGAAAAATCTCAGAAAACCAGTCGTTGGGTGAGGTGGAAGTAGTTACTATAGTCATCTATGTTGAAGTAAGAAGATTCTTAAATCATATGATTTATATATAGATCCTGGCACTTGATAACTGAATTATCTTTTATACGTTTCAAATGGTAAACCCTGTGTCTTGATGGGCTATAATCCAGCTGGTTTCAAAAGTCATCAAACTACTAAAATTGAAGGGAATACAAATTTGTCTGGTCAAGACAATGATTGGTGTGTGTGTAGTCCTGGGTTATTGTGTTGGGAGTAGATACAGTTACTTTGAAGTTCCAACTCCCAGTACTCTCAGAGTTCAGGAGATGCTGGCTTTCATTCAATTTTACCATGTATGAGCAATTTAGTCAGAACCCGGAACAACAAAAAGGACATCAACAAACTGCATTCCAAACCCCCTCAAATAATAAGATGTATACAGACGGAGAAAAAAAATCTTTTTTGGTCTTTTTATTCAATTGTTTTTTTGTTGTTTTCTTTTTAATTGTTCAAGTAAAATAATGTGGAATTACAAGAGAACACAGGAATGTAGCAACTGAAAAGTAAAGAAACTAAAATAATACCACCACCATATTTCATCCTTTCCATCAAAAAAACTGCCCTCTCCCAAAAAGCTTTCACAGAAGCAAAGCATTCCCAAAGTAGACTGACCTATCGTTTATCACGTCTCCCCCCACAATATCTGTCCCGTCCCCATACGTTGATAAAAAGAGGGACAGTCTGGAGTAGTTCAAGGCAGAGATTTAATTTGTTTCATTGTTCAAAAATTTGGGATTTTGGAACACTGATGCAGAGGTGCTTTGTTTGAGATTGACCGTGGGAACCTATCGATAATTTGACTTAAGGTATTTTCCTGTACTTTACACACATACAACAGTCTCCAAATTAATATCAACTTCATTCAAGATACTACTCAAATTAAACTACATTTGAGACCGAAATGGCTTATGCTTTGGAAATAGATGCGGGACACATATCTGCACATTCTTACCTGAAGAAAGAAATGTGCTGAGAGAGCTACCAAGAAAAGCATTTGATTGACAAAAAAAGAGAAGCAAATAGTGGGGACAATCTGTCAATTGTGCAAATGTATAATGTAAGAGTCAGATGGAGAGAAAATGACTAGGGAGGCCCAAGCAAAGAGTAACTCCAGCATAGTGCAGTAAAGATTAAATTCACAGACTCCCTCTCTTCTTACCTGGTATAAACTATGTCTTTAACTGACTTTATGCAAATAAAATCAGAACAACTGTCAAAAATGACCAGAACCTGTCTAAAACCTTAAACATACAACTAACCCCCCAAGTTCACAATCATTTATGAATTTTTGCATGACAATCAAGACTTTCATCAACATCTGCACAGGGTAAATCACTGTATTCAGGGGTGCAATTTGACTTCAGGGGTCAAGCTCAGTCTTCAGTCTTCGTTAAATGGTTTACAGTACATTGCCTGAATGAAAAATACTTCCAGCCCACTGTCCCATACTTACAAGTTAATGTATCCTTGCAGCACGGCCAGACAGTCCATATAAACTGACATCACACCAGTGGCTCATAGAGCTCGATGTCCCTCTACTGAATGGGGGGGACACTAACACACCCCCCCCCCCCCTCCATCTCAAAGTTCCTCTCAGTCTTCACTCAGTGCATCCTGACAGCTGTCCAGGGAATTGTTCCTCTTAGCCATTTGGTGTCCCTGCTTGCGTCGCATGAACAGGACAAGATTGATCAACTCGCGTTGAGGGTGGCACAGGCGAGGAAAAGGGACACACAGAATTATGGAAGGGAGATGGGATCGTTGTTCAGAACACCGCATAGTCTTCCTCGTCCGTTTTCCCATCCTCGTTCTACACCAGCGACAGCGAGTTCTCAGAGTGCACCGCTCGCCAGTGGTCTCGTTTTTTTCCTCGGCTGTCGACCTGCTCTGCCACCTTTTCTTTCTCCTCCTCCTCCTCCCATCTGTCAGCTATCCCTCCTCTCCCTCTCTTGCTCTTCAGGTCTTGGTGCGACGGGTATGGGGCTGTTGCTGATGGTGATGAGTAGAGGAGGAGCGGGTGTTGCTGGCTGGGGTTCGGGCCTGAGCGGCCGCCAGGGCAGCCACGCTGCGCAGCACCCTGTCAGGCGTCCCTTCGCTGGAGCCGGCGCTCAACTCCGGCGCCCGGCTCTGAGACGAAGAAACAGAGTCTCTTTCCCGGTGCCTCCACCTTTCCTTCCGACTCCTCCTCCCCCTGTCTGCGCTTTTGCTCCGATCTCTCTTCTCACCTGCTCTGTCTCCATCGTCCTGGCTCCTCTCCTGGTCACTGCAGGAGGACGGGGCGCGGGAGCGGAGGGGGCCAGTGCTTTGGGAGCTAAGGCTGTGGGTACGCTGGCTGCTCATGCTGCTGCTCCTGCTCCTGCTGCTGCCCTCCCCACCTTCACTGCTCGCGCTGCTGCTCGTACTGTGGCCCCGGGGCGACCCCCTGCCTCCCCTCTCCCCTTCTTTCTTTGCGGTCTTTTTCATCGTTTTTTTGCCTCTCTTGGTGTCCGTTTCCAGCGGAGGAACCAGGCAGCCCGGTCGCTGGCGGGTGGAACGAGAAGCAGTCGGGCTGGGGTCAGCAGAGCCGTGTCTACTCTCCGCTTTATTAGTGCAGGAGTTCAGCTCGTGTGACACTTTCCGCCATGTTTTATTGCTCCTTTCAACCAATGAAATAGGGCCCCTACTCCGCCCTCCTCCCCTGCCTACCCTCTCCAGTCCTCTGCCTCCGTGAGAACTCAACCCTTCATTTCCTCCTCGGCTGCGCATAGCTAGAAGTTTAGCCGCAGCGTTCAGGGCTGAGCATCTCTTCCCCAGCACTTCTGGGACGGCTGCCGATTGTGGTCTGCATTCGAGGGAAGGCTGAGGGCCTGAGGATTTTCGGGTGACCCTCACGGACGCGTCGCTGCCCGACTCCACTCTGGCCGCTGCGTCCGGGCTCCTCGTCGATCTTCTCCGGCTCCAGTTGTTGCCTCCGTCTTTCTCTGCGGTCTCTTCTGCTTTCTCCAGTTTCTTCTGGGCAGCTCGGGTGAGCCGTCGCTCCTGACCACCCTCGTCAGAGTCTGAACAAGAGGAGGAGTGCTGCGGGGTTACTGAAAAGGGTGTAGGGGAACAGGCCGACTCTGAACTCCTGGTGTGAAGGAAACTGGCCACCTCCTCTGCGTTGTCCCCCTCCTCTCTACTGGCGTTCACCTCTACTTGTTTCCTCTTTAAAGGCATTGAACTCACTCCCTCCTTGTTGGGGAGAGGTGAACAGGTGGTGGTGGAATGCGAGGAAACTGACAAGGGGGAGGAAGAGCGGGCAGAGTCTTGGCTGCTCTGTCGACTGCTGGGTCTCTTCTGGACGGAGTGCCTGTTCTCCCTGACTTGGCATCTGACCTCCCCCTCTCGACTGTCAGTCACCTCGCTCTGAGGAGCGGTTTGGTTCACGCCTGGTGATGAGGGAGCAGGACAGCCCAATTCTTGAGTCCCGGACGTGCACGTGACAACTCTCCTCTTCTTTGGCTGAGATGAACCCTCTTGCTCATCTAAACCTTCCACCTCCTTCCTGTCCCTCTCACTGCTGTCGGTAGCTTTTCGCTTTGCGGGCTCCCCGTCCTCTGGTCCTCCGGATGTTTCCCCCTCCGATGCGGTTTCTGTATCCTTCCCCCCCTGATCGTCTTTCTCTGTCTGAACCAGTTCCGCTTCATTCTCAACGGCGACCTGAGTGGGACAGGGTGTTAAGAATGTAGAGGTGAGGGTTGGTCCCACAGCAGATCCTTTCTGTTGGGGGCAGTCACTGTTCAGGAGGGGCGACAGTGAAACGGGGCCTGTACTGCAAATGTGCACTTCTGTTTTTGCATTGGCTCTGCCTGAATGTGGGGAAAGGGTACAGGCTGGGGGCGAGGAGGGAGAGTCCATTTCAACCTGTCCCACGTGAACGGGCTCGCTCACTTTTGACGAGTCCTTGCGAGGGCGACCCCTCTTGCGCTTGGGAGAGGAAGACGGGCTCCCTTCTATACTCCTGTTTTTTTCCATCTCTATGACTCTGGGAGGGGAGGCCTGCTCTGTGGGAGAATCGGGTACCCTGGGGGGAGTCTTAGGTGGGCGGCCTCTCTTACGTTTCCCTGGGGAAGCTGTGTTCACATTAGGTATGGCGCAACTGTATGTTTGTAAAGAGCTTGAGCAATGCTTGCTTCTTTCCACTTTAGTGTCCTTTTTCCGGGGGAAGTTTGGGGATAAACTAGCCCTCCTCTCCCCTCTTCCTCTTCCTCTTCCTCTTCCTGGTTGTTGCTCTCCTAACTGTGCGGCCATGCGAGATTCGGTCTCCAGTCGTCGCCGCACAGGTAAGTTCCTCAAGACGGGCATGTCTGGAGAATGGTGTGTGGGGGAATAGGGGGGGACCCCTCCAGCCCCACTGGAGTAAGTTGAGGGGGAGTTTTGGGATAGCTGAAGTTGGGACGATGTTGAAGGCGACATATGAGTGGCCGTTGCGTTATCCTTTTGAGTCGCACTGGCGCGGTCAGGAGTCTGAGGTGCTGTTACTCTGTTGGGCTCATCTTCTGGTCTGCTTGTCTGAGTGCTTCCGTCTGGCTGCCCACTGCCTGATCCTCCTCCTCCTCCTCCTCCACTTGCTCCCCTTTTCCTTCTCTTGGGTTCCTTGTCTTCAACGACAGTGACCAGGCGACCCGGGAGCTTACGGAGAACTTTAGCAGAGGGCGAATCTTCAGGAAGGCCACTCAACACCTCCCCATCAGCAGATTGTCGCTTGCGTGGAGACCGGGAAAGATTAGAGCGGATTGGAGGGTGAGAAGGCAGAATGACGGATTTCGGAGTCAGCTGCTCTTGGCCTGGGTTGGCTGCATGCGTGGTGCCACTATCACAATGTTGGGCTTGGGCAGAGACGCACTGGGGTTTGGGAGAACACGCTGGGGTTTGGGTCAAACCAATTGCTGTACATACAGTGCCTCTGAAATCTCCCTGCTCAACCTGATCAGTCACAACGGGAGTCTGGGGAACCGTGGCCAGAACCTTGGGAGAATCTAACGGAGTCTCCTCCAACTGGTCTTTACATTCCTCTCCACTTAAAGAATGAGAGGAAGAGGCCACAGTGCCTTGGGTGGTGTGGAAGTTTACAGTCAAGGGAGCAAAGGCAGTGGAAGGCAAAAGGCTCGGCAGTGGCAGGGGGGACGTTGGAAAAGGTGCTGACTGGGACCCAGGCGTCAAACACGATGTAGAGGAAGGGCAAACCCACCCAGGCTTCGTAGGCTCCAGAACCCTTGGGACAGGGGCCGTTAGCTGGGCTTGCTCTGTGTGATCAGGGGAGTGTTTAGTTGACGCTGAGAAATCTTTGGTTGCTTCCCTTCCTTGCGGAGCACAGTGGGCGCCGTCAGGCACTTCTCTCAGTACGAGCGGCTGAGACGTGGAGCCGTCCTTCTTGGGCTTGACTGAGACGGGTGCGGCATGATGAAAATGCAGCTGAGGGACATGAACAGAGTGAGTAAGAGGAGCAGGATCCAAATCTGCATCCAAGTTCGCCGACTCCGAGCCCTTTCCCTTCTCCTGTTCAACCCGAGCACTCGTTGGGGTTTGATGGGGGTCTCCACTGGGTGTTACCGTTGCCCCCCTGAGTCTCCCGCTGGCCCGAGTGGAGGGTGCCCCCTTCTCCTTGTGTTTTCGGGGTCGACGGTTGGGGGTGGCATACAGGTTTTCCTCAGCACAGGGCAGTTGACAAGACTCGTCGTCGTCGCTGTCTGAAGTCGGAGGCAATTTCAGGCCCTCCTCCTTGGCCTGGTCCAGCCCCTTCCTGGCTGCTTCAACCTGCTCCTGTAAACAAACGTAAACACCAATTCATGAAGGCTTTTTGGTCCAGCCACACTATTTTAATGATTTTATCTATGAATGTATAAAATATTTATAAACCATCAATGCAACATAACATAATCCAGTTAGTATGCTTCAACGGATCAGAAAGACAACCAGCCAGCCCAATTTCAGTTAACCCGATTTTCAGGGATCCAAACTCTACTTCTCAGGGGGAGCAGTTTTACCTCAGCCTGTTTCAACTCCTCCTTGCAAACGTCTTCCAGTGAGGCCTCCAAAAAGTTCATAGCATAGCGCTCTATAGGGGTAAGCTGGAAGAGAACGGGAAGAGAAAAAGTATTTATGAGGAAAATGTATTAAGGGAGAAACAAATACTATATCAGACAAAGACAGAGCGAGAAAAATAAATATAATTTTGCTATCAAGATCGCCCACCTGCTCAACGAGAGCAGCAATTTCCTGCTCAGCCTTGGAGAGCTCCTCCTCCTCCTGCTGCTGCTCTCGCACCACTGCGTCGCCGGGCTCCTCAAACGGGATGCTCTCGTTGAATTCGGCCAGCTCAGCCACCTGTTCCGCTTTGGCCTGGGAGGCAGCCTCGATGTCTTCTTCATCCTCGGCGCGACACAGGGCCTGGAGGAGACAGAGTTTATACAACACACTTTTAAATTACTTACAATGTGCATAGTTATATGCCAAGGTTACTCAAATCTGGGCCCAGAAATCCAAATTTCAGTCCTGGTTTTCCCCTTCTCTCAGGTAGTCAATTGAACAAATAATGGTAAGGGAGGTAAAGGGTAACCCTCAGGTAAAGGGAGGGTGAGAAAACAGCAGTGCTCGGCCTACGAGGACCGTGAGTTGAGGAACCCTAAAATAGAGGGTACAATTGGCCACCAAACTGGGAGAAAAAAACAGGGGGAAATAATAAAAATAGCATATCATAACAAATATCCAGGGGCCGTATGTACAAAGATTCTAAGAGTAGGAGTGCTGATCTAGAATCAGGTTTCCCCTGTCCATATCCTAACCATATCCATTATGAGCTAAAAGGCTAAAATTATCTTAGATCAGCACTCCTACTCTTAGAATGTTTGTACATACTGCTCCAGTTCCATTTTTCTTGACTTCAGTTACTTTAGTTTCCAGCTTCCCACTTTTACAGATGTGTCAAATTTACTATTTAATATTATTCAACAAAAACCTGCCGTTTCTCATACAACCCCTTCCTTTTCTGATGTTATGATAATTATCGCAACTACATTTGTTTCATATGAGCCATTGTGTTGAAAAAAAATGCAGGGTGTATGAATTGTGTTTATTTGCTTTAAAGAACGTAGAATGCTGTGTTGCGTTACCTGCTCAAGAATGGTGGTGTGCTGCTTATTGAGAGCGTCCTCCTCCTCAGGGCGAGGAGGAAGGCTAGCTTCAGCCTCCTTCTTCTCCCCCTCGGTCACGTCAAACAGATCCCTTATCGTTTGCTGAATAAAACAGTCGAGATGAACCCTGTTAAGACATGGACCCTTCAACCCGAGACAAATTGTTCTGCATTTCTACTCAAAAAAAGGCAAACCTGTTTGAAAAAGGCGGTGGTGAAGTTGCCTCCCTCAATGGCCATATCTCCCAGCATCCTCTTCTGGTTAGCCTTTTTCAGAATGTTCTCCTCTACGGTGCGTTCACTTATAAGCCTGGGGGATTATACAATCAGTAACACTTTCAGTATCACACGAATGTCCAGCAGCGGGTGGACATGTGTAAGTGTACATTACACTCTAGAGCAGGGTTACTCAAATCCGGACGAGTCCAAATTCCGGTCCTGATTTTCCTTCCTCTCAGACCGTGATTTTAGGAACCCTGCTCTTGAGTGAGTGAGTGAGTGAGTGAGTGTGTGTGTGTGTGTGTGTGTGTGGTGAGTGAGTGAGTGAGTGAGTGAGTGAGTGAGTGAGTGAGTGAGTGAGTGAGTGTGTGAGTGAGTGTGTGAGTGAGTGAGTGAGTGAGTGAGTGAGTGTGTGTGTGTGAGTGTGTGTGTGTGTGTGTGTGTGTGTGTGTGTGTGTGTGTGTGTGAGTGTGTGTGTGTGTGTGTGTGTGTGAGGCAGTGGGACGCGGCGCTACCTGTAGATGTGAGTGAGTGAGTGAGTGAGTGTGTGTGTGTGTGTGTCAGTGGGAGGCGGCGCTACCTGTAGATGTGTGTGTGTGTGTGTGTGTGTGTGTGTGTGGCAGTGGGAGGCAGTGGGAGGCGGCGCTACCTGTAGATGTGTGTGTGTGTGTGTGTGTGTGAGAGTGTGAGTGAGTGTGTGTGTGTGTGTGTCAGTGGGAGGCAGTGGGAGGCAGCGCTACCTGTAGATGTGTGTGAGTGAGTGTGAGTGTGTGTGTGTGTGTGTGTCAGTGGGAGGCAGTGCTACCTGTAGATGTGTGAGTGTGTGTGTGTGTGTGTGTGTGTGTGTGTGTGTCAGTGGGAGGCAGCGCTACCTGTAGATGTGTGTGTGTGTGTGTGAGTGTGTGTGTGAGTGTGTGTGTGTGTGGGGCAGTGGGAGGCAGTGGGAGGCGGCGCTACCTGTAGATGTGTGTGTGTCAGTGGGAGGCAGTGGGAGGCTGCGCTACCTGTAGTGTGTCAGTGGGAGGCAGTGGGAGGCGGCGCTACCTGTAGATGTGTGTGTGTGGGGCAGTGGGAGGCGGCGCTACCTGTAGATGTAGTGTGTGTGTGTGTGTGTGTGGGGCAGTGGGAGGCAGTGGGAGGCGGCGCTACCTGTAGATGTGTACATCTCGGGTCTGCCCAATGCGATGGCAACGGTCCTGGGCCTGAGCATCCATGGTGGGGTTCCAGTCGCTGTCGTAAAAGACCACAGTGTCGGCTCCGGTCAGATTGACCCCCACCCCACCGCTACGAGTGGACAAGATGAAGCAGAAGATCCGCCGGTCTGCGTTGAAACGCTCCATTAGAGCCTGAAAGAGGTTAAAGGGAAGTTACACTTGCACACATCAGCCTGTTGAGTTGAATCTGGGCAAGTTTAATCTGCTCTGTATTTACATCAGAATGCCGAAAGTGAAAGCAGTAGAGCTGTGACCAAGTCACTGTTATGCAAGTCCCAATTAAAGTCCCAAGTCACTGTGTTCAGGTCAAGTCACACATTTCAGGTGTCAAGTCACATTCAAAACAAGTGTCTTGATTGGCTGTCCGCCCCAGGGGAGGGAAGCCGACATGAGATTCGCTGCGCGTAAGAGTGGCCCTGCAGTATACCGGGTTACGGTTGATACTTGGGCGAGTGCCGTCTCGGAAGAGGCGTCAGGTCGTATGTCGCTACCGGTTGCAGGACTATGGCAGCTAACTCACATTACTAGGGGGGGGATTGACTTAAAATCGCGGGTCTAATTGGCTACCAAATTGGGAGAAAAATCTGAAACAAAAAAATTATAGAATGGCTTTGTATTTATTGGCATTTACCTTGCCTTCTAGGGGGAGTTGAGGGGACCTAAACCATGCCAGAAAAGTGCACCCCACATCGTAACAGAGCCGCCAGACCCCTTCACTGCCTATAGGTTTCTTTTACCACACAATCACAAGTTAAATCAGCTCCAGCTTGGTCATGTGTCGCTACAGTGGAATGTGAGTGTGGCCTGTTACACGTAAAATAGTCCCTGAATCTTGGCTAAGTGCACCCGAGGAGTGTCTGAGAGCAGTTCTACGAAATTGCGTTTAAAAATGAAATGAATTAAAAATGAATGGGAACTCTGTTTTGTGCTTTGTGGGGCTCTAGCCCTTTCACAAGGTCTGGTTCTGAAACAGGAAAACTGACATATAACCCAAGTTATCTGCATGGCACTTAAGTCACCAGTTTTATCAGTTATCAGACACATTGTTTGTGTCGCAATTCCCTCACCTGTCGTTGCTCCACTCGCGTGCTGCCGTCCAGCCTCAGGTAGATGTGTCCGTGATAGTTGAGGAACTGCTCCAGCACGTCCAGCATGCGGGTCATCTGGGTGAAGATGAGCACACGGTGGCTCCCGGCTTTCAGCCTCCGCAGCAGGGAGTGCATGGTCTGCAGCTTACCTTTAAAAGGTGAGAGAGACGTTTGTACATAAAATAAAATCCATTACAAGTGTGAGCTGCCTATCACGGACGCGGTTCAAAACCAGTCTGTGCCAGACCGGCCCGTCTGGCACGAGCTCGCCGAGGAGTGGTAGGGTGACCTCGTAAATAGGGTTGGGCAAGTTCCCGCGAAGGCAGACAGCGAGTTTGTGGGGGAGGGTAAAATCGAAAAGAAATAGAGGGTATAATTGGCTCCCAAATTGGGAGAAAAACGGAGGAAAAAATCAAACAAAAAAACAAAGAAATAAATTAAAATATCATGGGTTAATGTGGTCTTGAGATGATCCAGCTTGATGATTATTCAAAATGTATTTAGCCAATAATATGAGAAGATATAGGTAACTAGCTGTATATTACCAAGCTTTACAACCCATGTTTACAACTACTACTACTACTTATTATTATTATTCCAGTTCATCCAGACCCAACTCCTCCTAATTTTTAAGCTACACATACCCAAACAAATGTCCCTCCTATTACGTTGCTTGCATTAAACTAAAGATTTTTTAAACCGTTTCCATTGACTTCACACTGGTGGAACATGTTGGCGGAGGGCGGACTTCAGGACCCCGATTTCCGTTAAAACGGTATTCTGGAAACTTTGAACTGCTCACAACACTGGCAGCATCCTAAGCCTTATGCTCACTAGTCAGCTACCAAGCTAATCTCTGCGTTCCTTAGCATCTAGCTGACAAACGACTTTGACAACTGAATTTGACAAATCAGTTGTACTGGCAGAATTTGTTGTTGCAAGTATTACAACACTTGCTTGCTTCAAACTCACTTTCTTAACCTACTGTAAAGTAGTTTACAAAATGCCCACAGATTCTCAAAATAGCTGATTGTCTGTTAGCTAGCTAGCCAACTACCTTGGCAGTCAAAACTTTTGTGGACTTGTAATAGCATTCCTGCAGTTAACGTTACCATGCCTCACTAAACCCCTCCAGAGAACTGTCCTTCATTTAAAGCTTTCAAACCCCTACCATAGTATTTACAACTGTATGGAGATTGGCTGTATAGAGTGCTAACTAGAATAGCATTTGTTCTTTATTTTCTATTTTTGCTGTTTATTCCCATTCTTTCTCCCAATTTAGTATTCAATTATACCTCTCTTTTTCATATCAATTATCCCCACCCTCGTATGAGAACTTGCTGCCATAATCCTGACACCAGTAGTGAGCGCTGCACCGCCTCCTCTGAGCCAGCACCCACCATGGCCACCGCAACACACAGGACCACTCATATACGCAGCAAGCTCATATCGGCTTCCCTCAGCCCTCCCTGGCAGTGAAAGCCAATTGCTGCCCCCTAGTGGCATTCCTGGCCAGAGCAGAAACTGGCGCAACCTAGGTAGAATCAAACCTTGGTCGCAGTGGCTACAGTCATTTTTATTGTTAATACGTTTGATAACCTTATACATTACAAAAGTTTTACTGCATTTCATTAATCTTGATTCAAATATTTCAGGCTGTTTTGGCTGCGGTGCTTATTTTTCAAAGTATTTTAATGATCCAACTTTTCATGTATCCGACACACCTCAGGTTCAAAGGGGATCAAGATGTACAAGATTGTAGCGTAGTATGTAAACCTGCCCTAAAAGGCAAACACTTCCAGTTCCAATATGAACTGCTACCATCTGGCCAAAGGTTCAAAACTCCCCTCTGTAAAACAAACCGGGCACACAAATCATTCACCCCAACTAGTACCAGCTTTTTAAACTTCAAATCGTAATTACCTCACCTTACACGTTATGTGTTATATGTTCATGTCATGCCTTTTATGTTGTGTTAGGTCGTATGTGTATGCAAATGCCTGCCTGTCTTATTGCAAAACAAATTTTCCTCTGGGATAATAAAGTGTTCCATCTATCTGTCTATCACTCACCACAGTCGTACTGGATCAGTCTCAGGTCAGGGAAGTGGGTCCTCATGTTGCACTGGATGCGATGCAGGGATCGGGTGCGGGACGTGAGTTTGGAGGTCAGCGCAGCAGAAAAGACGACCTGCTGGTGGTTCAGTGAGGGGGGTGGGTGGCAGCTATGCATGGTGATGAGTGGTGCCTCCACAGGTGGGATAACAAAGATGTACCTTACAGGAGGAGACAAAAAACTCAACCTCAACTGGGGAGACTTACAAAGGGGGATCTGTCAAATCAAGTCTTAACAACTGAAAAAGTAAAGCAATAAACGATTTGATAGTTTGAAAGTAACAATATAAACGTATGCCATTTAATCAGACTATTTTAACCAAAGCCACTTAACAGTAGTGAACGCATACAGTTTTTCAGCATATGTGGTCCGAAACGCGGGAATCGAAACCCACAACCTAAGTGTTGCCGGCAGCATGCTCTACTCCACTGAGCCACAAAGAACCACGTATATTTGATGTTTCAAATATAATCACAGGTTTTATCACTGTGATAAGTGGAGTATTCCAGGATTTAGTGAAGTGCAAACAGCACGCAGCCTTTCACCTCAGACTCATGAGTGCGCGCGGAGCAGGGCAGGGTACCTGTCTACGACGTCGCTCAGCAGGTGTAACCTCTCCTCCGTTGAGTGAATGGCGGCTCTCAGGGCCTCGCTCTGCCTCCAGTAGGCCACGGGGGCGTGCGATTGGGCAGACAAGCAGTGGGTGTGACCTGCATGACCCCAGTTTTTCGGAGCAGGGGGAGACGGGGTGTCACAGGGGAGGAAGGTGAGGAAGTCCAGGACCTCCCGGCCGTAAACAGGCTTGGCGGTGCAGTTCTGTTCATTGAGCCGCAGGATACGGCCGAGGCGGTCCTCACGCTGAGACTTGCGCCGGTCTGCCAGCCATGACTAAACAGGGGAGCAGAACACGAGTCAATATTTCAATAAGGACTGAAGGACAGTTGTGGAGTTCCTGACAGTTTGGGGTAGAGGTACAGTAATTGATGCACGAATTCAGGTAAAAGACAACACAAGAAATGGTGCTCTTGGGGCCTGCCGGGTGGTGTAGCGGTAGAACGTCTGACACAGCCCAGTGCGACCGGAATTCGATTCCACCAGGTCGCGCCAGTTTCGGCTCTGGCCGAGAGGGCCACTAGGGGGTGGCAATTAGCTGTCCGCCCCAGGGAGGGGGTAGGTATAAAAGCCGAATGAGCTCTCTGCATACAAGAGTGGTCCTGTGTGTTATGGTGACAGGCTTCGGCTTAGAGGGTGCCAGCTCAGAGGGGCGCTGCAGCGTTAACTACTGGTCTCGGGACTATGGCAGTGAGCTCTCATACGAGGGAGGGGATAACTGACATGAAAAAGAGAGGGTAGAATTGGATAATAAATTGGGAAAAGAGCGAATAAACAGCAAAAATAGAAAAAGAGAAAAAAAAAAGAAGAAAAAAAAATGGTGCTTTCTGAAGCTTTCTTAGACACAAAGCGTTGCGAAACAGACCTGTGCAAAATACGCAGCAGATCGATGAGCTTACCATGTAAAAGGGGGAGCGGGGAGGCGGGGGAGGCTGTGTCCGAACTCGGGGAGAACCATGTCCAAACGACCCGAAGTTGGCGGGTGCTGCCATCCGCAGAGTTATGACCTCACTGCTGTCTTCACGTCCTGAAGGTGCACTCAGTCGCCCTAAAGAACAGGACAGGAGGGAGAAAAATGGTCCTCAATTAAGGTGGCAGTATAAAAGTATAAAAGAATACATTCGTGAACAGGGAAAACAATCTTTAACAATTTAAAAGGTTATATCCAGAGAAGAGTTATATAATAATAATATATGCCATTTAGCAGACGCTTTTATCCAAAGCGACTACAGTACATCGATTCATGTGTTATATCTGTGTTGGGCTCAAGGAAACAGGATCATCGGCACATTTAAGGAGCAATATAATATAAGCAGAATTCTGATCTCTGTGGAAAGCACCGGCTTCTAGATGATAACGGATGGAGATCTGCATTGCAGCACACGTCCCACACAGCTAAAAACAGATTCAGGAGGGAATCGTGTTCAGTCCTGGAGAATTACCTTTCTGCATGGAGGCAGCAGCTTCCTTCAGCTCCTCCATAGAGACCGGAGAATCAAACTGCTTCGCTTGATTGGCTGAGAGAGACAATTCAGTGAATTCAGGAATAATACATTCATGTCTTCAGTACCAGCACTTGACTAGTGCAGTTGAGTAATATTGTTGTACAAAGCAAACAGCTTCTGAAACTCTTATCTAGTTTACATTTGGAATCCATAAGATTTCTGCAACACAAATCCCTCTATCATGTCAATTATCAGACACTTGTCCAAAGCAATTTACAGTAGTGAATGTATACATTTGTCAGTATATGTGGTCCCAATTGGAATTGAACCCCCAACCTAAGCGTTGTCAGCGCCATGTTTTACCTACTGAGCCACACAGAACCACTTGACTTGTTCCAATTCCTTCTCACCTTGCTCAGCGCTGACTGCAGGACCTTGCAACACCCTAAGGACTGGACGGGTGAGGTGGGTTTGGGCAAGGGCTGAGGTCGGGGTTCGTGGAGGGGCAGCATGGCCAGACGATGGCTGTACAGAAACGGGAGGCCTGAAAGACGAGCTGGTGTTGGGATGTGGGGCAAAGGTCAGAGAGGAAGCGGTGGGCGCGCGAGGCGGTGGTGGCACAGCCAGCGTAGGGACTGCCGTTCCCTCCTTCCCAGTTGACTGGCGCACCACTATCTTCACAATTCCGGGGCTGGTTACCATAGAGGAGGGCACTGAACAAGAAAGGAGGGGACAGTCGTTTGAATGAACCTTCGTTTGGACTGGCAGTGCTAATGTTGTGTCAAACTCAATTCAATTCATTTAAAAAATCTTGTTTAAAACAGTTTATAGCAGTTCCTCATTTTGAATGTCTGTTTTATCACTGGTTTGCTAAGCTCGCCCGATAAAAAGGAGGAAATATAGCTGACGGAAAAAAAGGCTCAATTAAACAAAGTTTGCTCATATTTATTGTATTCATACCACCTGTGAAAAATATAAGCCTAAATTTGCAAATGAAAAAATTTACTTTGAACAGTAAGTGTTTACTTTCATCAATGTACATATTTTGTAAATGCTGAAAGCCCAAAATCTAAAGGCATGTAACAATCTAACAAGCTACTGAAATAGCAACAATGAACAGCTAGTGACTTGGGGCTGCTCAACATTGCAGGAGATTGGTGGAAAACTGTGCCTTGCAAATGGCTTCTCCATCTCTCAGGTAAAATAGATGACAGTATTAATCCCCTGAAAATGTTAGCACACGAATCTGTTTCAGCTGCTGACTCAAAGAAATTGAATTATAGCCTCTACCACTGTTGATATTTACAGTCCAAAATTGAAATGCAAAATGGCTGTATAAAATAAATGCAGGTAATGACCTCCAATGCATACCACTTTTTGTTTAATGATATTCCTTTATACAATTGCTCAGATAATTTTTGTTTTGTTTCACAAGTTATATTTTTCCCCAGATGTCACAATTATTCGCACCCCTGCTTTCAGTACTTTGTGCACCCTCCCCTCACAAGGGGGACTGAGTCATCTTGTACAGTGTTTTATGAGATTGAGAGATATATATATATTTTTGTTGTTGTTTGTTTTGGGGGAGATCCTTGACCACCCCTCCATACAGAATTATTTAAGATCCTCCAGATCTTTGCACTTGTGCACTGCCCTCTTCAACTCAAACCAGAAAGTTTTGATCAGGTCTGGAGACTGAGATTACCATTGCAAAACAGTAATTTTGTGGTCAGTTCACCATACCATGGAGGTATGATTGGGATAATTGTCTTGCTGAAAACGGCCAAGTTTCCCCATGACATCATAAGCTCCACCACCATATTTCAACATAGCCATAGGTTCAACATGAGTATCCTCCTTCCGATGCCAAACCCATCTGACTATAACACCCAATCTGCATGCAGTTTATAATTCAGTGCACAAAGTACCAACACAGGGGTGTGAATAATTGAGACATCTTTTTGGGGGAAAAAGATTACTTGAACAAAATCTTTTTCTCTTAGCAATTGTTTTAGTTTAAGAGTACAATATACATTTTTTAGCATACAATAGAACTCATTACCTGTATTTATTTTATACATCCGTATGCTCATCTTTATCAAGGGTGTGAATAATTTTGGAGTTGACCACTTTATCAGAGAAGCCCAGAATGTAAAGCTTATGGATCTTCATTATAATTAAGATTTTACTTTGGTGCATTCAAAGGGAAGAAACCAAATTTGCTTTAGTACTTGCATGACTTTCTGAGAACATACCAACCTAAATTATATGATTTGAGGGCCTAATTATTTTGCGGAAGAGCATTTATTTCAAGTATTGTGTGTATTCTGTGTGATTACGTAGAACAACACTGGTGTAAATTATTATTCACAGAATTCATAGAGAAGTTTCTGGTTTTTGTTCCATCTGAGCTTGACTACACAGTTTGATCCATTATTAGCTGTCTGAGCATGGATATTCATGAGTCTGAATGGTGAAGTGCAGAGTACCACCAAGCACATGGTTACCTGTGTTCATTAAGCCAAATCATTAATCCAATTATGTAGGCAGGGATTTCGATGGATCAAAAACCAGAAACGTCTCTGGTACTCCAGGACCAGGGCTGCCTACCCGAGTGTAAATTAACAATAACTTACATATAACTTTTATATATAGGTGAGTGGTTTGTTTTATTAACACAAATATAAACTTCTAAAGACAATTTCTAAACCATAATTTATGAATTTATCTTTGTTTACTTCAACATATGTTGATAACTTATTCATTTAAACACTCAAAATAGGATTCTAGTACAGTATAACCTCACATGCAAATGGAGGTCATTCGGAACTCTGAAATGTTCAAAACTTTGAATGTGATAAGTGTAAAAGTGTAAAAGACACCAATTGAACTATTGTAAGGCTATATTCTGAATATTAGTAACAGAACTAACGGTGAGTTTAAAAAACAACAACATTTGGAACACAACCAAAAAGAATGTTGGATTCATTAGCCCATTCCGTTTAGCGGTTAGCCCAGTTGTGTAGGTCTGTTTCATTCTCAAAGCACAATAGGTTTTTCTGTCAGAGATCCATTTACAGAAATGAGAAAAGACTGCTCAGTCTACAGCTGTCTGTGTGTGTTGATTTTCACAATGTGTTAAATTGCCAGTTTACACAGAACCAATTACTGCACTATACGTCTTGAAAAGTGTGACTCTGAATAAGGCCCTGAATAAAGAGTAGAACATTTTTAACATCCTTATACAATATCTAGTAAGGAATATCTAGAGCTTTTTTTTGTACCAGTGATAATAAAGAGCTTGATGTTGACAAGGTGTGACTGCGTATGCTACTTCCAAGTTCATACCACGTTTGTTTCAGTCCGTAACTCGAGGTTCGAATCTCTGAGGTTCTACTGTATCTGTTTAATTGAACTTAGGGCCGCAAACGATTATTCAACATCGTCGCGGCCCTATCGTCGATCACAAAAAATTCATTGCAACTTAAAATTGTGATTGAATCGCAATTGATCGTTCGGACAGCTCCAACACCTTTCCAGAAGAAAGCAAGTGGTGGAAGTGGACGTTTGCGCCACAAGTAATGTTCTGTATCAAACTGCTATAGACTGAATAAAGAATAAATCACAGCTGTAACGTTTAAATAGCGTCATTGTGTCTCTCTTCCTTAAAGCACCTCATACAGTCGTGAATAACCCCCTTAGATGCAGAAGAGACAACATTGTACCTTGTGCAGTGTTGAGAGGCAGCACTAGACCGGGAGGTCCAGAGGGGGCCGTGGCAGGGTGCGTGTTGACTGTGCTGCCCCCTCCCTGATTGACCGTCTGTATCACAGCCACCTGTGTTGGCTGGCTGATCAGGTGGTGCTGCCCTCCACTGGACAACAGATGTACTACATTCCCTACAGAGTCAAGGTATCACAACGTAATGCCTTTTAATAGCATGAATTTAGATGGGTTTGGTTTAATTTTATGAAGAAAAAAACTATTGATTTTATGTTCACAACTGAAAACCACTTTTAAAATGATAATTTTGGCACTGATCATTTGAAAATACATAATTGGTTCCATTTTGTTGATGGGTCTATCTATATTCATGCAATTAGAATCTAAAAAGGACCAAGATCACTGTGAACATGTCGGGGGTTTGATGTCGATTGATTCTAAAAATATATATTTTTTAAAGCATACAATGAGCTGAGTGAGGAAACAATTGTCCTGAGAAAATGCTCTGTGTTCAATACTGCATATAGAGACGGGACACACACAAGAACAGCCAGAGAGGCACAGAGGCGTGCGCGCTCACACAGATGGACACAAAGACAATCAGAGCCACCGGTACGAACCTTGGACTGGGCGGGGCTGCGCCATGGCGACCTGGTGAAGTTGGGCGCCAGAGAGTGTGAGCTTGTTTCCCTGCAGCTGAAAGGTGACAGGCTTACTGCCTTGGCACGAAGACACAGGGCGGCCTGCCAGGGAGGCCAGCTGGGCGATACTGACCACCTCACCAGCTGAGACAGACAGACAGACAGACAGACAGACAGACAGCAACAACAACTTTACATTAATACAGTGCAAAACACTTTTGGTTACGCGGCTTAACGTCGAAACGTTTTCCATAACTTGCCCCTACCAAACAAGATCCACTCTACCTGTGCATCCGAGACAGAGGGAGCAAGAAAGAGAGCGATAGAGAGAACACAAATACCTCTCCCTGTTGCTAGTACTACATCTAAATGTACTAATTTCATTCATAAACCATTTTCCCACTCAAAGCCTTACACTCACGTCACTCACGGAGCTAGCAACTGTATCCAGGGACAAGAGAGTCACCACTTGTCGAGGCGGGGGGATGAATGGAAATGAAGCGAAGCATTTATCCCCAAACACTGAACTTGTAATTACACTAGAATCCCCCTTACACATTTCTGAGGTGTTTCAATAATAGCAACCGATTCCAGTTTGGAATAATGAAAACGTTACTGTAGCCAGCTATGCTGGTTTAGCTAGTTAAATTAGCAGCAGCTTACCTTGCCCTAACGTTCATGTCGTTTTGGGACAATCCTCAATGGTAATTTTTCTCCCCCCCCACCCGCCTAAGCCGAAGCCTGTCACCGCTTACTCCACTTAATAATAATAATAAAAATTTAAACATTTTTAAAATAAACCTAACCTTTTCCTTCCCAGTGTTACAGGTATGGTACGCAGCTACCTGCAATGATGTCTATCGCTGTATTACTGCCCTGATCTCTTGCGCTAACTATGATTGTTCCTACCATGTATTTATGCACATCTTGTAAGACGCTCTAGATAACAGCAATCTGCTAAATGCTTAAAATGTAAATGTAAATGTATGTAACACACAGGACCACTCATATATGCAGCGAGCTCATTTATCAGCTTTTATCCCTCCCCTCTCCCTGGGGCGGACAGCCAATTGCCGCCCCTAGTGGCACTACAAATTTACTTTAAATGTATTCCATGTCCCAAAGATTTTCTGGTCAACTTCCTGTGAAAGTGTACTGTGAACCAAGATATGTAACAAACTAAAATCCCTAAATGTATTATTATTTAAAACCTGGTCATGGCATGGTAATCTCATATACACACTTGTTCAAATGAAACACCACACTGTTAAATGCAACGCCGCTGATATGCAAATGACTTACAGGGCAGACGAGCTTGCATGTCCGGACTCAGAAGGACCCTCTGTGTCAGAGTGCTGCTGGGTGGGGGGGTGAAGGCCTGCAGAGGGGGGGCACTGGAGGTGGACGGGGGGCGTACAGCCATAACGGGCACAGGGGCCATCTGGCGTACGGCCGTGCCTGACCCGGCGCACATGGTTACCGCTGCAGGAACGTGGGGACACACAGGGGCCGGTGGCAGGGTGGTGGGGACCACGGTGGACACAGAAACTGTGCGGCAAAGACAGTTAACATTAGTGGATTAAACGTGTGTGGTTTGCGATGTGGAGAATGACTGAAGATCCCATAAACAGAGCAAGCCCTTTGAGAAAGGCAGTAAACCCAGGGGCCAAGTAAACTAAGTAGCCACCAGGCAGGGCCTTACGGGCAGTTCGGTAAAACTGTTCCTTGCGAAAAGAACCTCTGTAGAAGTTCTGTGATATATACAAGTAATTTGTAATACATTTTTTTGAAAAATTGAAATACGGTAGAACCTCAGGAGACCACAAACACATCAGGAATGGAGGTTGTTTGAGCTCTGAAATGCTTGTAACTTTTGAGTTTCATCAAAATACACACATTTTATTCATTTAAATTATTTATTGTTGTTACTGTTTTTACAGTAATTTATCTGTTACTTACATTACTATATCCTTGTTTTAATAGGTTACTCTTATTTTGTACCTATAAACATTTGTTTAAGTTGATATGCATGACTGAGATATTCTGGCCTTATGCCAAATTATTAATGCAAGCAATTCTTGCAAATTCCACAGAAATATCAGCCCTGAAAAGTCATTGTAGACAGCATAGGCCATGCAATCAAGAACAGTTACCTGATTACTAAAAAACTTTAAAATGTTTTTCTAATTATAATATATACATATCAGGGTGTTTTTAAAACATGTACTTTGGAATTCAAATTTGCAGAACTCAGCATTTTGTGACATTTAATGAAAAAGTAACTCGAGGGGTGTCGCTTATTCAGTCCTTCACTACAAAAGCCAGGACAAAGGATGAGGAGCAGGTCCAGTACCTCCTTCGGGTAGTTAAGGTGCACAGAAAGGCATTTTCAAAGGCCTCAAGTAATCTGTGTTTTTGTGCACTGTACTGATTCTGCACACATCAGTAAATGATGAAAAGGTTTTGGGCAAACATTTTTTCGTTATGGCGTATAACAACTTTTTTTAATTACCACAAAGTAATGAGTTCTGCGTTGCCATCTTGTTTGATTACAATTTTCCCATATATTATAAAATCACCCGAATACACATTTTGTACACCGTACTCTGCACTGCTAGGAGCACCTACCCTGCGGGACTGATTGTTCGGCTGTGGCTGGTGGGACAGTGTCCAGGCCCACTGGAAATCGTGGGGCAGGAGACGGCCCATGATCAGGACAGGGGGGCCGGGGGCTGTTAACAAGCACCATTGTGCGCCCATCCGTCTTGGGCAAGGGCTGGAACATCCTGTTGGATACACAAACGGTTTTTACAACGGCTTGCGGCGACTGAAAGTGTTGACCCCTGAAACGTAAGCGTTTGCAGAGCAAATGGCAACGAGCTAAACCTGGCCTTGTGTTGAAATCCATTTAAGGATTAAATTATGGTAGAACTTAAAACACATTTTCAACAACCTTACCATTGATCAAGACCTAATTGTTCATTGTTGCTGTAACAAAAAAAACCTGCAACAGTGGGCTAAAACCCCAGGACCTGGACCCCTACCAGTTTGCCACTCAACAGAAACGCTCTCCTCTCGGGAGCTCTTCACACCGCACGAGCCGCCTCCCTCTCCTCCATCCACTGGTCGACACTGTGGAGCACTCCATCCTCCTGTCTAGCAGAGATATAAGGTTATGTGCTGACACTCAACTCTTTCTCTCCTTCTCCCCATCAGACACCACCATCAGTCAGAGCAATCTTGCAAATCATGGGTAGCTTGTGTCCTGTACCTACCTGACAGGTTTGGTGTCTCTAAATCTTACCGTTTAGGACAGGGTTACTCAAATCACAGTCCTCATGGGCCGAGCACTGCTGGTTTTCCACACTCCCTTTACCTAGCAGTCAGGTGTGAGAGATACTCTGGCCAATCAATTGCACTAATTGTTCAAATAACTACCTGAGAGAAAGGAAAACCAGGACTGGATTTGGATTGGTGGGCCAGATTTGAGTAACCCTGGTATAGGAGATAAGCGTAGTGCCAGACAATAAATAACAAATGAGACAATAAATAGGGTTTGCAGTGCTATACACTTGGTCCCCTAATAATCTATGGCTATTCTGAAGTGGAATTGTCACCGTGACTTTTATTTCCACAATTTGGAATGATGTACTATCGAATGCATAATTTTGTGCTTGTTTCATATTTTAAATCCACGACCTGCTTCTGCAATGAAGTAAAGGGGATTGAAACGTTGCTTGACTGCATGTATACCTGTTGACCTTCATGCGAACAGGTTTGGGCCGTGGTGGGGGGTCTGGCGAGTCCATGATCTCCTGCACCAGCCTGGGTGTCACCTTCTTACGCGGTAGAAAGACATCCGCCTGATACCTGGACATGCGTCGCTCCAGGCCCACCAGGTCAAACATGGACAGGTCGCAGCGCTGGGGGAGGCAGGAGGGGAGATCAGTTCACGTCGGGACACCAGACAATCCCCACCTCTCACGGCAGGCAGTGTGGTATAAAAGGTTAGGGAACTGGGCTTGTAACATTAAGGTTGCAGGTTCAATCCCTAGGTGGGACACTGCCGTTGTACCCTTGAGCAAGGTACTTAACCTGAATTGCTTCAGTTAATATCCAGCTGTATAAATGGATTGTAAAGAAATGTAAAAAAAAACTAAGTCGCTCTGGATAAGAGCGTCTGCTAGATGCCTGTAATGTAATGTAATGTAACGGAGGCTCGGCTCCCTGACACCCGTGAGAGGTCAGAAATCTCCCGCAAAAAAATAACAAAGTAACAAAGTGGTGGAGATTTGCAGGGGTCAGGGATTTCCGGAAGACCCCCGCAGCTTTTGTGAGAGGTGGGATGTCTGAGGTACTGCACACAATTTGCACTTGGGGGTGGGAAACAGCATACAGGTGCATCTCAATAAATTTGAATATCGTGGAAGTTAATTTATTTCAGTAATTCAATTCAAAAAGTGAAACTCATATATTATATAGATTCATTACACACAAAGTGAAATATTTAAAGCCTTTATTTGTTTTAATTTTGATGATTATGGTTTACAGCTCATGAAATCCCAAAATTCAGGATCTCAGAAAATTAGAATATTGTGAAAAAGTTCTATATTGTAAACTCACGGTGTCACACTCTAATCAGCTAATTAACTCTAAACACCTGCAAAGGTTTCCTGAGTCTTTAAATGGTCTCTCGGTCTGGTTCAGTAGGCTACACAATCATGGGGAAGACTGCTGACTTGATAGTTGTCCAGAAGACAGTCATTAACACCCTCCACAAGGAGGGTAAGCCACAAAAGGTCATTGCTAAAGAAGCTGGCTGTTCACAGAGTGCTGTATCCAAGCATATTCATCGAAAGTTGAGTGGAAGGAAAAAGTGTGGTAGGAAAAGGTGCACAAGCAACAGGGATAACCGCAGCCTTGAGAGGATTGTCAAGCAAAGCCCATTCAAGAATTTGGGAGAGTGGACTGAGGCTGGAGCCACCACGCACAGACGTATCCAGGACATGGGCCATTTAGCAGACGCTTTTATCCAAAGCGACTTACAGTAGTGAATGCATACATTTTCAGTATATGTGGCCCCAGTGGGGATTCCTCGTGTCAAGCCACTCCTGAACCAGAGACAACGTCAGAAGCGTCTTACCTGGGCTAAGGAGAAAAAGAACTGGACTGTTGCTCAGTGGTCCAAAGTCCTCTTTTCAGATGAAAGTAAATTTTGCATTTCATTTGGAAATCAAGGTCCCAGAGTCTGGAGGAAGAGTGGACAGGCACAGAATCCAAGTTGCTTGAAGTCCAGTGTGAAGTTTCCACAGTCAGTGATGATTTGGGGTGCCATGTCATCTGCTGGTGTTGGTCCACTGTGTTTTCTCAAGTCCAAAGTCAACGCAGCCGTCTTCTGCTGACAAGCTTTATAGAGATGCTGATTTCATTTTCCAGCAGGACTTGGCACCTGCCCACACTGCCAAAAGTACCAATACCTGGTTTAATGGCCATGGTATTACTGTGCTTGATTGGCCAGCAAACTCGCCTGACCTGAACCCCATAGAGAATCTATGGGGTATTGTCAAGAGGAAGATGAGGCACCAGACCCAACAATGCAGACGAGCTGAAGGCCGCTATCAAAGCAACCTGGGCTTCCATAACACCTCAGCAGTGCCACAGGCTGATCGCCTCCATGCCACACCGCATTGATGCAGTAATTCATGCAAAAGGAGCCCCGACCAAGTATTGAGTGCATATACATGAACATACTTTTCAGAAGGCTGACATTTCTGTATTAAAAATCTTTTTTTTTTTAAATTGGTCTTATGTAATATTCTAATTTTCTGAGATACTGAATTTTGGGTTTTCATTAGCTCTAAGCCATAATCATCAAAATTAAAAGAAATAAAGGCTTGAAATATTTCACTCTGTGTGTAATGAATCTATATAATATATTATAATATAATATTTTTGAATTGAACTACTGAAATAAATGAACTTTTCCACGATATTCTAATTTATTGAGACGCACCTGTACAAACCGTTCTCCCCCAGAGCACACACCTGGAAAAGGATAAGTGCACCACTGCGGGGAGAAAAGACTGTGTTTGGGGCTTCAGCCCATAATCCTCACCTTGAAAGGAGAGATCTCCAGAGCCTGTTGCACGATGGATGCCGTGGAGAAGAGGATGGGAGCAGTGATGAAGGGCGAGTGTATGGGCCGGGGGTCGAACAGGTTGGGGTGGTTACACACTTTGCGGAGCTGCATCAGGATGTTTATGACCGACATGAAGTGTCCGCTGGCCAGAGTCTCCCGGGTCCTGACAGAGACAGAGGATGGGAAAGAGGAGTGTTAGACATAGCTTAACATGGGGTCTGCGATAACGTAGCGCACCCGTACTGGCTGGTCCTTTATCAGTGTGATCTGCCTATCACGATCGCGATGCAAAACCCGACTGCACCAGACCGGAACCGGTGGGGAGTCCCGATTGGGGGCGGGTGTCCCCAGGGGGAGGGTGAGCCGGCACAAGTTTGCTGAGAAGTGTGTAAGGGTGACTTCAGAACGTGAGGAGGTGAATTCTGTCTCGAAGGAAGCGGAGTTCGCTACCCTCGGATAAATTAGTGTGCGGAGGGCAAATCTAAACAAATAGAAGGTATAATAGACCAGTAAATTGGGATGCAAAAAAAGGGGTCAAGATGTATGCAGAAAATTATTCTTAAGTCTCTTCAACCTTATCTTACCCAGGGACACCCCACCAGGAAAAAGGGGACCCCATTATATTGTTTTATATATATGTTACGAATACATATATTTTTTGGGGGTGGAAATTTTAATGGGCTGTTCAAACCACCGAATGTTACTAATACTTGCACTAGAAGCAACAGAATATGTAATTATTCATATCAGATATTATTCTTCTGTTTTCCATGCATTTTGTTTGAAAATACGCGGAAAGATGCATGGTAGAGATGTTTTGCATGAAGAGCACTATATACAATCATATTGTATTGTACCGGCTTACAGAAACATCAGTGTTTCTAAAGTGAAGTGTACTGAAAGAGAGGCCCAGTGGCCCAGGACACTCACGAGGCTTGCGCCATGAAGTCGTCGTACAGGAAGCGCTGGCGTTTGGAGAGGCGGCAGTGCACCACGTGCTCGTACTTCTTGGGCATCTGCTTCTCCACGTCTATCTTTATTCTCCTCAAGAGGAAGGGCCGCAGGACCTGGAGTGGGGGTGGGATGAAAGTGTGTGATCCAGACGACTAACCCTCGAGGACCGGCGGGGGGGGCGTCTACATTTCATTTCAGTGTAATAAATGTGTGTGACCTAGGTATGTGTGTGATATATGGTCCCACAAGCAAGGGAAAAACACCAACAAGAAGTCTTTCATCCCAACTGTAGTCTCAGTTTTAAACAAAAAGTGACGCTTGTTTTACTGTGTTTATGTGTTTGAGCTATATATGGAGCCAAAGACAAATGTCCATTTTTAACTGATATGGACAATAAAGCTTTTTGAATTTGAATTGAACCCTGGAGGCCCGGCCGGGGCAGCGTGTGTCCAAGCCCTACCTTGTGCAGCCTCTTGACCAGGCCCTCGTTGTACTCCTGGCTGCCCTCGATCATGCCAGTGAGGGGGTTCGAGAACCACTCCTTGAACTCGCGGTGCGACTGGAAGACGTGGGGCATGAGGAAGTGCATGAGGGACCACAGCTCCATCAGACTGTTCTGCAGGGGTGTCCCGGTCAGCAGCAGACGCCTCTGACTGCGGGAGGGGGAGGAGAGAGGGGCCGTCATTATGGCTGTGCTCCAATGACATGTGGCATTGAAGTGTAATGGTTAGGGAGCTGGGCTTGTAACTCAAGAGGTTGCTGGTTCAATTTCCAGGTGGGGGCACTGCCGTTGTACCCTTGAGCAAGGTACCTAACCTGAATTGCTTCAGTAAAAATATCCAGCTGTATAAATGGATTGTACGTAAAGAAGTGTAAGTCGCTCTGGATAACAACGTCTGCTAAATGCCTCAAATGTAAAATGTAAATGATATTGCAATGCAGGGCGTCAATGTGAATTCTTAAAACGTGGCAAAAAAAAGTACAATTACAATTCCAAGACATTTGGTGCTTGGCCCCCTAATGATGTCGTTTTGCACAGTGGTTCTCAACTTCTTTGTTGCCAAGGCTGCCCTGTGTCCAATAAAATATTTCAGAGCCGCTCTACATACCATAAAAACTTTTCCCTTCCTGTCTTTTTTGCTACAATGGTGACAAAAGTGTTTGCTTTCAAAATAACGTTTATTTAAGTGCCTACTGTTGCCATTACACTGCTTATAGTAGTAAAGCAAATAGCATCTTTGGATAAGTTTGACCAAATGTTTCACCAAAATAAATACAGAAAAGAATCACCAAGTTACCATTTCCAAAAATAGATACAGAAAATAAGCACTCATTAAATCAGTGGACATTTCTAACTCGGTGTGAGGTCTGCTGCTGCTGGCTAATAATATGGTCAATACGTGGGGAAATCTTTGACAAGGCGACACGCATGACATCCTCAAGGCTAAACCTGGCCCTATACTTTGTTTTCAGAGCTGTCATTGCTGAAAAGCCAGCTTCACACAGATATGTGATGCAGAATATCAACACCTTAACTATTGCATCATGAGAGACTTGGTACTCAGCACCACACTCAGACCAGAATATTTCCAGGGGCACTTCACTGAAACAAGCTCTCCAGGTGGTTTCAGATGAGATTTCAATGAGTTCTTCCAAAAGTTTGGATGGAGATGTGTCAGGCAGCTTGGTCTCAATGTTCTCTGTAAAGGGGTTCTTTATCCACAGGTAGGAAGCTGCTTCCTCCTCCAACATCTTTGACAAGTGTGCCATTACCTGGCACTTGCTGGTTCTGAAATCCATCTTTTTCTCCTGAAGGAAGGCATGCAACTGTTCCAACATATCAGTGGTTCCTGACGAGGCTCGGTTTTTCCACATTTTGTACTTTTTTTTTATAAAGCCTCCACTCTTTCATGCTGGGTAACGACGTTTGTTTCCACCCTGCGTTGTTTTGTTGAGTTTGTTCGTTTCGTTACAGATGTCCGCAAGGTACCGGAGTTGAGCCAGCCATTTCTCATCCTCGAGGAGCTCAGCCAGTTCGGGTTTCTTCTCTCAAAGAAAGAGGCTAGGTGCATCAGCATCCATCCCCAGGACAGCCATCTTACCTCCATGAGAAGGAGTGATGGGCTGAACAGTGAATAACCTGGAGTTTGTGGCTCTTGTGTTAACAAAGCGGTCACAGCACTGTTCAAAACTTTGTGAAGTCCGGGATCAGAGTCCTTTGCGGCAAGCGCGTCTCTGTGCAGAACACGCATTGAGACGGCACCGGGAGCGGCAGCTTTACTCCGGAGTGCCTGCCCGTCATCGCTGCGGCTCCATCTGTGCACACTCCAACCAACGCAGTCGATTGAGCTCATTCCATTCGACCTCATGAAATCATCCAGTGCTTCAAAAACATATTTTGCCGTCGTAGTAGTGTTGAGCTCTTTACAAAAAAAAAATCTTCCCTCATCTCCTTTCCCCATTCGTAGCGAATGCGTGCGAGTAGATGCGACATTTTAGACACATCTGTCGACTCCTCTAATTGGATGGCGAGGTAATTTCCGTGAAGGCGCACGGTACTGTTATATCCTCACACATTGATGAGATGCGGCGTTTAACTGTGTCATTTGACATTGAAATGTTTGCCAACTGCTTGGCCTTATCGTCTCCAAACAATTCTCTCACTATCTCAGTTGCACCAGGCATAACCATGGTTTCTCCGATAGTATGAGTTTTTTTTATTTTTATTGAGCCATGGCGTATGATATTTTAAGCAGTTTCTTATCCACAGCTATCCACAGGTTCCGGGATAATTTATTAGCTGAATTACATTTAGCTAACATTATTAGATTAGGCGATTATTTTATACATATGAAGTACTACATGGACTATTTGTTTAGTTAAACAGTTGTTTCTATCGTTTTTGTCATTTGAGTATTTTTCTATATCTTTAAAGAAACATTCCCAGCCATCTCAAGGCCCCCCTGGCAGCTCTCTGAGGCCTCCTAGTGGGCGGCAGCCCCCCTGTTGCGAACCGCTGATTTAGCAGATGCAATATATCCAGAAGAGCTTACAGTGCAAGTGCATTCCAATAAGCGAGGTGCACATCACATAACTAGTCAGTAAAACTTATTTACAAAAATAGATGCTAGGAGCACACACACAGAGCTAGTAAGGGGAAAAGGTTATTATTATTTATTTTTAATCTTTCTTTAAAGGAGACCAGGGTCAAGTTCCTATGTGATCTGTGTTGGGGAATTATTCCCCTAATGAAACTGGAAGGGACATTGACCCCGATCAAATCAATCCGGATCTAACATTGTCACTATATTACTGACTGAATAAATACATGTTATATAATTGTCTACACAATTGGATCCACAAGAACTACAAAGTACTAGACTACTATACTGTTAAAATGAAAATGTTAAGAGGTTAAGATGAGGCGAACAGAGAAAGCCCAAAAAAGTGGTGGCCCCTCCTCCCCATCATACCTGTTGAAGTTGAGTAAGCTCTGCCAACGCTGCGACTTGAAGTTCTTGATGTTTTGGGCCTCGTCCAGAATAAGGTATCGCCATGACTTCCGTCGGAAGGCCTGGTGATCTTGCAATACCAGTTTGTAGGAGGTGATGCACACATGGAATGCATTGGGCTTTGTCCAACCCTGGCAACAGGTTAGAGCAGAAGTTAGGATTTTGTTCGAAAATTGGGACACGAGCACGTCAAGACACGTTCAGGCCTTGCGATTATTTCCTGCCTGGCGTTTTATTTCTGTCAGAACTATTCTCAGCAACTTGAGCACTTGTACCAGTTTAAAACATTGGATTTAAGACATTACCTTCTAAATGGACAAAACACAACAGCTCCTTTTGCTGAGCAGAAAATAGCAACTATGCTAAACTACTAACATTTGCAGTTTAATTGAACCATTATTTATTTACCTGTCTCTTCAGTTTACGCTCTTTCTGGCTGCCATAGTAAGTCAGAATCTTGAACCCAGGACACCAGCGTTTCAACTCCATCTCCCAATTGAGCATCACACTGGTGGGCACAATGATCAGGTGTGGGCCCCAGTTACCTGGCAAGGGGAAAGAAAATAAGATACTATATTCAACGGTTGTCAGAAAATACAGGAACAAAAAAATTTAAAAAAAAAAGGAACCACAAAGGGAAGAGTGGTATATCCCCCGAAAGGCAAGGAAGTTTACTGCAGACTACGACTGTAGAAGCTTAAGTTGTGCAGGCGTGCAAAGTATTGCCATTGGATCCAAAATTTGCATGACAACGGTTCTTGCCATCGTGTTTACGGCAAAGGTCGTGGTTCCTCTTTTTAAGCTGACTGAAAACCGGTCTCCTTAAAAGTGCCAGTTTTTTTCCATTTATTACACGCACACACTCATAAGTAGGTTATAATGCACAGCACTTATGGTTAATGATTCCTTTACCATCACTTTAGGAAAGAAAAGAGAAAGCTTACGTAGGACCAAGGATCGAGCGAATAACAGGGTTCTTTATAAAGGGCCCTACCGTGGGTTATAAAACTTTATTCATGTGGAAGACCACACAGCTAAAGGGAAGCTACACCATCGCAACACAGGTGCACCACAATATGACCTGCAAATTAAAGCAGTGTTGACCGAGAAAGCTTCATTAGTATTAAAGTTGTACATGTTTCAGTACGTGGATTAAAGTTCAAATCACTTCATTTGAAGTGAGTGCTCACTTGCAGCTCCTCTGTTCAACCACCGTTGTGTTACAATGAATCAAAACGTATCAATAAATTTGGAGGGCGCAGTTCGCGAAATGAAAAAAATGTATCATGTATGAATCGCTTGTCCATTGACTCAAATTACAAAGAAAAAGCAGACATGCAATTTACGTTATGCGAGCTACAGAACCATAACAATTTAAGGCATCTGAACCTAACAATACTCTTAAAATGTATTTGCATAAATTATAAAAATTTGCATGATTAAACGCAGAACTGGGATTACACATCGCTATCTATCTGCAATCAGCACTTAGCCAACAGTAACTTCAGGGTTCCCACTCAAATCAACTTTCCATGACATTTTCTTTGGTGACTGACACAAAAATGGACTTTACTTTCATAACTGAACACGTTTTGTTGCCAGTGCAAATACATATCTCACTGTGTGTGTGTGTGTGTGTGTGTGTGTGTGTGTGTGTGTGTGTGTGTGAACAGCCGTGGCAGGTGGCAACAACGGTGGCAGGGGAACAGACATTTTGTGGTACCATTATCGGAAAAGAAGAAAAATATATATAACGTTACATGGAATCAGAAATTTCCATGACAGAATCATTTTCAACGATTTTCAAGGTTTTTCCATGACGCGTGGGAACCCTGTAACTTGCTTCCAGTTAAACCCGTCACTTCAATTATTCATAAGGTGTATTCAGGAGCCTAGCTGTAATTCTAGTGTGGTTCTCAGCATTTGTTCAGTTTTCATTGCGGAAATAAAATAAAATAATAATAATTACCCTTTTCACAGGCAAGGTGGGCCAACAGGGCAATGGTCTGGATAGTTTTTCCCAAGCCCATCTCATCAGCCAGGATGCCATTCAGCTTCTTCTCATACATGGTGACCAGCCAGTCCAGACCGATGTGCTGGTACTCCCGCAGTGTGCCGTGCAGGAGGAACGGAATGGGTGTCTTCACCTGCAGCAGCAGGGTGGCAGTTTATTATAACTTTTTTCTATTTTCTCTTTCTTCTTTTCCACCCAATTTCTCCCAATTTAGAGGCAAATTATACCCTCTTTTTTCATGTCTATTATCCCCTCCCTTATATTGAAAGCTCGCTGCCGTAGTCATGAGGCCGGCAGTGGCATGCAGCGGAGCACCGCCTCCTCCAAGCCAGGACTTGCCAAGCCGTCACCGTAACTCCGGTATGCACACAGGTCCACTCCTATACGCAGCAAGCTCATATCGGCTTCCCTCCCCCCACCCTGGGGCAGACAGCCAATTGCCGCCCCCGAGTAGCACACTCGGCCAGCAGGGTCACAGATTTAACATTACATCAGATATATAACTCTTTGGAGTTGTGTGCATGATCAGAACTTAATTGCCTTACCCAATCACTTTCTCAGTTTGATAAGTTTGTACAAAATAAACTTGAAGATATTTAACTGCTCTGGAGAGAAGAAATATAATCGTGTGAGTGTCAATGGATAATTAACTCGTATACCTCATCTTGGAACTGGCTGGGCTGAAACGAGCCGAATGAGTAAAGTTGAATTTGAGAACCTCCATTACAGCCGATGTCTTTGTGCCCCAGTTATCGTTAAATGGATGTGACAACGGTCGCCTTTCTTGGGAAGTGAAGTTACCTGTGTGGTGGCAAGCGTGTAGCCTTTCGGCTGCAAGCTCTCAGCAGTGGCAGCAATGTGAGAGATCTCCTTTTTGGGACGTGGGGCAGCAGGGCCAGGGGGGCTGCGGTCTCCCCCCTTCAATAGGATCTCCATCCCCTCCCCACCTTCATCGTCGTCGTCATCATCGTCATCATCATCATCATCTTCATCGCTTCCTACAGTGGCTGAGTCATCTGTGGGTGGCGGGGGGGGTTATGGAAGAGGAAGAGATGGTGATGGACCGGAGTTGACTGTAGTTTTTACAGATTAATGAAAGCGATGCCAAGCATGTTATAAAATGTATAAATGACTGTTGACAAAAAAATGCCCTTGAGTTTCATTTTAAACAACCCAAGCAGTTATAAACCTTAAAAGGTCTTAACCGACTAACACATTTTAAGGGGGAGGCCTGGCATCTCCTTGGTACATCCTCCTAGTGTTAATTTTCAAAATATGTAACGCGGTGTTCCAGAAAACAGAATTCTGACTTGTTTATTGACCATTCAAGGTATCATCGAGGTAAACTACTTCTACTTCTTTCTAATTTCCCCCCAGATATCAGCCTAAAATTCCCTTTTTACAGTCTTCTACGCAGATACCAGAGGAATTGCTGCTCTGTCCGTCGCTGTCGTCGTCTCCCTCGCTGTCATCGTCCCCGTCTCCAGAGCTGACCGAATCCTCCTCAGAGCTGGAGGGGGACAGTGAGGCCGGGGGAACCTCAAACTCCTCCGAGTATGCTCCACTATACTTCTCCAACAGGGCCTCCAGACTCATTTCCCCTGGAGAGAGAAATAGAATGTTTCCCTTTTCTTTTTTCGACAAAATTGTTTCCGATTTTTTCCTGTTTTCTCACAATTTAGTGGCCAATTATACCCTCTATTTATTTCGATTTGCCCTCCCCCACGAACTCGCCGCCAGTCTCTACAAGGCAAGCTAATTCTCTAAGGGCAGCAAACTCCGCTTCCTTCGAGAAAGAATTCGCCCACCCACGTTCTGGAGTCACCTTTACGTGCTTCTCAGCGAGTTCATGCCGGCTCACTCTACCCCCCTCCCCCTGGGGCAGACAGCCAAACGTCACCCCCGATCAGGACTCCCTACCAGGGCCGGTCTAGTACAGCCAGGTTTGGAACCACAATCGTGATAGGCCAGCCAATAGGGGTGCGTTAGACCGCTATGCTATTGGAGGCCTTTTTGATCCCACTTGATTGCATAACAATATTCACAGCTTTAGACATAAACCAGAAAATGAGTGCCACTGGATCTTGCACAACCCTTTACAATATACCTTCTATAAGATGCACTAGAAATGCTCAGAATTATAGGCATTTGGTCAAACCTATACCCTTCTAAAAACCAAAAAGGGAAATCTCTTTTGGGAAAGTAAGGCACATGGTCAAAACATTTTTTTTTAAGTGGATTTTTATACCAAAATTCAATAAGAAGTACAATAATTCAATTGTAGTTCAAGCATTAAAATGGTAATTTGTTGAAAATGTTGACAAAATTGTTACATAAGAACACAAGAGTGAGAACATAATACATGATGAGGAGAACAGGCCGTTTTGGCCCATCTAGGCTCGGCATTTACATCCAGCCTCCATCAAAACTCCAGCACTAAAACATTGGCCCAATCGAAACACATTGTAGCATTATAGAGCTCCATATATATGTATACATATATATATACATATATATATATACACACATATACATATATATACACACATGTATATATATATATATACATACATACACACACATACAGTACTGTGCAAAAGGCCACCCAAGAAAATGTTTGAAGCTATGTTTAAAGCTATTTATCTGGGCAGTGTTTATATGCTTGGAAAAACAAATAACATTAGAATAAATAAAATAAACATTTAATACAATAAAAAATATGATTTGATTGCATTTTCCAAAAAGTTATTGAGATCTTGTGATATCCTCCTTGAGGAACACACAGTATTAAATTGGCCACCTCAGAGCCCCGACCTCAACATAATTGAAGCTGTATGGGATTACTTGGACAGGGAAAAGAACAAAAAGCAGCCAAAAATCAAAAGAAGAGTTATGGCAAATCCTGTAAGAAGCTTGGAAGAATTTAACAAAATTTTTTTACAAAAATTACACAACAGTCTACCAAAGTAATTTGCTTCAGTTATGCATTCTAAGGGAGGCCTTGTTTTAAAAACACAATTCGTTTTTGTTACAAATGAGTACACCCCCTCTGAAACCTCACAAACTCAGTTATCTCTCTTTGCAAATAAGACATATTTGGGGTTCCTATATGATGTAATGTTCCAGCAACTCTGGGTTATCAGTTACCAATGAAACATGTCAATACTAAACAGAAAAATATGATTTTTTTATCAAAATGATAAAAGGCCATGTTGCAAAAATGAGTACACCCTCTTGATAGTTACAAAATAAAACTTAATAAAATGTTTTATGGTGCTAGTTAAGGGCAATTGATCAGCAAATGAGTCTGTTGAACCATCACACTCAAACAGGTGTAATTGGTTGAGAATTAAAAGTGGTACTTAACCCATTGAATCACTCTCAGACTTAATGCTGACAACAATGGCACCACATGCTGTGTGTGTGTATATATATATATATATATATACAGTGGGTTCGGAAAGTATTCAGACCCCCTTAAATTTTTCACTCTTTGTCATATTGCAGCCATTTGCTAAAATCAATTAATTTCATTTTTTTCCTCGTTCATGCACACACAGCACCCAATATTGTCAGAAAAACACAGACTTGTAGACATTTTTGCAGATTTATTACAAAATAAACACTGAAATATCACATGGCCATAAGTATTCAGACCCTTTGCTGTGACACTTGTATATTTAACTCAGGTGCTGTCCAATTCTTCTGATCATCCTTGAGATGGGCCTACACCTTCATTGGAGTCCAGCTGTGCTTAATTATATTGATTGGACTTGATTTGGAAAGGCACACACCTGTCTATGTAAGGTCCCACAGTTGACAGTGCATGTCAGAGTAAAAACCAAGCCATGAAGTCCTAGGAACTCTCCATAGACCTCCGAGATAGAATTGTGTTGAGGCATAGATCTGGGGAAGGGTATAAAAACATTGCTAAAGCATTGAAAGCACCCAGGAGAACAGTGGGCTCCATCATTGTGAAATGGAATAAGTTTGAAACCACCACAACTCTTCTTAGAGCTGGCCGTCTGGCCAAACTAAGTAACCGGGCAAGAAGGGACATGGTCAGGAGGTGACCAAGAACCCAATGGCCACTCTAAGAGAGCTTCAGAGTTCCTCTGCAGCGATGGGAGAACCTGGTAGAAGGACAAACATCTCTGCAGCACTCCCATCAATCAGACCTTTATGGTAGTGGCTAGACGGAAGCTACTTCTGAGTGAAAGGCATATGACAGCCCACCTGGAGTTTGCCAAATGGTACTTAAAGGACTCTAAGAGCATCAGGAAAAAGATTATCCGGTCTGATGAGACACAAATTGAAATTTTTGGCCTGAATGCCAAGTGCTACCATAAAGGTCTGATTGATGGGAGTGCTGCAGAGATGTTTGTCCTTCTAGCAGGTTCTCCCATCGCTGCAGAGGAACTCTGAAGCTCTCTTAAGAGTGGCCATTGGGTTCTTGGTCACCTCCCTGACCATGTCCCTTCTTGCCCGGTTACTTAGTTTGGCCAGACGGCCAGCTCTAAGAAGAGTTGTGGTGGTTTCAAACTTATTCCATTTCACAATGATGGAGCCCACTGTTCTCCTGGGTGCTTTCAATGCTTTAGCAATGTTTTTATACCCTTCCCCAGATCTATGCCTCAACACAATTCTATCTCGGAGGTCTATGGAGAGTTCCTAGGACTTCATGGCTTGGTTTTTACTCTGACATGCACTGTCAACTGTGGGACCTTATATAGACAGGTGTGTGCCTTTCCAAATCATGTCCAATCAATTGAATTTACCACAGGTGGACTAGAATCAAGTTGTAGAAACATCTCAAGCAGTATCAGTGGAAACAAAATGCACCTCAGCTCACTTTTGGGTGTCATATCAAAGGGTGTGCACACTTGTGTACATATGATATTTTACATTTAGATTTTTAATAAATAAGCACAAATGTCTAAAAACCTGTTTTCACTTTGTCATTATGGCCTATTTTGTGTAGAATTTTCAGACAAAAAATGAACTTAATCTATTGTAGAATAAGTTTAACGCAATGAAAAGTGGAGAGGGTGAAAGGGGTGTGCAGACTTTCCGGCTTGACTGTATATATATATATATATACACACACACACACACACACACACACACACACATACACATACACATAGACACATACACAAACAATTCACTTCAAAGCTGTTCCTTTGCTGCAGTGATTAACCCCCTCATTAGCTGCATGTGCCCCATTTGGAATGAAATCGATCAATTTGGGAGAGCTCACAAAAAATCTCAGACCAATTAGTTACAAATGTGTGTAAAGTAGCACCTTCTCTGGCCAGGTCACCGAGCTCCTCGGAGTGATCCGCTTCACCTTCCACCACCTCCTGAGCGGCAATGCTCTCCTCCTCATCCTCAGCTGCGAGAGGCAGGGAGATCAACATTAAAAACCACAAACATTTACCTCAACAAAAGGTGAAGGCCAAGCCTGCATTCCAAAACGCTTCCCCATCCCAACGCCTGAAAAACCGATTTCTCATTGTTTGTTAGTATAGTTTTAAATTCTTTTTTTTAAAAACATTTTTATGCTACGTAATTTCATCATTAAGCTTTTATTGATTTAATTGCTTATGTTCAAGTGCTTAGAGCGCACCATTAAAAACGCTGCAGCTGCTAATAAGTTTGCAAACCTTGCGCACGCTGCCTCAGTCCCACCAAATTCAGTGCCTTTGACAAACTTTTTAACAGTACATTGAACTACCCTTGATATAATAGCACCAGTGAAAATCAGAAAACCTCATCTTCACCACACATACTTTTGCAAAGCCGAACACAAATGGAGAAAGACTAAACTGCTAATTAACCATGACATTTTAAATTTGGAATTCATAAGTAAGGGATAATGTACTGTGGACACGTTGATGCAAACCAGAGCTCGTGCCGGCCCTCAATACACCATACCTACTTTGAACTTTGTCTTATTAGATAATCCTTTGTTAGATAATCCTAAACATGTCATTCCTAAATAAATACTCTTATTATTGTAATTTGTTACCTTTTAGTTTCATATACATTTTTTAAATAATTACCAGTTATTACTAATCTACTATATCTATATCCATGTAATACATACTTACCTAGTAGTATTAGTATATTAGCTTACTCCAAAATAAAATGCTAACAAACTTGGTTTCAAGTGAAATGGCTGTTCTTCTGCAGGCACTGACTATCACACAAAGTACCAAACACAGTGAAGGAAAATCATGCCACACACCCTCCTCTTCATTGGCAGTGAACTCCTCATCCTCCTCCTCCCCCTCCTCTTCGGTGCCAGAGGAGGAGCCTTCCGAAGACTCATCTTCAGCTGGGACGTCCTGAAAAAAGTCAAGCCTGGATAAATAAGCAGGCCAAAGAAAGAGGAGGGTGCAGGAGTAGGATGCTGAAGTAGGGGGTAAATTAAACTCATGTCCGGGGACGGGCAGTATTTGAAATGCGTGTGTTTTTCATGCATTTATTTCATGTAATTTACAGGTTAAGTGCCTCTTTTTTGGTCAAGTTCATAACCCCACAAGCAAGCTCTGACACCAAAGCAACCGATGCCTCCACCATTTTGATTGTCGTTTAGAAATACAAAATACCTCTCAAATAAATGTAACAAAAAATATTTATGCATATATATATATATATATATATATATATATGGGGTATTTTTGGCGCCTCCCAAATTTCAAGTGTGTACTGTGAGTATCTATGAGTACCTGTGTCTGTGAGTGAGTGTGGTACAGGTGAGTACCTGTGTGCAGGTGAGTGTGGTACAGGTGAGTACCTGTGTCTGGGTCAGGGTGTGCAGCAGTTGGTCCAGAGGCAGGGTGCCCTCGTGCTGCAGTAGCTCGATCTCCCTCCGATGCGTTTCGGCATCATTTCCTTCCTGTTGCTCTTCCACCTCGATGGTCTCCTCATCATCCTCCTCCTCGCACTGGGGTTCAAAATCTCCGTCTGTGGGAGGAGAAAAGGGACAATGAGGAGTCAGCTAGACTGGGGAGAGTTTGACATCCAAAAGTGCTTCACAAATTATGGAAGATTTCACCCAGCGATGCCAACATTTTACAACCTGCATGCCTTAACCCTTAAGAGGTCTTGGGCTATTTTGTCTCGTTGTCGAGGACAAAAGACGGATCGTCAATTTCGTCGTCAGCATCACTCTCGATGTCAGACTCCTTACCAATAATTTCTTCAAGTTTGTCATCCTCGACGTACAAAAGCATGGTTTGTGGTACATTTAGCATTCGCCTCACATGAGGCTCGTGTTCACACTTTCGAGTGAAGTTGATGGCAATGCTCAAAGTGACTTCGTTTTAAAGCTATTGTGTCTTGAACCAGTTACTGATTTGATCATGCCGGCGTGATCGGCGACTCCTAAGGGTTAAGACAGGGTTCCTCAAATCTGGTCCACGATTCCAAATTGGATCCCAATTTTCCTTTCTCTCAGGCAGTTTGACTGAATAATTAATGTAATTGATTGGCCCAGAGTGTCTTCACACCTGACTTCCAGGTAAAGGAAAGGTGGAGAAACTGCATTGCTCGGCCCACGAGGACCGTGATTTGAGGAACCCTGCCTTAAGAGGCAGAGAGATAGTTAAGACATACTCACTGTTTAGAAAAAACGATGGAAACCCTACTGCATAGCTGTGCGTCGCTTGTACAGATATAGCCATAGCCATTTGTCCATCAAAATTATTTTGAGTAGTTTGGTTTCATAAATAACATTTGGTCAGTTCAAGAAATATAAGTTTAAACTTAAATGCATTCTGAAAATATCTACACTATGGGAGGGACGTTATGACCAGGGGTGCACATAAGTGGTACGCCAGTATGCATTCACATCCTCAAACGTTAATTGCGTACCAATTGCGTACCGAGCAAGACGACAAACTTTTGAAACATACGCGACTTTAAGTTTGATCAGTCCATCACTGCGTTTCAAGTTTGTCGTCTTGCTTGGTACGCAATTAACGTTTGAGGACGCGAATGCGCACTGGCATACCACTTATGTGCACCCCTGGTTATGACATTTTCACGGTATGATAATCATGCAATTCAATATCATACTTTTTGATACATCGTGGTATCTTTTTTATAGATATGTATAAGATAAGTTATGGTATCACAAGGTGTATAACTCATAAAAATCTGCAAAGAATCACACAAACTGTACTTAATGAACAATGAGCTTCTTAACGAAAAAAAACTACAATTGAGCATAGTTATGCAGATTATGCATATTTTAGGCCCTAAGCGGTCACCACATTTTTATCGGTTTTATAATTTAACATCAATTTGATCAATGTACTCTCAACAGTTGAAAACTGAACTGTCAGATGAGTAGTACTTTAACATGCATGTAAATTCAGGAAGATCAGGTCTTAGACTTGAAACGAAAGGGTATCACTGATGATTGAATATGAGCAGAACTGAACACATTTTCAGGGGTAACAAAACAAATGTTGGCAAAAAAAATAACCAAAAGAACAGGAAAAACCAAGGACCTATCAAAATCAAGTGTAGCTAGCAATTTACATATCACAGAGTTCTTAGACCAAGTTCTTGAATAAAAACTAAAGCTAGGAGTATTGTTCCGTAGATTAAATGCGTTTAAGAGAAGATAAATATAAGCACTTCATAGCAGGAAAGCATACAGCAATAGCATGTGGGTGATAAAACGAGGCATTGAGGCCATTACGTAGGAATACAGAATGAAACACCCGCATATTTAAAGGTCTGTGTTAAGTTTTATTCCCATACAGAACATATTTATGGCATGCCACTTCACAAGTTAAAAAACAAACACAGCAACTGGATCTTCAACATGAGTCTCAATGCACGTTGCTCTCTTCACGCAATGCATCCCAACGCACCGCACTGAACTTAGCTAACAATAACCACTGGGTGCACCACCATCTTCCCTCAGTCTTAAACAGGAGAGTGACAGCAAATGACATGACACTGTGTCAGCTCTGCTGTTACATTATTTAGTTAGTCTAATGGCTGGAATGGTTTTTTTTACGCATACATTAACTTTTTTGCGAAGTGATCAACTATCGTGGTATAGGCTACCCTTTAGTTTATGATGGTACTATTTCATATTTCAATATCACAGTATACAGTCAATACCGTTGAACAAGAACTATTCAAATGACAATTTGTGCAGCAAAATTGCTACAGTATCTACGGACATATGGAGGAGATTAAAGATGGGTGACAGAATGACCCGAAAACACAGGAAACACATTGGAAAAGATAAAAGATAAAAAAGGTCCTACATTATTAGAGGTCTGTAAGTGGGGCCTGTCGGATGCTCACCATCCTCATCTTGGTGTTGCTGTGGTCCTTTGGGACCAGAGGCTTCTGCATCAGGGCCGGTCAGAGGAGCGGCTTTTGGTGGAGCGGCCACAGTGGCCTCGCTCAGGGACTGGCTCAGGAGGTCAGAGTAGCGCTCCGTCTGGCCCACGATGAAGTCCAGCTGCAGGTCCAGAGCTTTCTTCCGTTTCTCCTCCAGACGGGACTGCTGCTTAAATTGTACCACCTGCAAGGAAAATGGCAAGCATATACGCAAGTCTGACGATGTGGAATACAACACACACCCAGGGCCATCACGCTCCCAGCTCCTTATTGACAGAGAGAAAGACGTATTTATCTTATTTTGTATGTAACAGAATGAGGATTGGGAACCAGAGCGTAGAAACAAATGGCGCTATACTAAAAGTAATAAAGACCAACTTGAAACGGAATGGAGGAAATTAATTTTAAAACAAAAACGCTAGCTTTTGTAGCTCAGTTTTAGCTGTAGATATTTGATATTACTGTAACTCCTCTAGCTAGATAGTTTAGCTTACCCCATACCTAATGGACCATAGTTAAAGAACTCCATCTAGCTGGACAGCAAACCTGACAGCTTGATGGGTACCACAAATTTGTGTTTTAATATATTACTAGCAGTATACATGTTGAATTTATAATCTATATCTTGCTCCTGCGTGGCAATTAATTCGTCTTATCGGGGAAAATTGGTATTGCATTAGCCTTTATAACACAAGGCTAAGGAACTAAAGTGATCCATCTGGATGATCTGATCGAAAGTAAACATTCAAAATTGTAACTTTATAAATGCTGATTAATTGCAAAAGACCAACTAGACGGTTAACAGAATACATTTTGTTTGTTTGCCAAAAGGCTTAAGTGGTATTTAAAATTGTATATTACTACTTCCAGGAAGCACCTTAGTAGTAGAATTGAAAGTGGATGCATCTGTAGTTGTAGCAGCAATTGTTGTATTATTATTCATGTACAGCACTACAGTATCAGTATACTTGTACACCACAATATTATACCTGTACAACACTACAGTATCATAGCTAGCTAGCCATCAAGCTAAATAGATTGCTGGAGCCATTTTGTACATAAGATTTAATGTTAAGACTTTCTTATTATGCCATTGCCTTCTGGTGGGGAGTTGGTATCATTGAGAATTAAATTTAATGAATAAACTGCAACTTGTCTGTAACTTAATGCTGCTGCCTATCTTGGCCAGGACCCCCTTGAAAAAGAGATTGTTAATCTCAACGGGGCTAAAAAATAAGTAACTATGGAGTAGAGCTAGTAATCAAAAAGAGCAATACAGAGCTGGCCGGAGTAAAGATGGGTTTCCTTGGCAGCATAAAGTTCAAGACAAAGTATCATCTTATTGGATAGAATATAATTAATTAATATAATTGACGAAAATTGACATGGATTTCTGTGATGGACAAGAGAACGCCGCTGGAGAATTGCATGCAGATGCCCCAAGTAAGCTAATAAATATGATGTTTTTATTGTTAAAAAACAGTATCTAGTTCTCAATCCTTAGCAAAGAAATGAACTGGGCATTGCACTGTGCATATCTATAGCCCAGCAGCTGTGGTTGAAATTTAGGGCAGTAAACCGCCTGCATGCATAGTCACCAGTTTAGCGCATCTTCGCTTTTCAACTCAGGCAGCAAAATAAACAAACTGAGCAAGCTAGTGCATCCAGACAAATCCAGACCAGAATACCTACAGTCTTACTCGCCATTCAGATTTACTGTAGCTGGATCTGATGACACTCCCAAGCTCCAATGTGATGTTTGTGGTGACATTTTTGGCCAATGACAGCATGAAGCTAAGGCACTGGAGAGGGGGCAGCACCTCCATACTAAGCAATTTATAGATTGTGTATTCATTACTTTGGTAATTAGCCCTGGAATTAGCGGGATACAAGTCAGTTGTTGAAAATAGCACTTCAGTGTGATAAGGCTCCTCCACATTGTGTCAGGGTGCATCACCCTGTCGTGTTGTTATTTTCAACAACCGACTTGTCCGGAGTACATTATCCCTTACGTCGGGATAAAACCTAGCGATGGCCATTTGAAATGATTTTACTATCGAGTACTCTCATGGAATTATCGAGTACTAAAGTACTCAACAACAAAAAAATCTAACATGAGAATATCTCATGTGTGCACATTTATGTAAATTAGCCAAGAAAGAAAACAAGTGCAACTTGAAATTAATTTATTGAACATTAAGGGGCACATTCTTCCTACCCAGGCTACTTATAGCCTATTAAACAATCAATTCAAAAGTGATAATAAATTATATAAAACATGCATTTAAAAGTTAGCATAAATAGCAGTTGCTTAAATAACGTTAACTGATGTCTAACATCAAAATGCTGCAGCTACTACGGCTATCGTGTCAATGTACACTGCCTGGCCAAAAAAAAGGTCACCACCTGGATTTAACTAGGAAATAGGTAAGAGCCTTCCATTGGATAATTACTGCAGTGATTAATATGTTTTAGCTGGCAACAAGTTATTTAACCCTAACTGATGCAGTGAGTAGCTTCTCATTTCTTAAACAACCATGTCGGAAGACATATCCTGTGGTCGTGGAAAATATGTTAATCTGTTTCAGAAGGGTCAAATTATTGGCCTGCATCAAGCAAAGAAAACAACTAAGGAGATTGCTGAAACTACTAAAATTGGGTTAAGAACTGTCCAACGCATTATTAAAATCTGGAAGGATAGTGGTGAACCATCATCTTCGAGGAAGAAATGTGGTCGGAAAAAAATCTTGAATGATCGTGATCGGCGATCACTTAAACGTTTGGTGAAATCATATCGTAAAAAATCTACAGTAGAACTCACGGCTATGTTTAATAGTGAAAGTAAGAGCATTTCCACACGCACAATGTGAAGGGAACTCAAGGGATTGGGACTAAACAGCTGTGTAGCCTTAAGAAAACCACTTGTCAGTGAGGCTAAATGGAAAAAAGGGCTTCAATTTGCTAGGGAGCATAAAGATTGGACTCTGGAGCAATGGAAGAAGGTCATGTGGTCTGATGAGTCCAGATTGACCCTGTTCCAGAGTGATGGGCGCATCAGGGTAAGAAGAGAGGCGGATGAAGTGATGCACCCATCATGCCTAGTGCCTACTGTACAAGCCTGTGGGGGCAGTGTTATGATCTGGGGTTGCTGCAGTTGGTCAGGTCTAGGTTCAGCAACTTTATGTGCCCAAAGAATGAGGTCAGCTGACTACCTGAATATACTGAATGACCAGGTTTTTCCATCAATGGATTTTTTCTTCCCTGATGGCACGGGCATATTCCAAGATGACAATGCCATGATTCATCAGGCTCAAATTGTGAAAGAGTGGTTCAGTGAACATGAGACATTATTTTCACACATGGATTGGCCACCACAGAGTCCAGACCTTAACCCCATTGAGAATCTTTGGGATGTACTGGAGAAGACTCTGCGCAGCGGTCCGACTCTCCCATCATCAATACAAGATCTTGGCGAAAAATTCATGCAACTCTGGACGGAAATAAATGTTGTGACACTACAGAAGCTTATCGAAACGATGCCACGGCGAATGCATGCCATAATCAAAGCTAAAGGCAGTCCAACTAAATATTAGTGTGACTTTTTTTTGGGACGGGCAGTGTATATAGACGATGTATTCTTGTACTGTCGTATTATGTTGTTTATTCTATAACATGCTGTAAACATTTTAATTTATTCTGATTGATGACATCATAAAGGGCTGCTAATGGCATCATCAAAGAACCGTACAATTCCAACATAGAAGGCTGAATTAGAACTAGAACGCTCAATCATTCCTCAAAGGCTTAACAGAAAAAATGTTAATGAATATTAACATCGTTATAGAGTACTCACGAGTACAGCCCATCCAAAATAAAAAAAACAGCAAATAGCCATTTAAGTTTTTCATTACAACAAAGAATATTAATCACAAAATATTCAAAATCATTGTTAGAAAACATAAAACAAAGTGATTTTTACATGTATTTATTTTGCAGCTTTTCCATTGTTGCTATCAGTTTGCAAGTGACAAATCTCAAAGGTTATCGTTTACCCTGGGCAATTTGAAGGATTAGGTAGTTGGCTGCATCACATTGTAAACCATGAAAATGTTTGTAAATTACCTTCTCCACACTGCTCCAGAAAGCCCGGACCTCCTTGGCTATTGAAGAGGCCACCCTCCGCAGCTTGGCCTGTTCCTCCCGCTTGGCTTTCTCCTCTTTCTGCCTCTGTTCTTCATGGTGTCGCATCACCATCCGCACCACCTGTAAACACACACGTTTAGGCTCATGCCCATGCCAAACAACCTTATGGTTGCACAGTCAGTGTGCTCGGCCCAGCAAGCCAACAACGTGTTTTAACAACAAAGCCTTAATGAGGCAGAACATGGTAGGAAGTTTGAGGAATAATCAGAAAGAGGAATGATTACAATTCTACAAACTATTCAGAACATATCAACTTACAGGAAACTGAATGACCTGTTATGCAGTGAACTTTAAAGAAATGACAAGCAGCTCTTGTGAAGGGATTACCAGTATGCATATGCTCTTGCACCCAGTTTCATTTGATCAATTTTATGATAGGTACAAAATCTAACAATTGCTTACAGAACACCTACATGTTTACTTTTTTAGATTTTTTTAAACACTCATTAAATACAATGGGCATTACACCTTGGGCTTGGTTAAATACTTGATGATTCTGATTGGTCAAGAGGGTGTCGGGTGTGTTATTTTTTGCTATCTTGGTCTCAGGATGTAACCTTTTTTGGGGGGCTGGGGGAGGTGGTGTGAGGGGGGGGGGATAAACATCGAACTGCAGACCAGGATTTTTTTGGCTGTAAGCCAAAAAAAAAAAGTCTGTAAGCACCTTTGGTCTCTTACCTTCCGGGCTACCCCCCTCTTCCACCTCCTCTCTTGGGCAAAGTCAGCAGAGAGCCACTGCATCTCCTCGCAAAGGTAGTCCCAGTGCACCTTGGTCCGGCCCGGTTCCGCCACGCGGGACAGACGCTTCAGGGACCAGAAGCCCTCTCGCTTCAATGCAAGGGAGCGGTGCTCAATCTCAGCCTCCTGTTAATGGGGAGGAAAGCGACGTCATCAAAATGGGATGAAATAAGGCAACTCCGGATAAAAACTGAAGAGTTATTTCAGCACTATTGTACAGGGATATGTTGGGATACGTTGTGAAAATGCACAGAAAACCCAACTTCAGTGAACACATCGCACCCTGGAATGCTTTCTTTAACACACTTGTTTGTTTGGTTAATTATTATTATTTTTATTTTTTTTTTTTATAAACCTTGCACAAAGCTACAGAAAATAATTACGGGCAGAAGGTAGGCGGGTCCTGAATGATATTCCCTTCCTGTCAATACAGTTCTGCAAAATTCGCAGAAGTCACCACGTTCACGTACCCATGTGCAATATGCAGGTGTTCGAGATCGCAAAGACACTCACGTGCTTGGCCAGCTCGGCTATGTCCGTGTGCCTCTCCGCACGAGCGCGGTTAGTGTACGTAGGATCGGAGGGGAGGGGCCCTCCCTGGGCCCGGGTGGGAGGGGAGATGAATTTGCCGTGGGGGCCCCGCATGGGGGCAAAGTTCCGATCCAGCTGAGTGGGCATCCAAGTAGACGCAGAAGGTGTAGGAGGAGGGGGAGGGGAGTTTGCTAAAATCCGATCTGCTATCCATTGACACACCTGAACAAACAAACAAACAAAAAGATGCATGAGTTTCAACGCTCCAACAAACTGCACCAGCTATTAGCCTTGATTAAACTCAAAATTGCAAAATGATATATGCGAAGAGCCTTGGTCATGTCTAAAATCCCTCATGTCTAATGTTGTTCATTATGAATAGAGAGATTCATTATAGCAAAAGTTCCCCTTTTCCAGACATTCGCAGTCTTCAGGACTGACACTCTGGAGAGGCTCAGCCTACGGTTGTTTCTATGTTGATTTGCACAACAATGTAATAGTTCAATGATTTGTACTGAACCAATCACAGTTCTGAAAGTCTTGAAAGCTAAAGTGACCAATGCTAACAATGTTATTTGAGCAGCTCTTCAGTCCATAATCATCAGTTAGACAATGTTCAACTGCAATTATTATTCACACAGCGGTCTTTTGGAGATTCGTTTGCCATCATGTCTCGTGAAAAGACAATAAAAGCAGAAAGATTACCACTGTTGTTGGCCATGTTTTCATGATACCAGACTATTTCAGATGAGTACAGTAAATACAGAATTTAAACGCTGACTTTCCTATTTCACTACGTCTATAGATACGAACAAAATAGGAGATCAATTTATTATTCAGCATGCCAAATTTGCTGTAAGACATGGTAACATCACATTTTCCATTGGTGCCATACCTAGAAAGGTGGAGCCAGAGTATTTTAACTTGTATATCACATCAAATCTACCCAGTTCTACGTAATCTCACAGCTCTGATTTCACTCATGAGAGAAAGTCAAGTCCTGTCCTTCGGGGAAGGTCTCCATTCACCACATCGCCTTCCAGATGCAGCTGCTTTGATATTGTGTCCAAGCTCAATGCACCTCCACAGTATACGAATAAAGGCAAATCTCAGTGATCTGATGGTATGCACAAATTTGATCTTATCTTTTGGTCTCAGTTGGGAACTGTTGGGACAGTTTTTGACTGCAAGACAATGTCAGCACCCCGTTATACACAGAAATTGACTATAATACTTCGGGTACCAAATTTGTTTATTATTTCTTAGTAAATTACTGTAAATGCAGTTACTGTACATTATATTACTGAGTAGGCCTGATATTTTCTCTTCAGTATCGATTCTGATACTTAAACAGATTTGTTTCAAATGCAAAGTGTGAAGTCACACAGCTAGGCCTGCATGTCATTTTTAATGCCCTATCAACGACAAGCAAATTGATAAAATCTTATGTTAATGCATGCAGAACATTTGTGTGAACAAACCAATTGTAATATATTTTTTCACATTTAGTGCATGACTTTTGGACCTTCTAGTACTCAGTAAAGAATTACATTTTCAAAAAAATTTAACATGGGAGTCAAAATTGATTTAATTGGGATTTATTGGTACTAACCAAAACAAAATAATAATTAAAGTCAAAATGAGAAAAGAGTTTTCTAAATTATTTACCGGGGGGAAAAACGGACAATAATTGATTCCATAAGTATTCACCCCTTTTGTGAAGATGCACATAAACTCTTATTGACTAGCAGATTTATCCAACGTCATCTGGGTTGTCAGTGAGTTCTCCCTACAATAGAACAGCAGCTCAAATGGCAATGGCTGCTCAATGACAAAGCGTGAGAAAAGGCTTTCAAATAACAGAGCAGGCTACTGCAAATTCCCTTAGCCTATATTTTGACATTCCTTAAGTAATCAGGGAAGTTTTGCAATAAAATGCTCTCACTGTGAAAAATGCATATGGGAAACACTGCAATCATTATTAACGTGATCTTTCTCAGACCAAAGAAAATGGCACGTGGCAGGATAAATAGCACACTGAACACTTAAAAACAGCAAAAGAAAACTGGTTGTGCTTTCTAGTGACAATTGATTTATCTTTTGGAGAAGGTAAGTGACCAGTGAGATCTATGGATTTTGCCATAGAAAAGGCCACAGTGACTGATGTAAATCATTTTTGCAAAGACTATAAATTGATTCAAGTTCCAAACATTGAAGGGTAGGATAAACTGAGCAAATAATGATCTAATAAGAAATTGTATTATCATTTCATAATTAAAAGCAAACTTTTCAAAAAGTTGTTTTTCTTCTTCTGGTATTTAATGAATTGGGCTTCGCTGTTCACTAATACAACAATAAAGTAAATTGAAGGTGCAATTAAAAGAAAATGTAAAAAATTTTGTTATATATTGTCATTCATCTAGGAGGACACAACAATCAGGTGACTGTGACTCACCTTGTTTTGTGCAGAGCTGGGGGTGGCAAAGCTAGGGCCAGAGGCCTGGGATTTTCCCACAAGTTCAGGTTCACTATCACTGTTTTCACTCCTAGTAGTGCTCCCTCTCTCCGGTGTGGGAGACTGGGCATCCGGCACACAGAGTTGGGGATCTGGTGGCCGCTCATGTTGCTCAGACTCCAAAACGTCTGAGAAAGGCCGACTGCTCTCGTCTTCGCTGGGCAAGGTGTGATAGGTAGTGTCCACGCCAACCTGGCCTAACACATCCACATCCAATAGCGGCAGGGCAGTGACTGACGAAGGGATAATAGATGCAGCTATAGTGGAGAGGTTTTGATTTTGGGATATTGTAAAATAACTTCCAGAGGAAGCTGTACTTTCAGCTAAGGCCTCAAGATCAGACACACTGAGGGGCTGTTTGACAGTAGAAGAGGGCAGAGAGGGCTGGGTGAGTAGATTCTGAAAAGGGGGCAAGTAGCCAGATGCAGGGTCACTGTGGTTAGGAGGTCCTGCATGTACTTCATCACTGCATGTAAGTGTGGGTTCAGGCACCGAGTCTGTAGGCAAGCCAGATTTGGAGAGGCACTCTACAGAAGCTCTGCCAGACTCACAAGCCGGGCTGTTGGTTTGTGTGCTGGGCAAAAGCAACGGCTCCAAATTACTTGACAACCCACCCAAGAGGGCGGGTGGTTTTTTGTCTAAAGGGGCATCTGCCACATGTAAGATAAGGAGCTTGGGATCAATACTACTAGATGAAAGGACATGATCATAGGATATAACCTTATGCATGTCCTCCGTTGTCTGGTTGACTAGCGGTTGACTATGATCCTCTCCCGTCTCCATGCTTGCGACCTTAGGAACGAGAATGGAGGTGAGAACAGGGCAAGGATTGCACCCAGAATCCTGGTTCTTTCCCTGGAAGGAAACTGGGAGCTTAGCTTGGGGATGGTATTCAACACTCGGTACGGTGAACCACGGCCCCTTCCGAGACACCACCCCAGGTAGACAGGTGTTGGGTGATTTCTTGTCCTCCACTGAAATGCTGAACACATTTGGGGAGAAAATGTTTTCTCTCCCTGGTTCTCCGGATGAGCATGTATCCCCTTCAATTGCTGTTTTGGCTGCTTCCGTCTCTCCTCTTTCTGCGGATGGCGGTTGAGTGTCATTCACCCTCTGTACAGCGCCAGAGGGAGGACTAGTCTCTGTATGATGTGCAGTGGCCGTAGCATTCCAAATGTCTATGGGCTTCTGTAACGGTTCTCCTGTTTGAAGGCCACTGATGTTTCGCTCAACGTTTATTGGGAGGGCAGATTTATCTACATGTTCTTTGGTCTCATTCTCAGTCATCTGTTCATCTCCTTTGGTCAGCTGCCCCAAAGGTGCTGTAGTCTTGGGGCATGCGCCAGCGTCCAAGGAAGTCTGAATCTCACTCGACTTTGTCAAAAGCTCTAGTGGCTCAATTTGATTTTTATTGGTTTGATCCTGTGGTTTGATCCCCTGACCCTCTGCCTTCTTCGACACAGGGCCAGGAGGAGAACTGGAGATGTAATTTTCTATCACCTTTGGACGGTCTTCGGTTACGGAAAGGTTGTGATGTGGTGGAGGGGGGCTCTGCTCCCGTTCGGTCCACGTATCACTGTTGACGTTGCTGGTTTGAGCGGGCGATAGCGGTTGAGAGTCAAGCTCCTCTCCTGTTTGACCTTTCTCTACAGATTTGGGCAGCTTGCCAATATTCTGCTCATTGTAAAGGGAGGGAAATGATCGCATGCTGGTATGGTTCTCTTTCCCCTCCAGGCAACAAACCCTTGAATCCTGTGTTCCATCAGCTGGGTTTAGGTCCCTTGCACTCTGTCTATAAACCTCACCCCTATCCAGCCTTGGTTCTCCAGCAATGTCTAGTCGCAGTTCCCTTGCGGCAGGAGCAGCATTACTTTGCAAATCTCCCTCTACAAGATGACACTGATTCACCTCCATGTCAGCATACTCTACGCATCTGATCGCCTGTCCTGCTAATGCAGCTTGTTGGGCTCCACTTGGATCAACAAGCTCTGAAACAATTACGTTCTCATCACAGCGCTCTTGTTCTGACAAACTTGGCTCAGTCCTCTCGACTGTAACAGCCGGATGTTCCTGTAGACCTAGCTCCGGTGCTTCTCTGAGGTAGGGCACATCAAGCTGGACTGAAACATCCATGTTGTTTTGAAGGAGGGTGGCTGGAGCGGACGTTCTGCTGTCCGAGGTGAGGCTCTCTTGCATATTGTCAGCACTCGCATTGGAGAAAGTGGATTGCTTTGTGTCAGTCTCTTTGTGTATCATGTCCTTCCCCATCGAGCCTGTTGGGTAACTAGCACCTTTTTTTGAGCTAGACTTCCTTTCGCCCTCATCCGTAAGGTCATTGGGGAGGGGCTCTCCTTTCCCTGGGAGGTGGGGCGCTTTGAAAGGGAGGTCTCTTGGTTTTGGGGTCCCAAGCATGTCTGCCTGTGGAGCTGAGGGAGGCCGCTCTGTGCACAAGCCTCCAGGCTCAAGAGGGTGGGCAGGGCAGAGGGAATGTTCCCCAATTCCCAAGCATTCACTCTCGGGTGCTTTGCTGAATCGCTCACACTCCCCCTGTTTAGCTTCTGGTAACTGTTGCTCCACTCCATCCACTTTTCCATGTGCTCTCTGCTTTTCACTGCAGTCCGTAGTCTGTATTCTAAACTTGGATTCTGCAGGGGGTTTTGTTTGTTTAATCTGCAAGCTGTCAGAGTCAGGAAATAGAAGAGGGAGGTTCTCAATATTTGGACTAAAGACCTCTCCCTCCTTGCAGTCTGACTGAGGGAGAAGGATGACCTCATGTGTCTGAGTCTGGGGGCTGGTTTGGGAATGATCCATGTCTTTAGGTACCTTGTGATGCGTACCTGTACCAGAGCCGACTGCCAGATGGAAGCTAACAGGGCTGGACTGGTTGAAATGGAGAGAAACCTTTCCGTTTGTGTCCCCTTGTCCCAACTCCTCTGTATCTGCAACTTCCTGTCTGTGCACTGATCTTGCCGTCTCTGTAGGCTTCTGCCCTCTACCTTCTTGCATTTCACCTTCTGGTCCTCCTGCTGTTCCCTCTTGCAGGGTTTCCTCTTGGTCTGAATGAGCAGATCCTCCCTCCGGCCAGCTTTTCTGCCTGTCTGAATGACCAGTGACAATGTCTGACCTGCGCAAAACCTTTGTTGCCTGTGCAAAGCACGTCCGTGTGTCCACAAGTCTGTCTGGAAAAGGTTGTCCCGTCTGTGAATATGCAGAACTATTGGAGTCCTTGGACAAAGAGGCAGCCAATCCTTTTTGAAAACAGTCAGTGTCAGTATCCAAAAAGAGCTCTTCGGCACTGCAGTCCTTAGTTTTGCCGTTTCGGTGAATCTCTGTAGCGGTTGGTACCTTGGTATGTGTGTCAGTAGATATCTCTTGCTGTGACAGAGCGGGGCTGGACGATGGCGCGGGGAGGGCAGCTGTAGCCGGCTGCTGGGCATGCTGGGACGGCCCGGCCACATTCTGGGCAGCCAGGGGGTCGCCACCCAGCACAGCCACAGCCGTGGGGGGAGGCTGCTGCACTGCCGCCTCCCCAAAACTTCCCCCTCTAGTCCTGCCGCCACAACACACTGCACCTGAGGGAACAACAAAGGGAAAATGACAAAGGTATTTTAAACTTTGGACCAAATTTCATTGACAAAGCACAATAGATATTCATTCCAATACTCAAATCAGATAACGCTCAGAGCACTATGGAGCTTGTAATTATGTAGGCTAATCCAAGTGCAGGTGACAGTTTAATTGAAAAGTGGCAGGAACGAGTAATTGTAACACTATCCAAAATATGCCCAGCATTTGATCTTTAACAGTGCTCATTTAGATTTTCATTTCCGGTATAAATATTTTTGGTTCAAATGTACAAAATTCTGACATGGTTTAATACAAAAATGAATGTAAGTCAAAAGATGGGAACGTGTGTGCTCTTTGCTGAAGGACAGTGGGAGTTGTCATCCCATATCAAGCAAATAGAAGGAAGATGTGATAATCTAGGTCTTTCACTTACACTGGGGAATATAGCCTAATTTCTAACATCAGATTATGAAACAATTTGGCTGTTTTGGGAGTGGACACAGCCTCACTAATGTCCAAACACCAGGGACACAAGCTACACTGGCTGATTTTTCTGGTCATCGTTGTGCCTGTAGGATAGTCACGTATAAACCTGAAAGTGCGTCCGCCTGGCTGACTGGGTGTAAGGATTCTGGGAAAACAGGCTTTGTATCATTATCTTATCTAATCCTATGTAACAGTCAAACACAGAACAAGATTTTAAAAACAAAGAACTAGAGGAAGAAATGAATTAATCTAGACTAGAGCCTAGTAGAGACTAGCTGCAGTTAGCAGGAAGCAGAAACGTCTGTACGTGTCCGAGTATGAGGCTTCCTCTGCCCCTTTGTCCTCACTTTGCTGTGAAAACCAGACGTTTCTGAAAAATCGCACTGAAAACTACCTGAGACGGGGTTGAAACTAAAACACAAATACCGCTGGCCAAAATGCAGACAAATACAGTATGTGAAATTTGGGGAAGAAAATATCTCTGTTGAAGGGTCATTCTCTGCTCACGTCTGAACGTTACATTCGGCTTGTAGTACACCAACAACAAAGCATCGGTACAGGAATGCAACTGTGGCAACCTGGCACCTTCCGTCATAGCCAAAGATATTAGAGCTTTGTTTATTTGTTTGTCATCTAGCTTACAATAAAGATGATTTTACTGCCTTTTCTTCTCCCAACAGCGAGCTTGAAGCCCACATGCTGTCCGGTGGTGGATTCTCAGGAACAACAAATGAATTTGCAGCTCTTCCCGTACTGATCAGTTATCATTTTATTTTATTGTACACAATTTCACAGCCTTCCGTTTGATCTTTCACTCTTGTCATTGCAGTACAACGCCTTTCATTCTAGGGCCCAAGTAATGCCTTAACTAAACCAACAAAAAATAAAATGCACATTTGGACTGACACAGAAAGTCAGCTGTGTTAATAGACATGCAACAGTTAACAAAACCTTCTAGAAAAAAAATTCCCTAACCACAGTGAATGACCATTTGTGCTGGATATCATATTATTTCCCCATAACCATAGATAGACTGAAAAATGTCTGACATCATTGTAAGCCTGTATTTTAAATTTCGCCCAGTCGTGATAATATTCTTACCATTATGGATAAATCCTAAAACTAAATTAGTTTCACGTGATGCCACGGCTTCCTCACCTGTCTGTGCTGTTGGACCAGACTCTTCTGAACCTTCCACTTCCAGGATGCTGAGTTAAAGGTGCCCTCTGCTTCTGCAGAGAAAGAGAGTGGTATACTTTTCTTATAAACAGTTTATATCACAAATGAAGTCACTTCTACACGTTTAAATGTAGAAGGGATTGCACGTTATAAACCACCCTGTAACCTTCTCGTGTCAAATTGCGGAAGCTAAGCAGGTGTGGGCTTGGATGGGAGATCTGGGAATAATGACTTTGAGCGGGTGGGCCAATAGAGGGAATTCTTCTCTCTGGACCTCTGGACTCCCTCACGATACCAAAATTATTTTTTTAACTTGCAATACAATATCTGTATAAGTATCACAATACCTCTGCAAAACATTTGGCCAGATATTTTTGGCAGTAAAAAAAAATTCTAATCTCAAATCAATGAAATCAAAGAGGAAAGTCAATGTCCAAACTTCTGAGGAACATTTAAGTAGGCCTGTAGCTCAGTTGGTAGAGCATGGCACTGGCAATGCCAAATTGTGGGTTCGATCCGAAGGGACTACATGTCCGTCATTCGGATGGGACGGTGGTCATAAAAGATCCCATGGTGCTTTTCGAAAAGAGTAGGGTGTTAACCTGGTGTCTTGGCCAAATTCCCAACCAGGACAATATATATATATATATACATGGAATTGATTCATTCCCTCCCTCCTCGCCTCTCCACGGTGTATCTGATGTGTAGTGAGTTTGTACTGGCACACTATGGCTGCCACACAGGTGGGTGCTGCACATTGGCGGTGGTTGAGGTGAGTTTGCCCATGTTTGGGTTCCTTGAAAAGAGCTATTTAAAATCCAATGTTCAATTCAATTCAATTTGTGATTAATATGCATTGTGACAATACGTTTTAGAAAAATCCTGCAAGACCAATGCAAACCCGGCACACCAGGCATGTCAATATATCAATGTATCACGTGGTTACGAGACAGAACTCATTCTATTTGGAACGGAGTATTTTTCGGCCCATTGTTCCCACCACCCCCGGGTGTATATAAATATGTATGCAACAGTAGGGCCATCAGAAAATAATAACCAGCAGGCATTGCCTACAATATAATTGAAAGCAGTGGTTTCCAAAAAATATAAAAAATTGTTTTTTGAAAAATGATTACAACAGCACGGCCACCAAAATAACACAGAAGGTATTTAGCCTGGACAATTTAAGTCAGCGCAGCGGCAGGCGTTATGGAACTCCCCTAGCAACAAAAGACAAAGGAGCAACTGCTCTATTCACTTCAATGCATAAAAAATAGATTTGAACAAAATTTGTTCTTCATTAATTATAAGAAAAGGCAAAAAAAACTAAAAAAATGCTTTCCAATTTAAGTGGGCCCATATGAGCATGCAAGAAATCATGACCCTGTGATTTATGCTGTAGGAGCCTTGCGTGTCAAAGCGAGGTGTGCAAAACAATGGGTTTTCACTGAGTTTCAGTGGTCCATGAACATTAGGGGGCATGGCCGCCAAAGTGTACGTGATCGATTATTCATTTGCAATTTAGATACTACACTTGCGAAGGACGAATGAACAACATGTTTATGTTTTGTCATGGCATTCTGGCATGGAAGCATAAAAAAAATATTTGTAAGAACAATAAAGTTCCGTGGACCAAGCCCCAAGCTCGACGAGGAGGAACATCACTGCTCACCCCTCTCAGCAAAAGCAGAAAAATACACACCGGCTGATGATCCGACTTTGATGTTATCATGGGGTAGGACTGTTCCTGCACAGCTGGGTAAGTTCAACGGATAGTCTATTTCTAGCTTATTCAGTGCAGAATTGACTTAATGTTCTAACTCCACTGAAGACAAAAAGGGTCACAATATTTTCACATTAGGCTACCGACAACTGGCAATGGCAGTAGCGGTAGCAGCAGTATTCCTATACATAGCCTCAATTATGAGCATACTTGACATGCTAATAGATATAGTCATTATTTATTTGGTTGCATAATCATTGTACTCCAACAACCAACTGCATCAATCCTGACACTCACAAAACTCTCTGAATAGCCTATATTAATTTGAGACGTTTTGCGAGGCTTCTACAATACGTTCGTCCATGACGTGCTCCATCATAATCCTGTGACTCCAAGACACATTTTGAGTTGTATATGTTTTGGAAGAGAGTACTAAGCTTTCTAATAGGGATGCTATTTTTTAAGAAAATGTAATGGCATCAAAGGCAAACACTAAACATGCATGAGTTTTTTAAGAGAAAGCTGTCAGAATTCAGATCAGAATAGCACATTGAACAAAGTCAGTGCTTTTATGAAGAAACCGAGTTTTGGAAGAGGGCATGTGCAGACAGGGATTTAAGTTGTTTTGCCCAGCATCGTGCTTACCTGAGCGCTGAGGAGCACGAGAGCCCAAATCAAGCCAATAGTAGAGGAACATTTGGTTAAGCTCGAGTTCAAATCATATTTCCCTGACATTGAGGAGAGATCTGCTGGACTGGACTGGAAATCCTTTTCTTTTTCCAGAGGCCAGCAGAGGTAAACTTCCTGGAAACTTTAAGGAAAAAAGCTTTAGGAAGTGTCCTCAGACTGTGGCCTGCAGATTAAGTCTGAAAGATCAAACCTCTCAAACCTCTTTTGGTGCTTAGTTCCAAAGGAGCACTCTTTTGTGCGGTGTGGTTTGACTCTCGCTCGCTTCCCTTAAATTTAATAAAGCCTGAAAATCTCAAGTGTGGACACAGTTTGGTCAAGAATTCAGAAAGAATTTATTGTTAAATACACAGTTGGATACAAACAACTCAAAACAATAAAAACAATGGATAAAACAACATTCCATATGTAATGGTATTTTAAAAATGTAACCTAGGAAGGACATTTTCCTACAGAACAGGTTATTACATACATACACACACGTTATTAGTGAGAGTGTGAGTATGAGACCACCCAAAATCAAGAGTGTGAGAGTTCCATTCTAAGCCTCAGACCTTAGGTTGTAGTGCAGAATCACCAGCTTGTTCAGATTATCCGTGCCGAGCCTTGACCGGAATGGAGAGAGGATACGACTGCTGCAGCTCAACACCCTTTCTGAGGGAACACTTGTTGCTGGTATGCACAAGTATTTTCTTCCTACAGGTGAAAGCAGCGGCATTTCTCTGGCATGCTCCTTCCACCAGATGAGAGGATCATCCCCCATGGCAAAACTGGCTGGATGTTTGGTATGTGCCATTTCAGCCCTCACCTTGCTCTCTGCCGTTTCAGTAGCCTCTGCCTCAGAATTCTGCCTGGATGCCTGTGTGCACTTTAACGGTCCACTGAGACTTGCTCCTTCACCACCACAGTGGCAGTAGCTGACTACATTGTGGATTGCTTCTGTGAAGCGGTTAGTGACCCGTGAAGCCTGAGAGCTTCCTCCTCACATTCCCTCACTGTGCTTGTCACTTATACAGCAGAAGCTGCCTTTGAACCTTGGATCAATGAAGGTTGCCAAGTCCAGCACTTTCTGCATCTCCAAGCATCTCCCAGATCCTCCCTGATTACCTGCTCCAGGTGCTTTTTGAGGGAGCGGTCTTCTTCTGAAAGTCTGAGCAGGTTGTCATTAAGGGGCTCCAGCACTGGCTTCAGTAATGACAGGGTGACATGCGTCTCAGAGGCCAGTGCATCTGTGAATTCACTCAGAGGGAAGGAGAATTTAGTGAACATTTCCTAAAAGCGCAACGTCTGCATCTTCTGGCATCAGATGCCAGGACTGCGCAGACGGCCTGCTGCTGTTCCAGAAACCCGGCCACCATCGCGTGCATTGATCCCCAGCATGTCACCACACCGTGGATTAAAGTGAGTTGTGGGGGAGCCCATTCCGCTTGCTGATGCCTGGGCTCCCACTTCTTTCCAGCTCCTGTGGAAACCCTGAACCAGGCGTCTACAGGCTCTAATGGCACTCTCAACCTTTGGCAGTTTGGAGATGGCCAGGTTGAGATTGTGGACAAAGAAGGAAAACCACACGCTGGAGAAATTAGTCGAGTCCTGGAACGCCCCCTCTTCATGTTGCTGCCGATGTCTGTAGTTATGGCACACAGGCTCTCCCTGCTCACCTTCCAGTCCTCTAGCATCCCCTTGAAGCGCTCCACAATATTCTCTGCAGTGTAGTCTTCTGGGAAGCACAGGGTCTCCAAGCAGTGGATTAATGACCATTCAGCAGCCAGATAATGGACGGTGAAGCTTAAAAAGGGTTCACCAGCTCCACAGCTGCTGGTCCACAGATCTTTTCCACCTGTCTCCTCACCTCCGCATACATCTGAGGGACTTTAGTGGAGAAGTAGTTCCTTGAGGGCAGCTCATACCTGGGATTTTAGGGGTTTTTAACTAAATTCTTGAATCTTGGGTTTCTCCACTACCTGGAATGGCATCATAGCGCAGGTGATGAAAAAGGGCGCACTTCTCAAAAGCCGCCGCAACGGTGAGCTGATCGCTGGGCCTCGGTGTGGTGGTGTGGCTGTCATTCTGTATAAAACACAAAATGATACAATTATTGTCATTAGTAATTATATTTGTGATTGTATTTGTAATTTCGTAGAAATAAGGTTGTGCTATCATTCTACAAACATGACAGCGAGGACATGGGTTATTCTCAACATTGATTGAGAAGAAGGAACAATGATAATATTAGGAAGACCAAATAAGGGTGGGGATCAATTAATTTAAATTTCCCTTCATGATTTTTTTACACAAAGAGTATGTTCAGAAAGCAGTCATAAGGTATTTAGCAAGCATTCATTTCCAAGTTAATTTCACATTATAGACTTTAATGTAATGACAAACATTATTTATCTTATTATTGAGTTACAAATGTAAACACTTCCATTGCAAGTAATTGCATTTCAAACAAAATAAATCTATTTATAAAATGGATAGTTCTGCTCCTGTCTTTTTTGTTTTGTTAACGTCGAGTGTTCCCGTAGAATGGTCCTTAAGCATTCTAGCCTTGTATATCCACCGCATAGTACGGCAAAAAATTATTTTCAGTGCACAGGGTAAAATCAGTGGTAAAATCGAAGTAGTATCGAATACAGTATAACGTTGCTGGAATTATCTTTCCACCTGCCAACTCTGAAAATGTAATTGTGGAGAGTTGTTAAATACTGTACTAGCTTTTTTCATGATTTCAGAACTTTGGACAGCATAAGTTGCTAAGCTAGCTGTTAGCCAATTTACCTCCGGTAACAAAGTTGAATTGGCGAACTGGGTAAGTTGATCTGATTTAAAGTGGGTCTTGTGAGTCCAGAGAATGAACAGCCTCGCTAAATTTTATCCGAATATGTATAAAGCATCTAAAACACTTATCATAGACCCTGTAACATACAGAGTGACTAGCTAGCACGCACTGAGATTGACAAGTGCGTGCCTGGCAGAGAGAGAGATTATGTTTTTCGTTTTTCTGGCTAGCTAGATATGTTTTAGTGATCACAAATTACATTTTTTCAGTTGCTCTTCTTATATCTCTATCTCTATGTAGCGATCATTAGCAATTTACGATCCAAAGTTAACAAGCTAGCCAGCTAACTATTATTTTATAATAAGCAGTTTGACTACGCCGTTACCTGGTTTGTTACATTTAATACCTACGATGTATGTCCGATTTACAAAAGAATATTGGCACAACTAGGGATTTGCAGGCTTTCACCTTGTACAACACCCTGTAGCCCTGCCAATATTCATGACATACCATGGCCTCTCGTTCTTAAGGCTTAAGCGCATTCAAAAATTGAGCGCGTTGTTCACTAGAGGCTTCAGTGAAATTCTGATTTCAAGTCGCAAGTCTAGCTCACTAGCAAGCTGGCTACTATATTTGGTGATTGAACTGTATTTGGGGTGACCGACAGATTGATGAATAGCGAATCGCGGCGGGAGAAAAAATTCTAGAGTAACATGTTGTTCTATTAAAGTACATTTTTAAACATACAATGGCTAATTAATCAACTGTTGAGGATTAAATAAACGTAGACTCTTACCTTAAGCTCAGCATACAGTGCGGGGTGGTGTTCTCTGAGGTGAGTGGACAGGTTGGATGCGTTTCCACCTTTTGCAGCAACTCCTTTCTCGCAAGTTTTGCAGATTGGGTCATAGTCTTCTTCAATCATCCCATTTCTTTTTATGTAGCCAAAGTATCCCTATATTGATGATTTAATCTTTTTTTGCTAGGGGGAAAAATGTCTGCCATCTCTACAGCTAGCTAGAGATTAATCTGGGGCTGCCAGAAGGTTTTTTTTATATAAACATGGGTATGGGCACCTAACGCACCCAAGGGTGCCACCAACCACAGGAATGTAACATTTCACACATTCCTATGGTTGGCAGACCCCTTGCTGAGTGACCGATACCAATGGCGACGACTGCCTTGAACTCAGCGAAATAGAAACAGATCCTCGCAAAGTGGAATGCAGGAAGTGAGTTGCTGAATCTCACACTAGAAACACAGTGCGCTGCCATAGCAACCTTGTAAATCAAATAACTGTCAGTAGAATCTTGGAGAGCGCTTACACAACTGTTGGTCCAACAAATTTAACCAGTGTAATTATTTTATATCAAATACTGTGATATACCGCCAACTCAGTTATCATGGTGGGGGGGAAATGTTACAGTATGATAACCATCAATTCTGACACCGTGGTATACTGTCAAACCGGTGTACCGTGCAATCCCTATGTGGATATGTACGCCCAACCCTAATGTGTCCAGAGAATTGTGGCCAGAATTGTTGCTGATAACACAATGCAAACAGAAAACCTTGCCTTTCAAACACAACACTTGTCTACAACAAACATCTCTTGCAGTGTAATATAAATGTACTATCTACCCTGACCACGTGACATTCACATTGTATTTAGATCAAATTGAATGTCTTTCTTCAATAGATAAATGTTGTTGCTCCTTAAATTTTGGCTGGTGCTCTTAACTTCTTGAAGTTACATTTTCTTTTTTTTAAAGTTCATTTTGAGTCCTGCATTCCATTTCCCCCTTGCTGTTAAAATTCCAAGGAGGCCACAAAATACAGAAATTGGCACTAGCCAAGTAACCCAGCAAGTTTTCAACTTTTATACTAGCTGGTTGATAACTACAAATAGATATACGTATATACTACATTTGTAGCAGAAGGGGTGCTGTGCAACAAAGGTTCAAAACAAAATCATTCATGAAAAAAATAAAGTTTCACCTTAAATTTGAAGTTACAAAAATGTAGAAAAAGCTCTCAAGCTCATACTTTTCTGGGGGAATGTGATTAAGTCATAATTTTGTGCTTAAACAGATTTGAACACAATGCAGGCTATAGGCCATTATGGTTTGCCTTGTTATTGTTTTACACAAGTTGTTTCAATGACCAGGTGTCCAAGCATTTAGGACTTCAGTAACATCAGCTGTAGGTCTATCAATAAATCTATTTAAAATGTAGCCTCTTTCAAAAGGAATATTTTGTCATACAACATATTACAGAAAATGAAAGCTTTAAGAGTATTATAGAAAGTGCCATGGCTGGCAATACTGTGTGTGTAGATGGCGAGGAGAACAACATGGCCACAGGGTATTGATAAAAGCGACAGCATGTTGTAAAATGTACTAATAAATGTATAAGTAAGTAATTTCTATGGTGCGACTGAAGATTTTTGGTTGCGCTCCCAAACTTTTTAGCTTGCATTACCATTTGCTACTAGGAAAGAAACTTAAGTCTGCAGCCCTGATTCGTGCCAGTTTTTAATGCATTTCGTCTCGGTGTGGCCGCAGCCTAATTATGCACCGTGCATTTGGGGAAGAGGTGCTCACGGTGCACCTCCGCATTCGCCCTGAGATCCATTCCGAACCGTTCAGCTACGCAACTCCTCCCTGACGTTCGACGACCACATCAAACATCTCTGCAAGACATCGTTCTACCCACTGCGACCGGGGTTCGAATCCTTCAGGTCGCGCCAGTTTCGGCTCTGGCCTGGAGTGCCACTGGGGGGCGGCAATTGACTGTCAGCCCCAGGGATGGGGGAGGGAAGCCGATACAAGTGTGCTGCATACAGTAGTGGCCCTGTGTGTATACCGGAGTTACGGTGACGGCTTGGTGGGTTCCGACTCGGAGGAGGCGGTGCTCTGCCGCAAGTCACTGCCGGTTTCAGGACTACGGCAGCGAGCTCAAATAATACGAGGTAGGGGATAATTGACATGAAAAGGAGGGTATAATTGTCTACTAAATTGGGAGAATTATTATTTATTTTTTTTAAAGACTTTTTTACTAAACTACATCAGGTGAAGCACCATGCGTCAGAAGAGTGTGAACATGTGAAAGATTAGGCCCTGAAAGTAAATAAGAAACATTATCAACATGAATGTTAAAATCACCAAGCAGAAATATTTGGTCATATTTCAAAACAACCATGGTAACCTGATAGGAAGGGGTTTGGTTTAGGAGGCCAATAAATAATTTCAAAAAGGGAATCAAGAGGCCCAGTTACAAAGTTAACAACTCAAAAGATGAGAAATCACCCACACTGCCCTGATAACAAACAAAACTACTAGATCACTGCTAAGCCCCATCCACTTTTTATAGGAGTATTCTAATATCTGTAGGGCAGACTTTGATCATTTGTCTGTGTTCATCCTGTCTAAGAAAAGTTTCTGTTAAGATCAGGAAATCCAGTTTATGAGTAAGAAACTACATAATCATTGACAAATATTTGTTTGACAGATCGTGAATTTAACAAACCCAATCTTGAAGTGCAAACAGGAGACAAAGTGCGTTTCAATGGGTTACATAGTCATTAAAATTAATACTAGATAAAAATGTGTCTCTTTGAATGTTGCCATTTAGAGATGAGTCTCAGTGGAAGCAGCACATCTATGATAAACTGTGATAAAAGTCATTCATTCATTTTCACAGATGTGTGAATGAGCCATTCCAGTTTGGGAACGTCTTAAAGAAACCAGGACTCTCCCCGAAGCTGTCCCAACTGTCAATGTAGCCCATCAAACTATTTTTGCCACAATTTTTTTTCTTTTCTTTCAATATTACATTTTTTAGGCGTGTTTAACATGCTTCTTAAGAACTTAAGATTCCCCAAGTCTGATATAATTTGTACCAAAAGTGTAAAATCAGTTTCAACCTGGTTGTGCTTTGAAATAACATTTTCAACCTGGTCCGCGAGATCAAGAACCTCTTACACATGGGAAACATTCAACAGGAACATTAGTTTAAGAGAATACATTACTATGACATCACTACCGTTGATTTGAAAATTCATATTGGAACACTGCATTGACTGAACCGATGAGCTCATCGCCACATACAAATAGGCTAAATCAAAAATACAACTGCTGCCATAGCTAGCTAATCATTAATACAAACAAACTCAATGCACGGTGTAAAAAGCAGAGAACATTTTGATTGTTATCCATGGCAATTCAACCCATTTATATGCTGTACTAAACTAGCCAAAAAGTTACTGAAAGTTAGCTAGCTGCTTCAAGTTACAGCAAACAGTAGCATTTTACAGTGTCCACACAGCTTGTATAACCCTTCCAGGGTTTTCCCTGCCTGTCTAATGCCTAAGTGTTTTCTTCGACTGCCTAAAAGAAATGGGCAGTAGAAAAAGAAAAATTCTGGCATTAATACACGGAGGCTTTAACTGCTGCAGTGTCTGCGCTGACTGCTACTAGGCGGTAAATGGAAAATAGGCTATCACAGTGAAAAAAGTTTAATTCGTTAAAAAAATTGACATCATCTGCTGCAGTCTGTTTCATACTTCTTGCACGGCGCGTGCTACCACTTTCGCCGTTCTTGTGCCTGTGGCAATTTTATTCATTTGGATGCACCACCGTGGCAACCCTCTGGCGAGTGAGAGATTGCAAATCATTGTTAACGTAGCTAGCCTATACAGATAGCCTATTTTTTTAAAGAGATAGAAGAGGAGGAGAGGTGACGAACTAAGTCTATTTAGATACAGACTATCATAGTTCAGAATCTGATACAACTTGTCATCCATCTCAGTGATTCCCAACCTTACCAATATTGACTTTGGTCCAATTTATCTCGACTACTAGCCTCGCTTGCCAGGCTCTAAGCGCACGCTCCCCTCGAGTCTAGCAACATCCCTGCTCTCGATGTAGGTTATACACAGTAGCCAGTGACAAATTTATTCTTTCATTCCGCGAACAGAGCTAGCTAGCAAGTGTTACTTTATCAACTATCTACATAGTGAGCTACATCGGCTATGACACAACTGTTCTGTGCCTGCAATGCACACCTGTGTGTAGTACAGTAACATTAGCGCAACAGCAGGAGTAATTAGTTAGCTACGTAAATGAATGCATGAAAAGGGAATACAAAGGTATGTTGAATTTATATGCACCAAATATAGGCTCTGAAAATTATTACATTTTATTGTTACAACCAAAGCACGGCTCGTTTATATTTGACCTTTTTCTCCTCGGATCTGCGCTGATCTCAAGAATGATCCTGCGCCGAAATCCCAGCCCTGAAAAGTCCAGAAAAAATACATTAGCTTGCCACACTCCTGTAAATTGCAATTATAGGCCATTATAATGGTCCAGCTGAAGCACTGGTTTTCAGTGCAGGAAAGCGCCTGAGAGCAGAGTCCTGACCACACCAATGCTTAAGTCTCACCGGTCGACACACAACTGGCCAAAACATCATCCTGGGAGGGAGGGTTTTGGTAGTTATTAGTTTACTTATTTACAAGTAAACTAATTGCAAATACTACATAAAAGGTCACTACATAAAACATAGGCATAAAGAGTGGGGGGGGACATGTCAAATGTCAATATTCAAAACTGTCATATCTGTCCCCTGCCCCCCCAAATAATTTGTTGATACAAAACATTTCCTTTCATTATGTCCCTCCCCAATATTTAATATGTGGTTATGCCCTTAACATAGAAACGCATCAAAAGTGAGTTTTTTCAAAATGGTATGATATGTATAAGTTAACACACACATTCCTGTCAAGATCACATAACATGTCTAGGCTACCCTTATATAATTTTCTGTAGCCCTCTATGAATATGATCATAGTGAGCAAAGTTAGCAACAAGTTTAAAGTAGACATTGTAAGCCAACTGATTTAAAGAGGAAGCACAAAGCATAAGTCTTACATAAGGATATGTCGAATACAATCATAACAACGACTCCTTCATTGCAATGAAGGAGTCGGCAAAGGTAGGGCTAAATATAATGTAATCTGTTAGGTCTCGAAGCATGTGCAATGTCCCTTTACAACATCCAGGGTAAACTGAAAAATACAGGATGCAATCGCGAGCGTGATGCTTTGTTGGAAGCCAACCCTATGATTAATTCTAACATCATAAGATTAAGAATACATAATGAGAAGAACAGGCCATTTAGTCCATCTAGGCTCATCACTTCCTAATCTGAAGAATATCCATTACTGCATCAAGCCTGGACTTGAATAGCCCAAGTGTTCTACCTCCACTATAGGACCTGGTGAGCCGTTTCACACATTTACAGCACTCTTAAAAAAATAAAATAAGAAAAATAAAAAATAAACACTTCCTGATATCAGTACGGAATATACCTTTAATTTCCACCTGTGCCCTCTTGTTCTGCTGATTGAACCGAACCTAAACAATCTTTGGTAGTTCACTTTGTTAATCCCTTTTATGAATTTAAAAACTTCATTGAAAATCTCCCAAATTCTGGTTAACGGGTTCATAAAAGAATACAGTATATTGGAAAACTTCAAATGACTTGTGTAGGGGGTTCCACCATAAACTCAGAAAATGAGTATCGGACTTTCCACGTATTCAATATTAAGTGTGCCTGTGGATATGAACATATTATCATTACAAGCAAATACATTTCCACATTTTGGATAGTCATCGTTCATTCATTCATTAACTAACCACGGGGGGGGGGCGGCTGGAGCCTATCCCAGCATGCATTGGGCGAGAGGCAGGAATACACCCTGGACAGGTCGCCAATCCATCACAGGGCACATACACCATTCCCTCACACGCTCATACCTATGGGCAATTTAGGCTCTCCAATTAGCTTAACGTGCAAGGAGCACCCGGACACGGGGGGGGAACCTGCAAACTCCACCCAGAAAGGCCCCGGCCGGGATTCGAGCCCGGGACCTTCTTTCTGTGCGGCGACAGTGCTATCCACTGCACCACCATTAGTACGGTCATTGTGTTCCTTTAAATATGTTTATATAATTTCAGGAATAGATCGACAAGACAATACAATGTGTTCAATTTATCTATGCTGACATGCTAAGCAGCAATTTCTTGAAATGCCCCCCCAGCAATTACACCTGTATGGGTATAAAACAGGTATGATACAACTACAATATCATAATACATTACTACTGTGCCTGTACTGCACAACAGTATCAACCTGTACATTACATTCTTATACCTGTACAATCAGTACAGGTACAGGTGTTAGCTGTTGGGAGTCATGTGTTCATAAGGTTTAATGTTATTATTATGATTTTCCCTACATGATGCAATTTCCCTCTGGTGGGGACCTGGTGACCCCTAGCAGCACAATTGAGAATTTAATTGAATTAATAAGCAACTATACACCACAGCGAACGCTGGTACGGTGGTTCTATGACAGCATTAACTTCAAGACAAAGCATCGCCATATTGGACAGAATATAGCCAAAATTAACAATGGATTTCTGTGATGTCATAGACAAGGGAATGCGGTCGGAAAAATTCAGATTCAAAATTTAAATAAAAACTTTTTCTAAGCAACAAATTCATAGATCTTTGTCTCCATCTCCCAACTGCCAATTAGTTCTGGGTATTGTTCAAAACAATCTTTGGCAATCAGTGTTTCGGATCTCCCACCAACCACTCACTCCTGGTGCGTTGCACCATCTCCCCCATGTTTTCCTTCTCTTCTCATTATTGATGGAGAGCACTTTTCTTGACCTGACACAAAGCTGCTGGCCACCACCCGTCTTCACACCATTTTAACAGCATTTTCCACAACTCCTCTCTATTGGCTCCAGTTAGCTTTCCCCTCAGCAAATGCCCGACTCCACATCATGGAACGTTGGCAAAAAAAACTCAATTAAAAAAGATATGTCATATTTCACTACAGGCACTTATTCGTTTTATTTATGCAGTTGTTCCTAGTGTGTCAGGTTCCCTATAACACTTTGAAGAGTACTTTTGAACTATGTATATTCTAGAACATGCCACAACATTCCAATTGATGAAGAGCTGCTAATGGCATCATCAGAGAACTGTAACATTACAGAATAGAACACTGAATAAGAGCTTGAACTAGAAGCTTAGAAAAAAACCGAATTCCTCAAAGGTTTAACTAAAGATAATTAGAATATCCACATTCTCAGAGGAGAGGCGGGTGGTCAGCCGTTTGACTACTACGGCCAATCTACACAACACGTGTCACAGCAGCAGTACTGCAAAGCAGCCCAGCAAGCCACACTAATCAAAACACCAGTGGATGAGGTAACCTAGACCAGAAGCGAAAGCAGTGCATCACAGGTGCGTTGCTGGAGCAGCACAGCATCTTGTTTCGCGTCTGTTCTATATTTGCTGCTTGCTGTGCAGCATAATTAATTGTTTACCCTAGGCATGGGCTAAATTAAAATGTCCCCATCAACGATATGCCTTTAATAAAATAAACGATATACAATATTATTATTCCTACACACAGCTATACAGTTTAAGACGCGCATAGCTAGCCTACTGCCTTAAGATGGCCCCACTGAGTCACAGGCTTCTATTACAAGAAACTAGAATGGCTTGCATGCGAGTTCCCTTAAAAAAATCCTTTGTGCAGTGTGTCTATTTATTGTGCTTGGTGTGCATTAAACCCAAAGCAACTTCATTGTGTATGTTGGCGAATAGGCCGGCTGTAGGCCAGCTACTCGCTGTTGAGGCACGGCGTTGGCAGCAGACTGGCAAATTCCGCTGGATGGTGGACCTTTAGGTGAATGCACAGGTTGCTTGTGTTTCCATCTTTCGTGGCGATTTTCTTTTCACAAAGTCTACATATCACTTCATACAAATCCGCTGGCTCTCCTTTATCATTTGGTTTAAACCCAAAGAAACGCCAAATAGGTGCAGCTGTACTTTTCTTTTGAACAAGATTTGCCATCTTTCCGCCATGTAGCCTAGCATAGCTTACAGGTATGTGCGCGAGAACTTGTGTGACAGGTGTAAACTGTACATTTAGCACAAATAAGGAAATTTGACTGACCTTCAAACGTACGAGAAACATGCCGTTTTTTCACGACAACAACCGGAGCAAGTGCGCTGAATCTAATGGGGAATTTCGTTCTATATTAGGGGAGTGAAAACAATTACGGTTGTCTAACAAAATCGTGCTGCACGATAATATTGTCATATCGCCAAAGCCTGGTTTACACACAAATTGCTTGGTATACAAGATTTGATTTATATTGCATCATTATATTACTGCGTGCGTCCCTAGTACCCTTCCACACCTGTGGAGAATATCAACGGCAGATACTTTAAGCCGCTAAAAATACAACACCAAAGAGTATTTTCATTTTTGTATTGCAATGGCAGAAAATAAACATCTCAAACCTGGAAAAATGCAAACTGCTTTTTCGCCACCTGATTTTGTGGAGGGGGCGGAGTGATTCTGAAAATAGAGATGTTGAGCAAATTACGTAGAAATAAATGCACAGATCCAACTACGAAGTTGGAAGACACATCAGGATCTCGTTTGATCAGCTGACGGCTTGTTAACAGCAAAGCCTCCTGATGGAATAACGTGATTTACACTTCCCTGAAATAAAGTATTTAGGACCAGACAAAGGGAATTAAAGAATGGCAAGGACAGGTGAGAATCATCTGGTCAAATTTGACACCTGGGCAAGGGGAGAGGGAGAGGGAGGGGGGAGAAGCAATTGTGCATAACAGCCACCGTGCAGGATAATTAAACGTGAGGAGGTTGTACGAGGTATACATTTAGGGACAAGTAAGTTTCTTTACACGAGTTAACATGTAGATTAAACTAAAGGAGCAATACTCGGTCATGGGAATATACATGATTACTTCTTTTTTTTTAAAGTGTGTTTAGACTGCACAGGAGTGGCGTTCTGCACTGCAGCTGCAACGCTGTGCAGGGAGGACTCTGCTGTTGATGCCAGACCTATGATGTTTGAAATAGCAGAAATACTCTCCCCCCACTCAGTTAAAAAACATATTGTCTTAATTATATTAAGCATTGCACTTACTACTATTATGGATTACTATTATAAAACACGTTAATAGTAACATGGTTAGAGTAACAAATAAATTTAAAAAGCTACAAAAAGAATTGCTAATCAAATTATCATCAAGTTATTTCTATCCTTGCACTAAAGTAAATAAACACTTTTTATTTAACCAAATCATACATTTCAAAATGCATCTTGGACCAAAGATTGCATAACAAAAATGAACTATATTTGAAACACACATTGATTGTCATGCACTTATCAAAATAGAGTACATATCGAGTGTATTCACAACCAACTACCTAGCAAATTCTACAGTCAAGTTATAACACAAACTGCACTTGGACACCAATACATTAATTACAATCCAGGCAGACAGGAACCAGTACTTTCTCACAACCAAGTTCTAGATATAAAAATTGCTTAGCAACCAACAGAATCTCCTGAGAAACCCTCGCAGTAAGGATATGTAAGACCAATAGATCATGATAGGCCATCAGTGTAGATCGTTTGGTAGGTGCACACGTACATTTATCAAACTGAAATGCGTGCAACCACCAACCAATATTGGCCTTTTCTTCAACCTTGACCAAAAGAAGCGGATATGACAATGCACAAGATCAGCTGTATAGCTTACATTAGCTAGCTACAATCGTCAGCCACACTCGCAAGGCGGGCAAGCTAATGTTTGAGGCCTGGCTCCGTGTGTCCACTCTGAACGCGCTTAGCCTCCCCGTCAATGTATTACGCTTACAGAGCGTCATGTTGTCTCGCTACTGACATTATTTCCACTGCCGAGATTCATCACTGAGTGGAGGGGAAAAAATCTACCGTATATAACCATCCAGCTAGCCTTCTACCTAAATAGTAGCCATAGTTGTTTCTAGCCAACTCACGCGACGTTAGCGATTTTTGCCGTTTTCTTACAGCGCACACTAAAATGGGCATGTCGATTTAGCAGCTTGGTAACGTTCGCTCAGAATCACCCTGGTAGCACTTGCCATCCGCAGCTGGCTAACTAATTCTTAGACATGTGTTTATTTGGTTGGTTTGCCAAGGTAAACAGTTGGCAAGGTAGCCGACTAGCTTCATGTCATTTCTCAACTCTGGTAGAGCAACTAGCGAACGTTAGCCAGCTAGCTAGCTATGTACCTTTAACGGGTGCGTGGGTTATGTAATGCTCTCGGCTGGTCTGTTTTGTTTAAATGCAGTGAATTGGTTTGGTGGGGGGGGGAAATGAAAACATTTCCACCAAACATGCCGATAACCTCAGAAACCCGCTTCCCCATACACTGGATAAGAGAGGGCGCAAGTCCCAGTGACGTCATGGCGCAGGGTCAAATAACTTCAAAATACACTTCACCATTCGATATTTGGTTTTCTGCTTTCTATGGAGCCATTTATTCACAGTTTTCCCACAATATCTTGAAACACGTATGAAAATATTCGCTTAAAGTATTTTTGAGATAATGTCAAGTGGGGAAAAGTAAGGGGGGGTTCCGCGACCCGCCAACACTCGCTTCCAGTGCAGCGACAATAGCGATAAGCCAAGCAAATGCTGATCACTGAAGGATTTTGCAAAGTCATTCTTTGGGTCCAAAATATACGAAGGCACATAACCAGTAGCGAAGCACTAATCTCTCCACTAAGACATGTTCCGTTATGGTTAAAACAAGCGGCCATAACCCTCTGCGACCACCCTTTCGAAACCCCCCTTCAGAGCCCCCCACTCCTCCTCCTCCTCCTCCTCCTCCTCCCTCGCTCGCTCGATCTCCGGCCGATGCCGCCATCTTAACTTCCCTCCTACCTGAAATTTCCTAGCCGTTTTCTTTCACTAAAAAGTCGATGAAGGAGCCGCCATCCGCCTGAAATCGTACTCAATCCGTGACGGGGCTACTCCAAAGTGTTTCTCGGTACCCAGCGAGATGCCCGCGAGACAGTGCGAGCGGGAAAAGCGTAAACCGAAACAATGCGGGTCCGACTCACTGAATTTAGCGGTTCTGCGGATGATAGTTCTGAGGGAGCGAAATGGTGGAGGTAGCCGCTGCTGACAAAGTGCAGGAACATAAAAACTCGCGAGAAGTCCGTTATCCCGCCACTTGGAAAGTAAGGGATTTGGGCATCATGGTCAATGTAGTCGTTCACATAGAATTTTTACGTTTTAAGAACAATGTGACTGAATAACGGTAACGTAATTGAAGGGAAGACGGACAATCCAGTGTAGATGTTGCGAAGAATGAAAGAGCGATGCTTGCTGGGCAATTATTGATTACATTCATGGAATACAATTGATAGACCCCCACAATATGAAATCCCCCAAATGCTAATTTATTGGTGCTTAGACCCAAGCAGGAGTGGCCAGGTTCAGTCCTCAAGATCACACTTGGTATAATTAATACCTTCAGTAACACACCTGATGAAATGTCATGTTTTTGTTGCTGGCTCTTTTTGAAAACTTTCCAAGGAAGACTACAGGAAGATTAAGAGAACTTCAATAAACCCTTTTCGTTGTTTTGGAGTTTGCCCTATACTTTAAAATATAATTTATTTCAGAGGATTCTGTACCCATATAAGCTCTAAACTCAAATCTTTAACCTCTTGGCTTGAAGCCAAACGTCTAACCCACTGTGATATAAATGAGCTTTTGAGTGCATTCAGTGTTTTGGTGTTGAGAAATAGATTTTAAAAGATTCAAAAATTATGAACTGAACTATTTCAATGTTAACAAACATTTGTAACAGCCCACACGTTTCTAATGGTATTACAGTATATGAATACAGCTCAAATATGCAGTATGCAAGGGTTGCTTTCAAACTGGCAACCTTTGGATTACTGGTACAGTCTACATTGTTTGGCATGGGCAGGTTCAGAATAAAGGGGATTATGGGATAACATACTTATTACAATCAAGATGGGATAACATACTTATTACAATCAAGATGCAGGCAAAATATACAATTATGTGAGAGTGCTTTGTCATGCATAGAGATAATTAAATTATGAATATTGTCAACTTATTTATATGGTTATTACATGCAAATAAACAAAGTTTCCTGTTAATTGAAGCAATTACACCACTAGGACAAATCTGAATGTTACAAATTTCACTGATGGCTAGATTATTTACATGCAGGTTCCAGCCTGATGGAGCTCGAGGAATCTTGTAAAGAAAAATGGGCAAGAATTGCAATGTCAAGATGTGCAAAGCTGGTAGAGACTTACTCAAATAGGCTCACAGCTGTCATTGTCACTAAAGGTGCTTCTATACAATAGATATAGAAATTGTTGCAAATTTATTCAAAATAAAAAACGGAAATATGTCATTTACATAAGTATTCAGGCCCTTTGCAATGACACTCCAAATTGAGCTCAGATGCATCCTGTTCCTTTGATCATCCTTGAGATGTCTCTAGAACTTGATTGTAGTCCACCATTCAATTGAATGGACATGATTTAGAAAGGCACACACTTGTCTGTATAAAGTCCCACAGTTCACAGTGCATGTCAAAGCAAAAACCAAGCCATGAAGTCCAAGGAGCTCTCCATAGAATTGTGTCTCTCTCCTCCCATTTCTCTCCAAAACACTACAGAATGACCTGCTTGATCCTAACCAATCTGGGTTCAAGGCAGGCCACTCCACAGAGATTGCTCTCCTTGCGGTCACTGAGGCTCTTCACGTGGCTAAGTCCCAATCCCTTAGCTCCGTCCTCCTCCTCCTCGACCTGTCAGCTGCATTCGACACCGTGGACCACCAGATCCTGCTCTCATCTCTCGTCGAGATGGGAATCTCTGGATCTGCATTCACATGGTTCAAGTCCTGGCTGACTGGTCCTACCAGGTGGCCTGGAGAAGATCCCACTCCTCTCCCCACACCCTCTCTACCGGAGTCCCACAGGGCTTGGTGCTAGGCCCCGTCCTATTCTCCCTGTACACCAAGTCACTTGGTTCTGTTATGTCCTTTCACGGTTTTTCTTATCACTGTTATGCAAGACAGAGCTGCTCTTCCTCCCAGCGAAGGGCTCCCCGATGATTGATGCTTCAATCGCCATGGAAGGCTCCATAGTGTCTCCGTCCCAGTCTGCCAGGAGTCTTGGAGTGACCCTGGACAACCAGCTGTGCTTCTCAGGCCACATTGCAGCGATCACTCGGACCTGCCAATTCTCCCTCCAGAACATCAGAAGGATCCGACCGTTCCTCACCCAAGAGGCCACACAACTCCTGGTCCAGGCCCTGGTGATCTCACGTCTGGACTACTGCAATTCCTACCGGCCTGTGCTATCAAGCCACTGCAACTAGTCCAGAATGCTGCAGCACGTCTGGTGTTCAATCAGCCGAAGTTCACCCATGTCACCCCTCTATTCTCCTCTCTGCACTGGCTCCCCATCGCAGCATGCATCAGATTCAAATCACTGGTGCTTGCTTTTCAAGCGGCTAGAGGTACTGCTCCCCCATACCTCCAGTCACTCATCACTCCCTACACCCCAGCCAGACCCCTCCGCTCCACCTCCTCTGGCAAACTGACTGTCCCATCCCTCCAGGCGCCTGGCAGCCGCTCCTCGTGGTCTCGTCTCTTCTCTGTCCTGACCCCTCGGTGGTGGAATGACCTTCTGCAATCGGTCAGGACCGCAAAATCACTTGCGATCTTCCACAAGAGACTCAAAACCCACCTTTTCAGACTTCACTACCACTGAATTCTGTACATCTAGCTAATTGTCACCACTGCCTACTTGCTCAACACTATGTATCCCTGCTTACTCTTCATTAAAAAATAAAATAAAATACTAACCTTTTCCTTCCCAGTGTTACAGGTATGGTACACAGCTGCCTGCAATGATATCTACCGCTGTATTACTGCACTGATCTCTTGCGCAAACTATGATTGTTCCTACCATGTATTAATGCACATCTTGTAAGCCTGGTTAGCCAGCTCTAAGAAGAGTCGTGGTGGTCTCAAACGTCTTCCATTTCACAATGATGGAGCCCACTGTGCTCCTGGGAACTTTCAATGCTTTAGCAATGGTTTTATACCAGATCTATGATCTATGCCTCGACACAATTCTATCTCGGAGGTCTATGGAGAGCTCCTTGGACTTCATGGCTTGGTTTTGGCACCTTGATTGTTCAGTGGCATCAAAAAGTGCTCACTTGCAAAAAGGCAGGTGGGCTACAATGAAACTGCTAATGACTCATTAAATCACTTGTGGTTCCTTTAATCATTTTGCCTGTATGTGGATGAATGTGGTAATTATGACATCACTGCTGTATGACTTTGTATCAAAACCATCAGTTCTTTCACTGATACGATGAGAGCATCCTATCATATGTGATTTATAACAACAAGTGTATTATCACTATAAAATGAAGCTGACATGACATTATTCATAGAAACCTATCCAATATGATTGATCTATGTACTTTGTCAGAAAAATTATATTGATTACAAAACATATCGTTCTGCCATTGAAAGCAATTGAATGTTTATGGTTACTAACGGAAATGGATGCATTGCTTACAGATTGCAAAAAATAATCAATCATCCCAGATCTGCTTTTATTAATAATGTAGCCTAATGCAGGATCTATTTTATATAGGAACACTACACCCTGGGTTGTTATAAATCACAGCTGTGATTCATTCTAGAGAATTTCAACATTTATATGAAAAGTAATTTATGAGATAAAAAAACTAGCCAGCACCGCCACTTATGAAACACCGTCTGTCAACAGCACGAATCTACTTATTAGATTTTTTTAAATGAAACTTTAAATGAAGTTTATTTTACTTCAAGTAATTGCTTCAGTCCTGGGTCGTAAAATGTTGAACTAGTGTTTTGCAGTTTGACCAATTTAGTAAGTCGCTCTGGATAAGAGTGTCTACTAAATGCCTAAAATGTACATGTAAAATGTAAATGGCAGTTATATTCGTCTAAGCAGAATGAAAAACAGGTACACATCACCTCCTTCATTAGCTATAAGTGCGGCTGCTACAATATGCATGAAATAACTCATAGAATAGGTGCTTTAATCGATTTCTTTGAATAGCCAACGTTATACAGTACATAACAAGCACTTTTTACGCTAAAATGCAGCTCAAGACAGTTGCCTGGTCTGGCTGTGTTCCTGTCAAAATAAGAAAACCTGTGTAGGTAATTCAGTGTACGTTGTTTGCTCACTCACAGCCAGCCAGATAATGGATGATATTACATTCACTGAGTCGTAGAAATATGTGCCCATACTCACTGTGACTGTCCCAACTGCTGGGGAAACCTACAAAAAAGAAACATTTATATCCACTAACGTGAATAATTTATTGTGCAAGGGTTGGAATGCAACAGAAGTAAATTATCTGTGTATATCTGTACAACTAGGGATTTCAGAGCACTCAAAGAAAGAAAAAAATAATAACATGAAATGCAAATTTGTGTACTACCGTAAGGAAAACTAAATTTGTTATTTTTTCTGTTTTAACTTGGCTTAACATCTCCAGTGGGATATCTGAGCATCATATGATGTAGGCCTTCAAATTACAAAGAGGAATGGGGACCCTATCCTGTATATACACCTGGCCAAGACCATCATGCTTGTTTAAGATGAGATGAGATCATACTTTATTGTCTGCTAACACAGAAAATAGTTTTGCATCCAAACAGCTTCCCATACACCACCATATTACATATACACAAACCATAACAACACAAAACATTGGTACATATTATTTCACAGTCTTATTGCAATTCCCTAGTTATTGCACATGGCATGTACTCTATTGCCGATTCAGCAGTTTAACAGAATGTGGAACAAAAGGGTTTTTAAATGTTTTTATTTACATTTGGGAGCCTAAAGCACCTTCCCAAGGGCATAAGTTGATACTCACTATTTAAAACATGGCTGGGGTCCGATTAAATCTTGTTGGCCTGTCTCAACATGCTATCGTTGTAAGACTTTTTGAAGGTTTGCTCAAGTGGTTGTCCAACAATCTTGGAGCAGATCCTAAGAAAGCAGCCTGGAAATGTTTGATTTTAGCTGCACTGAAATACCGTTATACCAGACAGTCATACCATACTGCATCACACTCTGAATCAATAAACATAGAAATAAATACAGAGTTTCCCTGCTTACTCCAAAGGCCTATGTAGGAAACAAATCCTATGTTGTATTTTGTTACAGACATGGTTTACATGTACCTTCCATGACAAGGATTCGTCTATATATACGTCGAAGTATTTGTAGGATGTAGCCTGCTTCATGACCTCATTGTGAATCTTAACTGAATGGACAGTAATAGCATTCTGGGGGCCAAGAATCATCACCTCTGTTTTTTTAATATTAAAAATCAGGTGGCTATGATCACACCACTCCACAAGCCCACTGACACTGTCTTGCTGGAGATTGGGGTCATCAGTAAGCAACAGGGAAAGTAAGGTGGAGTCATTTGAAAATGTGACGATGAACTGATTTGGTACAGTTGTGACACAGTCATTTGTATAGAGCGTAAATAGCAGTGGTGAATTGACACAACCTTGGGGTGCTCCACAGCTGGTTGATAGAAGAGAGGAGAGTGTGCTATTAACCTTAACCAGCTGCTGTCTGTCTGTAAGAAAAGGAGGAAACCAATAAATAAGATGTGGATTGATTTGTAGTTTTAGCATTTTTGAGAGAAGAATATTGGATTGAATAGTATTGAATGCGGAGGAGAAATAGATGAAGAGTACCCTAGCAAATGCTTTGGGTTTCTCCGGGTGTTTAAAAATTAGATGTGTCAGGGTGGCCACGGGTTTGTCTGTGCTACGTCCATGGTGGTACGCAAATTAATAGGGATCAAGTTTGTTTTGCACTGACACTGAGAGATTGTCAACCACAATTCTCTCAAGCGATTTCATTAACACAGACGTGAGAGTGACTGGTCGGAAATCACTGCATTCTCACTGTTTGTTTGTAAGGCCATGCAACCAATTTAAAAAAAACATTGGGAGCAGCAGTACCACATGTGGACTATTTTTTATTTCTTTATAAGTGTTCTTGGGATCCAGCACCAGTTAAAATAATTTTTTAATATCCATCCAATTTTGAATCACTCGTGCCATAGAGTTTTACCAGTGCAACTAGTTTTCCAAATTTGGTTTTAACCAATTATCAAACAACCTATTCTGTGAATTCTGTTACTGTAGTCCATGCATTTTAGTGAATATCTTAAGGTGTAAATCATTATTTCTTATCAGGGACAGCAGATTTAGTTTTAACATCCCCAAACAACATTTCCAACAGCAATTCTTCCCCTCCCACCTCTTTTCTCTCTCTCTCTCTCTCCCTCTCTTGTTCGCTTCTCCCCTCCCTGCTCCTGTCGCTCTTTTTCTCTCTCGCCTCTATGAATTTTAGTTTATGTTTTGTTGTAGGTTGTATGTGCTGTCCTGTCTGCAACTCTGTCTCATGTCTGCTTCTGTTTTGGTCAGGTTCCCAAAAGAGACTCTCAATCTCAATGGGGCTTTACCTGGTTAAATTAAAAACATTGAAAATTAAACATTTTACAATCATATTTGTGAAATAACATGCCTCAAGTGTCAGTTGGGGTAACAGAGATTTATTGTTGTTGGTGTGGTGCACTGGTTCCTTACCCGTTGCTCCATGTGGGCTTCTGACCACTGACTATGTTGAAATGGTGGCAATACATTATATCAGAACAACCTCATTTTTATAAAGACACTTGGATCTAAGCATTATTTGAGGGAGCAGAAATAATTAGTCACTAACTAAATTGTGAAAGAAAGGTTCCTCCATCAAAAAACTTGCTTTCTATAAGTAAATGAATTTGCACATTTGGTGACTAAATATACAAATCTCCTTCACTGTTATGAAAATCATTCTCAAACTTGTACCCAACACAAAACCAGTACTACATTATCTGGTATGGTCCATGTCTAGAAAATGTGTTTTACCTGTGGGCCAGTACTGGCCCAGATCTATGTATTGTATGAGCCTCTGGGCCAGGTCTGCCCCAGCAGTAGTTATCTTACGGTACTGATCCGCTCTGACATAGGGAGGGTCAGGATCATTCTTTGCCTTTTTCCCCCCATAATTGGCACTTTAATACTTCAAAATACATTTTTTATACAATGTATTAGCTGTAGAACCGAAATATATTTATACGCACAAATAATTAATATCTTGTTTTAAATATGGAGCTATATTGAAAACAAGTCATATTTAAAATATATATACTTTTGCATTAACTAATTCAAAAAGAAAACATGCAATTTAAGGATTGCTTCAAATATGATAACATATTTAAACATTTACAGATGATAATCCCATTCATATTTGGTTTTTTTTGTGTTAATGTTGACACTTTTGTAAATACTAGTACATTTTAATTACTAGCTAACTACCAACTTAGTGATCCCTGTGATAACAAGTTTGAACTTGTATACTACACATTTTAAACATGTGTGGCACGGCTCTGCATTGCCCCACCCAACCAAGCCTTCTACCCCACTGCCTCCCTCAGAGACCCTTGGATAAGCACCATGGACAGTGCTGCCAGCCCAAACCCAGCCACAGGACCCTGGAGAGTGGCAGAGTGAAGGACACCTCAATCCACTCACCTGACAATCTAAATCCGAGTTCACGAACGACACACAGTTGCCGACACTCCAGAGGAATCAGGGAGGGGGAAAAAAGGCAGCCTCTGCTTGCGGCTGCTTTCTCCAGGAGAAATGCTTTTCTTCCCTTACTGTGTACTAAACTGTGCGTACAGTCTTTTTGTTTCAGACTCGGGTTGAGACGTGTGGCGAGAGGACACCTGAGCACTGCAAGAAACCCTGTTGCCTCTCTCTGAGCTGTAAGAGTACTCAGATCACTGTGTTTTCACCTTTGTCACTGGTAAATAAATGACCCTCACTGACCATCGTTGCATGAAACTCCTGCTTTTGTGCTGCCCTGCCAGCACTGGACCTTCCTGAACGGTGCCACATGTTTGAAGTTTAATACAAGAAACATTCCACAAAAGATTGGGAGAAAAACAGCAGAAAAAGAAAATAGAAAAAAAAAATACACTTAGTCATTGCTCCTGAGTGCCAGATGGTAATGGGTAGGTAGTGTACATACCCAAATCACAGAAGTACATCTAGGACCTTAGCTTTCTTTGTGAGCCTAGAAGAGCTGAATGGTCTGTTCTCCTCAACTATCATTTTTATGTCCTTATATGCATATAATTTATTACAGATAATAATACGTTTTCTTATATTTCAGTGTGAAGTGAGTATTGACTTGTCGTCAAAGCCCAGTTATTTGTAAGCTATCTCATGTTAATGTTAATGTTCACAATATTCAATTCACTCTACAGAGGAAGTCACGTGAAACATTTGGTTCTACTGAGTTGTACTAGTATGTGTCTCATGCCATTGAAAATTGTTAAGAATAAAGACTTAACTAGGTAAAACCTTGGTAACACACCAACACGTTTGGATGTTTGGACACACACAAATGGCTCTGGCTGGAATTAGGAGAGTCCCAGCCCAGCCGGGATTGTTACAAAGGGGAGGGCTGGGCCTATCCGCTGGTATATATATTGATATATGCCATTTAGCAGATGCTTTTATCCAAAGCGACTTACAGTACTGAATGCATACATTTTTCAGTATATGTGGTCCCAATGGGAATCGAACCCACAACCTAAGTGGTGTCTGTGCCACCAGCTGTGGCATCCCCAGACGGACACTAGTGGTACTGCACCCGCTTAATTTAGTCAAGGGTTGCCTTTATATTGGCAGTTACCTGTATGTTCACTTTAAATATAAAATGCAATTCCTTTTTTAAACAATAGATGTCACTGTGAGCCTAGCGAATGAGTGAATGATAAGCATGATAAGCACATGCACTGTGGAGAGTTATTCCTTCCTACATACAATACAAAATATATATTTTTTGATGTTATCTTTAAGCTTTACACTACAATGCACTTAATTCATGAAATATTCACACCACATTTATAAGGTTGCTGTACCATAATAGGAATGTTATGGTAATGTTGTGTGTAAGCTGGAATTCAATTCTGAAGGTGTTTTTTTAACTTTGTTGCACATGTATTTTATGTTTCAGTGTTAACATTTTTATGGTTATATCTTTTAAATGCATACATAGGTTAATAAATAAAATCCATATGCAAAACAGTGTTTGCAAAAAGGTGTTTATTGTTCTGGTAATTTGATATAGTATTTTAGGGGGATATCTCTGTAAACCTGTCCTTCATAATTTTCCACTTCAAATGAAATGTTGGTTGATGAAGGGATCCTTTTCTTGGAAACTATACAGAGGACTGTATAGCGGAGGAAATCCAAGTATAGTGCTTTCAGGAAACTTTAAATTAATTTATCAGTGACCTAGCCACAGACTTCCTATAAACTAATGATAATCCTAGAGTACAGCTGATTTTTCAAGGCAAGGAAACGCAAAGTACAGGAAATCTCAGGTAGGCTTTTCCATCCCACTAAAAAGCTCCTGCTCAAGTTATCAATTGAAGCCAAAAAATGTTTAATTTATCACTAGACTACAGTTGCGGTTGGGGCTAGGGAAGGTGTCACATGAAACTTGCCTGCAGGACCAGAAAGCAGGTAGTCTAGGTAGAGACCAGTAACGAGAGTGAAGAGCAGCTCAAACCTTCTGACGGCATGGCATCTTTCAGACGTAAGTTCCTCGTTGTCTTACAAAGTATATTTTTACATAAAGACAAATTGCGTGTGTCTGTATTATCTACTCTGCTTTCACTTTCTGATAACTAGATGGATCAATAGACAGACATATACTTGTTTTATGCAGAAGTTTACTTTGATTTGTTTCCATCTTGGTTTTTCCTACTTGCATTTTTCTCATTGTGAATGGAGAACATGCCTAGTAATTGTAAAGGTAAAATCCAGATACTGTGGAATTCTTGGCTACATGAAATGTAGCTTAGCATTCACCCCCCATGTTTCATTCATCCCTTCACTAAAGCCCAATTCTTAGTTTACTTGGGCAATTAGTGTCAGTGTGTCAATGAAGCTGCATTACGTTTTGACATTCTTTTTTAAAAAAGGTCCACAGTTAAGCAGCAACTTTGCTATTTCAGTTTGTGAATGACAGTTTGTATATATAGCCGAGTGGAAAGTAACGTGTGAATTAACTTCTAAAGTACTATCATGGTGTATCATATCTTAGGGATAAAGTAAGGGCTGTTTGAGAGAATGTTTGAACCCTCAGTAGCCCACCCCACTGACCTGCTCAGTGGCGACCACATTTTGACTGAAATGGAAGCCACACGTGGGCCAGGTGGTAACGGTACATTACCATTTTTAAAAGCTGTGTATGTTGGAAAGCTTAGAGTAAAAGTACGAGTGCTGTGAGTGAATTTCCCTGCTTTTCAATTTGTCAACTCAATTATTAATTGTCAATTATTAATTTGTCTGTAACATACAAAAAACATTTTAAGCATTTAGCAGACGCTCTTATCCAGAGTGACTTACAAGATGTGCATTAATACATGGTAGGAACAATCATAGTTAGCGCACAAGATCAGTGCAGGAATACAGCAATAGACATCATTGTAGGCATCTGCGTACCATACCTGTAACACCTGGAAGGAAAAGGTTAGTGAATTTTTTTTTTTTTAAACATCTTTTACCTATCTATGGTTGCTCTCATTATGTAATTTACAGTTGCTTGTGTTTTGTTTTATTAATTGCCATTTTGCTGTATAAAGTGGCTGTACTTTATACAGCATGTAAGGGTGACTCCAGAATGTGGCTGGACGAATTCCGTCTCGAAGGAAGCGGAGTTCGCTGCCCTCGGAGAAATAGTCTCGTAAAGATGGGTGGCAAGTTCGTCTGGCGAGGGCAAATCGATATAATTGTGTAAGAGTGTATAATATAATTGGCCACTAATTTGTGAGTAAAACTGGAGGAAAAATCTGAGGAAAAATCTGAAACAAAATGTTTAAGAAGTAGCTTGCTTTGATCAGCTTAATGACCCAGATGATTGTGATGTGCCTGGTATCTTTTGTAATATGTAATTGTCTCTTCCAGTATAGAGATACCAAATGCCCTCAAATCTTGTTTCATTCACAGAAGCTCCGCTGACTGGACCAGCCTTGCTGATATGGATCATTTTCTTCAAGGCAGGTTCAATGCAGTCCTCACTGTGAAACGTAGATCAGTTGTTCTCAACCTCGGTCCCGGGGACTCACTGTGTATGCTGGTTTTTTGTTCCAATCACAATTGGATTTGAATTGTATCTAGCTGTTAATTGTTGTTAATTATACACCTTTAATTTATATTATAGCATGATTTACTCTCTTAAGGCCATATCATGTCAGAAAAAGCTATGCATGCCATGAACAATAAATGTCCCATATTCACATCCCAATGCAAAACTCAAACTAAACCTAAATGTAAAACTATTTAAATCAGTCAGATCAACTAATGCTCTGAGCTATATGACGCATGACTCCTTTATAAAGAGGTTACCTTTTTTAATTGATTCATTTATAGACTGGCAGGTGAAATCAGTGGGTGCCTAAATGTTGACAGTGAAACTAAACCATTTGTGGAAAAAAGCATTGTTCAATGAACGCAAATGGCAACAAGCCAAACCTGCATTGTGCTAAAATAAGTTTAAGGAAAAAATGGTAGAACTTAAGCACATGTTTTCCAGAGCCTTAATTGATCAAGAGATTGGTTGTAACAAAATTCTGCATACACAGTGAGTCCCCAGGCCCCACTGATATGATAAACAACAAAAAGCATACACACCAGTACGGGTTTACGAGCTTGAAACAGAGGAATCAGAAACCTTATCTTGATTATTCTCAACCTGCTTCCATTTACTTTTCTTGATTAACAATCAAGAAATTAATAAAAAAGCTGAATAATAAGTAGGTATAGCTGATTATTCTCAGATGTATTTTGCAGAATTCTCTTAAATTTACAGATTATTTAAATTTGTAGATGTGCTCTTGCTGAAATTCAAGGAATATTGACCTAAATATCCAATAATCTGATCTGTGCAGATTCAGCAGTTTAGCGCTCAGTGAAAAAGCATTGAGGCTTTCACTGGACTGAGTTGTTTGCTGGCCTTTATTGGGCATTGTGCTCAACACTAGTGCGATATGCACTTAATGAAGGGATTTAAACTAAAAGTGTCACCTATTACATAAATTTAACTCCCTAGTATTTACATTGTTTACGTAGAGATTTATGTCTTTATTTTAAACTCATGGGCTGCTACTGGTAAACATACTGTCAATAATTTAACATGAAGTAAAGGAAATACAGTGTGCTGTAAAGGAGTGTATGCTTTGAAGAGGTACTTGAGATGATATGCACCACAAGGACATGTTATTTGATTTTCTTTTTACCTTCAGAGAAATGGAGGTAGGATTCGACAATAACTCTAAACTTTTGTCTACACACAGCTACCTGATAAAAACACCTGAGTTCGGTTTTACATACCTCAAAAAATGCAGGAGTGCTTCTGTGGTTTTCTGCAGCCTGTTGACTCAGGAAATGGTGAAGAGATGACACAATTTGTGAAAGTTCTTTATTTCAAACTTTCACTTTATAAACAGGAAGTTGTCCCCTCTTTTAGTTTAATACCTTTTGCAAAATGTGGGTTAGAAACCAATCTACTAGATGCCTGTGCAGTGTGCGCCTTGTGAAATGTTTTTAAGCAACACTTAATTAAATTTGTAATGTAATTGCCAAGTCTTTGGAAAGCTATTGTCTACTATCACATATTCACTCAAAATCTGAGGTTTTACTATCAATCCATACATGTTCTATATTCACGCACATACAAAAGTAAACACTGAATTGCACATCTTTTATACTGAAGTACTTTTCACAGATGACTTGGCTTCAAATTAGGGGTACAGCAATGTAGGTATGATTTATTTAAAAATACAATTATAGGGTTATACAATAAATACATGTTGTGGTGTCCCCAGGGGTTGGGCGACACACATCTTGCAGAGGGCGTAGGCAAGGTTAAAAACACGGAGGAGGCAGTATTCAAAAAACAAAACTGATTTATTAACAAACTCTTGACAAACACAAAACAAAGGGTGGGGTCTTCAGGGGAATACAAACACACAAAGTCCGCAATCTTACTCGTTGTCAATGTCCAAAATCCAGTCCATAGTCAATCCAAAGGGGGGTCCTCAAAACAATCCAATTTCATACACAAAAACACTCTTTCCAAATCCTGGCTGGTCAAAGACTTCACCGGTTCTCCAATACATTCACCAACTCCTTTCCATACACGTACCAACTCCTTTCCATACACGTACCAACTCCTTTCCATACACGTACCTACTCCCCTCCAAGTGTGATTGGAATCAACCCTTTAAATAGGCCTCCACGTGGCCTTCAGCTGTTCGTTAGTCCCATTGCCTTTACTCCATTCAGGTGTTACTGTGGCTTGCTGGGAAATGTAATGTTTCAGGCTTCCCCTTGGGCTGCCACAATGTGCAACAATACATGATGACAAAAATGTAACACAAATAAAAATGCAAAATATTCTGTACTATTTACAAAATAATATGAAATAACAATGTAGTGCAATACAAAGCTAAAGTGACAAACTGTCAAATTATTTACAATGAAATAACAATGGGCGGCACGGTGGTGCAGTGGATAGCACTGTCGCCTCACAGCAAGAAGGTCTTGGGTTTGAATCCAGGCCGGGGGCTTTTCTGTGTGGAGTTTGCATGTTCTCCCCGTGTCCGCGTGGGTTTCCTCCGGGTACTCCGGTTTCCTCCCACAGTCCAAAGACATGAACGTTAGCCTAATTGGAGAGTCTAAATTGCCCGTAGGTATGAGTGTGTGAGTGAATGGTGTGTGTGTGCCCTGCGATGGATTGGCGACCTGTCCAGGGTTTATTCCTGCCTCTCGCCCCTATGCATGCTGGGATAGGCTCCAGCCCCCCCGCGACCCTGACCAGGAATAAACGGCTTAGACAATGAGATGAGATGAGATGAGAAATAACAATGTTAAAAAAATGTCAAGCTAAAAGACGGAAATGTAATGAACAAAAATAAATCAAATGAAAGTCAAATATTTGAAATAACACAAATAACACATAACACAAACACAATAAAACAATTATGTTTAAGTAGTACATTTTTACATCCATCCAACACAAACAAAGTTAGTGATGGTGAGAATTGTCAAATGTATTTAAATTCTGTGAATTCTCACAGAAATAATGGTACAACACCATTTTTTTTAATGACTTGACAAAATTGTATTTTTTGACAAGTCCAACAAAGTAGAAGACAGACACTGTGACAGGAGATTATGAGCAATTGTGAATTTTACAAATTTTCCAGACCGCAGCAATTTTACCCTACTCACTCCGTGCCCCCTCAGATACAAGTTACAACACCATTGTAACATATGTAGTCTGCTGTTTCTTTTATTCTGGACCAGGACGTTTAAAAAAAAAAGCTCTTTTAGAAGAACTTGTGAGTTCTGATGTTCAATACTGATCGATGGAAGAAGTCGGCACGACATCAGGCGTCATGGAACTCACTTAGCAACCAAAGAAGAAACACCTACTGCTATTGTAAAACTCTTATATAATTCATTGTAACCGATAGCTATAATGTTGTTGTACGATTTATTTTGTCTTTTTCCAGACTTGTATGTCAGAGGGCAATATGACATTGCCAACAGAGACAACCTTCGGCAGTGGCTACAGCAGTGGAACAGAAGAGGAAATGGATTACAGTGCTTTTGTGCAGCAGTGCCAGAAGGCGTCCAATCGCTACTTCCGGTCCTGGTTCATGCCCACCATCTATTCCATCATCTGCTTTGTGGGTCTTGTGGGAAATCTGTTGGTGATGCTAACCTACATCTACTTCAAGCGGCTGAAGACCATGACCGATGTGTACCTCCTCAATCTGGCCGCAGCGGATCTGCTCTTTGTGCTGACATTGCCTTTCTGGGCAGCCAACTGTCTTGACATGTGGGACCTCGGGCTGTTCCTGTGCAAGGCCATGTACAGCATTTACAAGATCAGCTTCTTCAGCGGCATGCTCCTGCTCACCTGCATCAGCGTGGATCGCTACTTTGCCATCGCCCGGGCCGTCTCTGCGCACCGACACCGCTCGCGGGCCGTTTACTTCAGTAAAGTGTCCTCTGTGGTGCTCTGGGCTTTGGCGCTGCTCTTCTCTGTGCCTGAGATGATCTACACCCACGTGAACGAGAACCAGACCTGCACAACCTTCTCCGGGGATACCATCCAACTGCGCGTTGGCATTCAGGTGGGCCAAATGGCAGCCGGATTTGCCCTGCCCACCCTCGTGATGGGCTTCTGCTACTGCGCCATTATACGGACCCTGATGCAGGCTCGCAACTTCGAGAGGAACAAGGCCATCAAGGTGATCTTCGCCGTGGTGGCCGTCTTCCTGCTCTTCCAGGTGCCCTACAACCTGGCCATGCTGGTGGAGACCCTGAACACGGCCCTGGGGGGCAGCGAGAACTGCGACTTTGAAACAAGGCTGCAGTACGCCCTTGATGTCACCCAGAGCCTGGCCTTCATGCGCTGCTGCATCAACCCTTTCCTCTACGCCTTCATCGGGGTAAAGTTCCGCCACAATCTCCTCAAACTGCTCAAGAATATGGGCTGCCTGAACCAGGAGTGCCTCCTCCAGCATACGTCTTGCGCAAAGAAGAGGGCCCCTGTGGCTACGGATGTGGAGACCACCACCTCCTTCTCCCCTTAGTGCAGGATCACACCTCCTGCCAACAACGGATAGGCCTTGTGGGCAAAGCTGGGTCTATAATTTCCAGGCAGATCCTTCCTTCCCTATATTCAGGGAACCTATTTTGCTTGAACCATTAGCGTCACACACTCTACAATCCTCCCTGAAATACACATGCATCGTAGTGAACCTTTCCATCCATTATATAACCCTCAATCTAGTTAGCCACCTCCCTCCAACTTCAGGAAACTCTCACCAACCCCCAACCCCCCATCCCGTGTGGACATCAAGGAGACAGAATAAGCTAAGGATGTTCCAGAATTATATGACAGAAAAACAATAAAAAAAGAAATGTACAATAACCATCTTGTTTTCCTTTGTGTACTGTGCCATGACTACGGTCATACAGGCAATCCATACCGCGATATTTCAAAATGTTTGTTCAAAACTGTTTTCAAAAGACAAGAAGATTTGAGGGGATTCTGATCCAGATAGACAATACAAAATCTGGATCCTCCACGGTTTAAATGCTCTATGCCCAGACAGTCCAACATGCTTTAGACATGCTTTATGTAGGCATAAGCCAATATTTATTCTCTTCTCCTAAACACAAACATGAATGACCTGAATAGACAAGTTTAGATTAATAAAAAACATAAGTTAGGTATCCAAACTCGCTCATGGAAGCTGGAATGTTCTGATTGCCTTAAAAATAGTATTAGTAACCAAATAGCTGGCTAAACATTTCAATGTTTTAAACATTTCCTGCTTTATGTTTGAAAATAAAATTCATTGACAAATTCTGCCCAAGTTTATGTCCATTTATATTGATTTTATTAATCATCATTTTTATAATTACTGCTCTGAAACTATTGGAATTGCACTGGCATTTGGGAATATTTAGCTTTGAAAGGTTTTGTAATGGTTTTAAAACAATCTGAAATTATTTGTACGTTACATTTTCCGTACATTAACACATACACTAAATACTCCAGTCAGATATAGATATGGGTATTGAAAGTGTAGGGTTTCTATTTTACACTTTTACATTTTAAGTTGAGTAAGATATGCATGAGAACCAGACATTAAGTCGACCATGATTCTCTGTAAATGTGTTTCTGTAGTGTGCTGCAACTTCAGTTGACTAATGTGAAACACAAAACAACTTCTGGAAAAAGACATAAATGGCTCAAGAAGGCAGGGCTGATATTTAGTATGTTGTTTTTCACTCAAGCAGGAAACACTGTAGATGAGGCTGATGAAAACTGCTTTTAGTTGCCTTGCCTTGTAAAGTTTAGGCTTCAAAGTTATTGTTTAGTAAACCACACAAGCTTGAGAGGAAGTGGGCAGGACAAAACAGACGTGCCTGGAAACATTCTAGAACATTCTAGAGCCTGGAAACAGACAACAGAACTCAACTGTTACTTACACCAAAGCCCCACTCTCCCGGCGGCAGCCATTGAACTATAAACATAATGCATTCATTTGATGAATAAATTAATTGAACAATTAATGAATTACACCTCTTTAAAACCTCCCAGGGGGAATGGGAAAGAGAGATAGATCTATGAGATCTAGAGAAATATGATTGTATGTAATGAGATGCAGGGAGACCATTACAGTGCAGCTGAAGCAGTCCAAGCTTGCTTTTTGTTACAGCGCTACATGGGTCTTTCTATCAGTAATAGTAACATGTAGGAAAGGGGTCAAACCACAGAGGGAAGAAAATAGAAAACAATGTATATAAATTATATACTGTATGTACTTGTACAGTGCCTATAGAAAGTCATCATACCCTTTTGAAATAGTCACTTTTTTTGTCTTACAGCCTGAAATGAAAGTACATAAAATCCATATTTTTCCAGCCTTATTTACACATTTTGCCTTACAACATTCAAGTGAAAAAAAGGTAACAATTTCTGATAATGAAAAAAAAAAAAAAAACTAGAATAACAGGGTTGGAAAAGTGATCAGTCCCCTGATTTACAGTTTTTTCAGTTGCTAACAAGCATCGGTCAATACTGAAGACACTTTTTCAAAACTCTTCATACAGTCTGCATTGCCAACATGCATCTTGGCCAAACAGTTCATCTCACTTCCAAAACTCACTCAAACCACCAAAACACTTCATACATGTCTCAAAATAAGGCAACAATTCTCACACAGAAAGCATACATTGTCACTCATAACACACAGACCTAAAAAACACTAACAACAGGGAGCATTACATAAATGATGAACTTTTATCTTTGAAGTTTGAATGATTTTTCACATAAATCAGTATTTCATTATAGAATAAGAATAACACATTTTCACTTTATTGACTGTACTAAAGTATATGTAACAAGAATTAATTATAAATGCAGAAATTTGGTTCAATATCGTTTATTTTTTCTATATCTCTGCATATAGTAATTTACTTGTGAAAAATAAAAAGTTGAAACAAAAAATAGCAATTTCCTGAAATTCCAGGGCTGCAATAATAATCACAAAAAAACAACATGTATAGTATAATCACTCATACTGTACACTACTGTGAGGGTTCTAGTTCTCCCTCTCTCCTGCATTTGGCCACAAGTTCTCATCAACATCACATCTTATGTCTTCTCTGGCGATGCATCTTGGAAAGTATCTTTTGGAATGTCTAATCCAACCCTGGCAGTCTTTAGGATAAATGTCTCCACACCCCACATTCATGGCATCCAGTAAGGACATCTGGTCATGTGGACGGTGGTCATACACCTTCCACCTCCACGCAGAGAAAAACTATTCGAAGGGGTTTGGGAAGGGGGAGTATGGAGGCAGGAATAGTACTAACATCCTGGGATGTGCAGCAAACCAGTCTGTGACTGCAGCAGAGTGGTGGAATGCCACATTATCCCACACAACAATGAAGGTAGGGGAGTTTCCTGCCCCTCTCTCCTCCGCTGGCACAAGTCATTTATGCAGGTCATCCAGAAAAGAAATGAGCCTCTCTGTATTGTAGGGGCCAATGAGTGGTTTGTGTAACAGCAAACCATCATTGGACAGTGCTGCACACATTGTGACGTAATTCTGTTTTGAATGTGTTTTTAACAGTTTTGAAAACAGTGTGTTAGCATTTGAAAAATGTGCTGCAAATATATAGTGTTTTGTGGGTGGTGGAGTATGAATGAGAAAAGAGTTCATGGATTTTGGAAAATGTGGTCATTGAATGCATTTTGTGTGAAAGCAATGAAAAATGATTACAGTTTTTTTCAACTGCTAACATGCTTTGGTCAAAACTGAAGTCACATTTTCAAAACTCTTCACACAGTCAGCGAACCAGAAGTCTATGTGGACCAAACAATTAATCATTTTTCATTGCTTTCACACAAAATGCATTCAATGACCACATTTTCCAAAATCCATGAACTCTTTTCTCATTCATACTCCACCACCCACAAAACACTATATATTTGCAGCACATTTTTCAAATGCTAACACACTGTTTTCAAAACTGTTACAGTTTTTTTCAACTGCTAACATGCATTGGTCAAAACTGAAGTCACATTTTCAAAACTCTTCACACAGTCAGCGAACCAGAAGTCTATGTGGACCAAACAATTAATCATTTTTCATTATTTTGAGACATGTATGAAGTGTTTTGGTGGTTTGAGTGAGTTTTGGAAGTGAGATGAACTGTTTGGCCAAGATGCAAGTTGGCAATGCAGACTGTATGAAGAGTTTTGAAAAAGTGTCTTCAGTATTGACCGATGCTTGTTAGCAATTGAAAAAAACTGTAATTGTTTGGTCCACATAGACTTCTGGTTCGCTGACTGTGTGAAGAGTTTTGAAAATGTGACTTCAGTTTTGACCAATGCATGTTAGCAGTTGAAAAAAACTGTAATACTTTGTAGAGGCACCTTTTGCTTTAATTACAGCCATCAGTCTGTTTGGATATGTCTCTACCAGCTTTGCGCACCTAGATTGGGCAATATTTGCCCATTCTTCCTTGCAGAACTGTTCCAGTTCAGTCAAATTCCGTGGTGCTCTTCAAGTCCATTCACAGATGTTCTATTGGATTTAGGTCAGGGCTCTGACTAGGCCATTCAAGGACATTCACCTTCCTGTCCTTTAGCCACTGCATTGTTTTTTTGGCGGTGTGTTTTGGGTCATTGTCGTACTGGAAGGTGAACCACCTGCCCATCTTCACCTGTCTAGCAGAGGGCCGCAGGTTTTCCTCAATAATTTGAGTGTACTTGGCAGCATCCATTTTCCCTTCAATCCTGACCAATTTCCCAGTCCCCACTGAAGAGAAACATAGCGCTTGGAGTTCAGTCCAAAAAGTTCAATCTTGGTCTCATCTGACCATATAACCTTTTGCCACATGGCATCAGAATCTTCTATGTGTTTCTTCGCATAACGTAAACGAGACTCAGTGTGACACTTTTTCAGAAGAGGCTTCTTTCTTGCCACCCTGCCATACAGGCCAGCTTTGTGTAAAGCTTGTGAGATTGTTGTCACATGCACAAATCGCCCAATCTCTGCCATTAAGACTTGTAACTCCTTCAAGGTTGCCATTGGCCTCTTGATAGCTTCCCTGATTAATCTTTTCCTGGCTCCGTCATCCAGTTTGGAGGGACGGCCCGATCTTGACACGGTGTGGGTGGTGCCATATGCCTTCCACTTCTTAATAATACTCTGAATGGTACTCAGAGGGATAGTTAAAGCCTTTGAAATCGTTTTATATCCTTCTCCTAACTTGTGCCTATCCACAACTTTATCCCGGAGTCCTTTTGAAAGCACCTTTCCAGCCTTGGTGAATTATTTGCGTTACCATGCACTACTAGGAGTGGAATCCTCAAGGAACAGCTGATTTTATTGTGAAATAATCAAAACCACTACAATTGATGTCAGGTGGAGGCCAATTAGCTTGATGTGTGATCTGGAAGGTGATTGGTTATACCTGAGCAAGTTTATAATGGTTATTCTAAGGGGACTGATCACTTTTTCAACCTTGTTATTCTAGTCTTTCATTTTGTATTAATTATCAGAAATTGTGCCCTTTTTTTCACTTGAATGTTGTAAGGCAAAATGTGTAAATAAAGCTGGAAAAAGATGGATTTTATGTACTTTCATTTCAGGCTGTAAGACAAAAGAAAGTGACTATTTCAAAAGGGTATGATGACTTTCTATAGGCACTGTATGTACACATTTGCATACATGCAGTACATGGTGTGACGAATGGAGGACACAGGAGGAAAGGGGAGTGCAGAGTTTTGTGGGGAATATGGTGTGAGTTTATGAGCTTCATGTTATGCACACAATACATGTTGCATCGAGTGGCTTGTGCTCACCTCCAGTAAGGTTAATAAACGTCAATCATCAGGATCATCGTACAAGCAATTATGACCAAAAATGAATTGTTTATTTTATTTAGTATATTTTATAATCTTTTTATATTATATATTATATAAATTATTATTTTCCCCCATGCAATTGAAAATAAGTATTGCATATGGTCATCACGTGTCAAATAAAAAACCATCTGCATAGGTCAGATTGCATTAATCTACCTATGGATGCATTTCTTTTCTTGCGACCACTGCCAACTCTATCATTTAAAATATATATATATTTTCTGTTTTAGCTTTGTATTCCCCATTTTTCCCTCAGTTTTTAGCAGCAAATTATACCCTATTTTTTTGTCAATTATCCCCCCCTTGTTTCAGAGCTTGCTGCCGTAGTCCTGAGACCGGTAGTGAGTGCTGCACTGCCTTCTATGAGCCAGCACCTGCCATGGTCACTGTAACACACAGGACCACTCATAAACGGAGCAAGCTCATATCGGCTTCCCTCCCTGGGGCGGACAGCCAATTGCCATCCCCTAGTGGCACTCTCAGCCAGAGCTGAGCTGGCGCGAACTGGTGGAATCGAACACCGGTCGCAGTGGGCAGCGTCGAGTAACTTATATTTTTAATTCAAAGTATGTATAATAACTAAGTTAGATTGGTAGCCAGCTTCCATGGGGAGGCGTCACATACCATGCAGCCAGCGGAAAGCCTCAAGCATACAGTAAAACGCTTGTGCTGTGGCAATTATTTTGCTTATGTCAACGTTCAAAATAAAGTAATTTTTCTCTCCAGAGAAGACTATTCATACTTTAAAATTGATAATATTTGCCAAAAAAACCTCAGTTATATGCACATCATAAAGGAAGGTTTCATATATTACTCCTAGACAAATTATGTGCTTAGTGAGGACTGTAATTTCGCATGGAAATAGGGACTTGTGTATGAAGCTAAATGACATCAAAATAGCCTGTGGTACATCGCTTCGTGGTCTCCCTCTGGTGTTTCACATTATGCTAACGAGTGCGAGTTCTAGTATCCCATACAGAGTTGTGACAAAGTCAGTGTTATGTGTGATCAACTGCAAGAGTGAGGTCTTGTTTTTGATACCAGACTACGCCACCTTGGGACTGTTACCCAAGGAAATAACCTTAGCTTTATCCCTTAGAGGAACAAGAGGGTTTTCCCCAACACATAGGTAAGTATGCAATTTAAAGACAGAGGTGTGAAATTCAGCACAATGGGTAATTTTATTTAAAACTTTGAGTAAAGCACCTAAGCTAAGATGGAGGGAAGCAATCATATCAATAGACACCAACAGTAGGTATGATCCAGGTTTAGAGTAATAGCTCTGTTTCAGTACTGCTGACTGCCTCCAGAGACAATAACCATAAAACCATGGAGGGCGGCAGACCGACTGCAAGGGGGGGCTGTACCTTTACCAAGGGACTGATCGTTTCACCGCCACACGTGCTCATGTTCCAGGTGTCTCACACACACACATACACACGCCACATACACTGCAAAAGTGTGAAAAAGGTGTCAGTGCACTTCATTAGCACTACAACCAATTACAACATGCAGTGTGAGGAACAGGGACCACTATTCTGGAGAATGCCCCACCCATGAGTACGGCCGCAACTGCTCCAAACAAATCTACAAAGCAGAAAAGAAACTAAAGGATTAAATTAGGTTAAATATAAAACACTGGGGCAATCAGCAACATACACAAATTGCCCATCCAAAGCCTGTACTTGTAGCAACTTGTACCAGGTGTATATAGGTTACAATACCTAGCCTAAAGCCAGAGTAGCCTGACGTTCACAACAGCTGAGGCTACTCTCGTCCTGACAGCAAGCACTAAAAATAAGGCAAAATGGATCTCATTCAATTAAAAGGCCCGGAACACACCTATTCCAACCGTCCATGTATTAAAATACAACCAGAGCATACATATTCAAGCAAGTACACAAACAATAAAGAATCCAGCAGTGAACATACCTCTCAGTAACGAACAGATCCATACAAGAAACAACACGGCATAGAGAAACCCGGAGACAAGCTTGGCCACGGAGGGTTTTACTGGAGCTATATACAGTGCCGTGAAAAAGTATTTGCCCCCCTCCTGATTTCCTCTATTTTTGCATATTTGTCACACTGAATGGTTTCAGATCTTCATACAAAATGTAATATAAGACAAGGAGAACCCGAGTAAACACAAAATACAGTTTTTAAATGAAATAACACCAAATCTAAGAACGCCATCTCCCAGAATGCCATGCGGCGGGCCCAAAACAGATGGGGGGCCTAGGGTTCATGAACGTCAAGATCCAGCCCTGCGTAATTACCAAGCCGTCACGTTCATGCACTTCAGAGTCGCAAACATGAAGCGGATACATACATTGTGGTGTGTGTATCTGCAAAAAAATCACTTAGACAACATGATGAACCTTCTACAGCAAAATAAAGATTTAAAAAAGCTAAAATAAATCAAATATTTTTTCTTCTTTGTAAAAATATAGGCTACATAATGCAAGCAACAGTTATAGGTTTAAGTGAATGTCTATGACTTTACTGATATAAAAGTAGGCTACATTTTCTAAATAAAAACCCCCCACAAAAAAACATTTAAAATTTTTTTTTAATCATCAATCATTTTTATGATCAATCACCTGAAGCAATGCTTCCCTCTGCCATGATGGACAGTCAAAGGTCAGTAAAACGTCACAACTCGTAAACTCGTTGATCAATTTTACCCCGAAACTCCCACTTGTAATTACGGCTTTAGGGATCGTTCTTGTGCAACTTTTGCGTCTGCAACTCGATATTTACGATATTTCCGACAGCACGTGAAGGCAGAAATAGTTACAGTAGAGCAGTGACATACATTCTTTCGTGTTGTGTCACTCTCGTTTAACCGCCAACCAGAATTCTCACATATTTGTTGCCCACCCTTCTCTTGCAAATCATTGAAAATGGCAAAAATGGATGCCAGGCTAAATGAGACTAAAAAAGCCTCCCTGCATTGGATTGGGTGTACGCAATGTCTGTAAAATAAAGGACTTATTTCAGTGGTTATGCGCATAATCAATCTAATCCTTTCAGTCCCGCCTTTGGATTCCTAAATTTGTCACTCCATTGGACGCACTTGCGTCAATCGGCGGACGTTACAGCATTCGGCTTTCCTATTGTACGGGTTGAATTTCAATCATACGTGGTAAAATCGTCCATTGGTCAGAATTATCATCGCTCAGTAAATCTACTGCAACTGGATTGGTTGATGCGAGCGGGCGGTGTCTCACATGGGCTTGCGCTTGGAGACTCACGGAGAGCGAATGTCGTCATGAGCGGTGGGTAGGAATTAAAACGTTGGTGTTTATATTACATTGTAGCTACTTATCAGAACTATTTCTTGGTTTTGCTTGACGATAACACATTGCACGTATGTTTACTGTAAGCATTTAAAAAAAATGTACGTGCGAGCCTCTAGCTGGTGATGTATTTGCCGAATTGATCTGTCTTTGATTATCAAAGAGTTTAGCTAGTTAGCAGGCTAGCAGGCTAGCCAGTAACGCGGAATCGTTTATCTTCAGCGAGCTAGCTAGCTAATTAGTCGACGGACAGATTGCTTAATGCTAGCAATATGAAATAATGAAACAATTTATGCGATCTTTATTTGGAGTGTTTCAAGTGGCATGTCTCAAAGTGGGTCATTTGTTGATTTCAGAAGTAGCACCACTGGGCGTTTGAGGGTTCACTGCTGTTGGTACCAGTCGTTTCCTTGCTGTGTTTGATGGCGGCGCTATTTTCAGGCCGCGTTCTAGCAGTTGACTAGCTATAACGTTACGGTAATTTATTTATTATTTTTTTGGTCAACTTGAAGCTCCCAATTTAAAGGGACAACCACCCGCACTGTGCATTACTGAATTTGCATCAGTGTCTCAAACTGCCTCAGCAAGATATACCTGGAGATATTTCTTTAAAGCCAATTTAGCCAAACGACCGCATATCCTGTTCGCATATTCTGGTTCGCTTTCACTTTTAGTCTTGTATAACTCGAGTACTGCGGGGTATCGATAACGTTGGCTATTGCTGGCAATATTTCAAGAAATGTTATAGCTTTATAGATCGGTAATTTGGCCAGCAAACGTGCATAAACCATTATTTCTCCGACCACGTAGCTAACATCACGAATAACTAACTTAGCGTAACAATTTCATTGAGTGCTACTAGCTTGATCGGCGACTACGCAAAAGTTTAGGGTTTACTCTCAAATGTATTGTTATACAGTTATGTATATTGCTGCCTAGTTGAAGTATGCACCTATTAACGTAGAGCGCACATCTGTCTGTGATGGTCTAGATTATATAATTAACTTTATCCAGCAGCAAACTACAATATACATACAACCCAGTTTACCATCTAAATCTAGCTCAGAACCCATGAACTAGCTCGCTATTTTAACTAAAATCGCTACAGCTAATTTGGGATTGTCAGTAGTCTCACAGAGTTGAGTAGCGGTAGTTACCTACATATATTCGCGAATTTTTCGAGCCTAATATTTTGTTAAGTTTGCGGATGAGGTTCAAAACTAGGTGAAGCGTGAAATACATTGTATAAAGACGAAACGCATCACCAGCCAATTCTGTTATGTCAAAGTTTTTTTAAAACATAATACAGGCTAATTTACTCACATATACTAAACATATTTTACTCGATAATCTGTAAAACACAATACCTGAAATTGGTCTGCGTGCCAAATTGTTATTAAAATGGTTCCGTTCCAAGTTAGACTAAACTCTCACTTTAATATATATCGCAGAAACGAAACAGATATGAAGAATGTTGGAGGAAATCTGAGATAATCCTGAGATATTTGAGAGCTATTTTTTGTGTTTTGCTCTATGATTAAAACAAAAACTAAAAAGTTAAGAATTATCTCTGAGTTCGTCCAACTTCCTTCGTAGTTGCTTAGTTTCTCTGAAATATATTGTTGAAAGTTTATTTGTAACTGGCAATATTTTTATATCAATTTGGTATTTAGACCGATTTTAGGAATTGTGTTTTATAGATGTCAGAGAGTATACGCTCTTGTATATAGGTCATTCCATTTCAAATCAGACCGTGCTCACAGACCTATGTCTCAGAATCAGGCCAATGTATTTATACACATTCCTTAACCATCCATGTGAACAAATCTGAAGTTTGGTGTCTATTCTAAGTAGTATTTGCAATACAAGGGTTAAATTTAGGTCTATAATGGCCAGCATCTTTGCAGGCAATAATTTCAGATCTCAGTAATTAATGATACAAATCTGTAAATATGTGGTCACAAAAACAGTCACACAAAATTTATACATAGCAATCTGTCAACCTAAATATAGATCGAAACCTCTTTAAAACCCTTTTTTTGGTATATTTTCAGTGGATTAAAAAATGTGGACATATTGGTTAAACCTCAGTACTTTAAAATTTTAAGGTTGGTGGTACATAGTTCATATGTAGAAAGTGGCATCTTCCTTGTGAAACCCTTTCATGCTTAGATTAATTGTTCAATCATAATTCCTGTTTGAATGCATATTTTGATGCACTTTGCCGGGGAGCACTGGTTTCAGTCAGTGTTCCGTTAGACTTACTCACATCTTAACCCATAAGTAGGTTTGTTAAAGCTAGTTGAAAGTGCTGTTCATTTTGTTAGGCAGTTGTTTTATTGCAGATGCCCAGCCTAACAAAGGGTCACATAAACAAATCACTCTTTAACCTATTTAATTTGGTTTATTCTAACATGCCATATCTTTTATTATTATTATTATTATTATTAAAACAACCCAGAGGTGCCTTGATATTGATCAAGAAGTAGGATGAGAAGAATACATAAAAACACCTAGTGAGATGTGTGTTAAATACATCAGGGAATACCAGAATGTGTTTACTTTGTGGCCTATGTCTTGTACAGTTCAACTAAAAGCTATTGATATGACAAAAGTAGGCTCATTGTTTCTTGTTTCAGTTTTAACTGACATGAGATGTGCATTCCAGTCATTTTCCTTTTTATCAGAAATAATATTGTCTCACATTTGGAGTGCTAGGAGCCAGACGCGAGACTGCAGTGGTGCACGTCTTCTCTTTATGTTTATTATATGCACATATCTATTGATCAGTTTCTACATTTTCTAAGATATTGACACCATTTGAATGGTCTTGTTTGGGACAATGCCCTACAATTTAGAACATATTTTAAGACAATAGGCCAAATATGGAATTAATTACAGTGACCTGTACAGCACACCCTGGAGTCAGGGTGTATTTTGCATCAAAATATGCATTAAAACGGGGATTACGGTTGAACAATTTATTTTACCAGTTTTATAAGGAAGATTAAAATTTCCATATATCAACTTCATACCACCAGCCTTATGAAGTGTTTAAAGTTTCAAATGTGAAAATTCTGAGATTTAAATAATGTGCCCACATGCTACCAAAAGATACTTTTATAGTCTATCTCATAATTGGATTTATATTTTATAGTTCTGTGTGACTGTGTTGGCTACCACAAAAAACCCAGATCATAGGAAAATATTTCCCCTAAAGATAGTGGAAATTTGGGACCTAATTTGGACTCAAAAAGAATAGCATAACCTAAGTACAGATTTGTTCATGTGAATATTTGAGAGACGTGAAAGAGTTCTGAAGAGGTTCTGAGACCTCCCAAATGTTGTCTGATTTCATATGGAATGACCCATATGTGAGTAACGTGCCTTTTGTCTTACATTGAAAAGTTTTTGTTAAGTTGTCACATCGTTTTGAAATGTAGCATACACTTAGAGTGAGGATGTTAATATGTGTATGCATTTCAGATAGGTTTAAAGAAAATTGAGCTCATATTTATGAAGTAGGTTTGACATTCATTCTCAAGTTACCTTGTCATATTTAATAACGTAATGAATTTGTTAATGCCTGTGCACACTTTCTTACAGAACTGACAAATAGACTGACTGACTGGCTAGCTATCTATCTATCTTTCAGGCTAGTTCTCAAGCTCCTTGTTTTGCTTAACACCTATGTGCTGCTTGAATGTTCATTTAAGTATTTATATATTAAGATTGTTCGGGTTCTACAGATGTGCAGTAAGTTCCTCAACAGACTGCAGTCTGACTACAATTTATAGACACCGTTCACCATCGACTTACATGTTAATATTTCCATTGTGTCGTCATGTGAAGCAACAAAAAAAAGAATCCTAGCAGCAAGCACAGGTGTAATACAGTTAAAGTTTGTAGTACCGATAACCTAATATATCTGTAGGAAAGTAAGGGAATATGTGCAAAAATACGGTATTTTGTTTAATTCACTTCTCATATTGTGCAAGCTCAGAGCCTGATGTTTAGGCAAAGCCTTTTTTCAAGGAAGTGCTGGTAAAAGGTTCACATGGCACAGCTGTTTAAGCAAAAGCGATAAGTTGATACATCACAGGTGGTGCCGCTAAAAGTGGATAAATCATATAATTGCACATCTTGGTGCAATCAACAATTAAGGAAAACAGAATTGACATGTTTGTTGTTGGTTGCTTATCGCTATATATATATATATATTACAATAACGGTACGTAGCGCTAGCAAACCGCCCCCAATGGGAAGAAATATGTGCATTAAAAAATGTTGTGAACACATTTTTGTAAAGTTAGAAAAAGCAAAATTGTTTTGCACAATGTTTGAAATCTTTAAACCAAATGTCATTTTATTGGTTTCTAACCTATGACCTGTTGGTCTGGAAGCAGAAGCCTGACCGACTGTGCTATCACGCAGACAAGCTTTTAAGTGCATCGAGTGTTTGGGTGTTGAGAAATAGATTTCAAAGCATTAAGTGCAAATAAACAATAGTAAAAAAAAAAAAAAAAGATTTATTTTTATTTTTTAAATGGCCTGAAATATTTCATGTTTAAATGAAAGATTTGTAACTGCTAATAAGTTTCTAATGGTATTATGGTAAATCTGAAAACATACAATATATAGGGGGGCAATGGCTGGTTTTGAACCCACAGCCTTGGGGTTACTGGCACGGTGGATTTACCTTGTTTCCACAGTGCAGGCCCTTTAGCAATGGAATCTAGAATTAATGGATGAAGAGGAATGAATAGCCAAGCATTAACTGCAAATAAATTGCATTTAATAACAAAATAGGCTTATTACAAGCAAAATTTAGGTGAAATATGAAACCATGTGCAAGTGCTTTGTCGTATACGGAGGTGATTTAATTCTGAATTGTTCATTTAAAATCGTAATATTTATATGGATATTACCTGTAAATATACAAAGTCTTCTGTGTCGTAGCAATATTTCTTGTGGTATCCATACTGTCACTGATACAAATCAGAATTTTACAAATATGGCTGCATAGATTATTCATATGCAGGTTATGTGCAAATCGGCCCTACAGGTAATGAGAACAAGGAAATCAATGCTTGTAATTGATTCACTCAAGACAGCCATGTATTTTGCAGCAATTCTTGCTTGACAATTGATTTAGAGACAGTTCTCTGGTTTCTGAGGTAGAAAAACTGCATGTTAATTGGACCTACAGCTCATGTTTAAGCATTGCATGCCCTTAGCTAAAAGGTTCAAGGTTCAATTATCTCTAGTTTCCACATTTCTTAAGGTATTGGCACCATTTAAATTTGGTCTTATTTGGAATGATGTGCCCTGCATCAGAATATGTTCAATGTCCATGTATTCAAACCAATAGATTAAGTCCAAAAGTAATTACAGTAATTTGAATGGAAACACCCATAAGAGTCAATTTGATTGGCTCACATCTTGTGACATGGCATGCTCTGTTTAACTTTTTAGATCTGATGCATTACAATGCAATAACACATGTAAATACACATGCAAATCAGACCTAGGGTTCATGAGAAGTTTATTTTGTGTTTTTCATATGATTCAGAATGGTAGAAAATTGAAGTATACACACTTTTATAGGTCCTTGAGGTCCATGAGAGGAGAGGAATTGAGGAAAATAATTTGACAATTGGTCAAAGGGGTTAAGAGTTATGGCCTTTAAAAGTTTTCAATTTTCTAGCATTTTAAATCCTAGGCTTCAGCACCACCACAATTTGGTGCCGTATTGTCAGGGCTTGTGCTTGACATGGTCCTCTACAAACATACATAGTTTCTGTGGAGTTTTCAAAAGTGGCAGAAAATAATAATGAAAAAATATAGCGGCAAGCAGTGATTATGGGGGCCAAGAGTTATATTAGGCCTCCGGCCTTGGCATCATACCCGATCCTGCAGAAGCCAGTCAACTGACCTCATAGCAGAGTGCACCCTTTAAGTGCCAAATGAAGACGAATGACCACACTTGGCTAACATCCTCATTGTAGACAGCATTTAGGAGGTGTGCCCCTCTACCATCCTGTCAAGGTTCTTGAAAAGTTATCAACGCCTCATGGCTGAACTGAGAAAAAGTGTCAGAAGAAGAAAGATAAAGGGTAAAGTTCAGTGGCCTCTGGTTTCCAATCTTTTTAAGATATTAACTTCAAATTTGATACACAAGTCCATACCAATTTGATTGGCCCATCATTCAGACTACTTTTGACATTGGTTAGAGACTAGGACAATGCTCATACGTACCAAATTCTGTGTCAATCAGACTTATGGTTGATGAGAATAAACTTTTTGAGTGTTTTATTTTATTTTTTAATTCAAAATGGAAAATCCATCATGGTGGAACTTATGGGTCCTTGAGGCAGATTTGTTCCTTGTGAGGAGAGGGATGTATGTGCAAAATGTTATGACTAGGTTGAACAGGGCAGGTGTTATGGATGCTTGAAAGGCTTTGTTTTAAAAAAAATTTTTTTGTGATAAATATATCAAATATAGTGCAGTTGCCTTTTTTTTTATTTGTGGCAAAGGATATACGTTTCTTCACTACAAGGCAAAAAAAATAAAATCTGACCATTTGTGACTAATTGCGCTCAAAAAGGCTAACACTTGCTAAACGTTAGCTTGCTAGTTGGCTTGCTTGGTAACAATTGCTTGTTAACAAATGTTAACTTTTTATGGCTAACATTAAACCATCTAAATAAGGTCATGTGTGGTGAAAATACATTGGTTGCAATATAAACCACCTGCTTTGACCAAGAAATGTTATTGTTTGCTATTGCTTTGCACCTCAAATGAAGACAAGAGCAAGTATTATGATCAAGTATTATGATCAATGGACAGTTGATTGAGAATTGTTTGGCCCAAAAATTGTCACTTTGATAGTGTATTAGCTATTGGTCTTACTGTTCTAAGGCTATCATGACTCCGACGGCTATGGGATATGTTTTACATTGTTTTCATGTTCATCAAACCATTCAGTGGCCATTCGTGCCCTGTGGATGAGGGCATTGTCATCCTGGAAGAGACCACTCCCATCAGGATAGAAATGCTTCGCCATAGGATGGTGATCACTCAGAATGGTTTTGTATTGGGTCCTCCTGGGTGGCGTAGCTGTAAGAGTGTCCGACCAGGATGCATGCTGCCCAGTGCGACCGGGGTTCGATTCCACCGGCCGTGCTAGCTCGGCTCTCCAGGAGTGCCACTAGGGGGTGGAAATTGGCTGTCCGCCCCAGGGAGGGTATATGAGCTCACTGTGTATAAGAGTGGCTCTGTGTACCAGAGTTACAGTTGATGGCTTGGCGAGTTCTGGCTCGGAGGAGGCAGTACATCGCCATTGTCACCACTCAGGACTACGGCAGCGAGCTCACAACCACACAAATTTGAGCTCTGAGATCAGCACACAGGGACATAGCTTGTGCAAATAGGAAAGTGGAACTAAGTATCTGATTGCCTTAGCACGGGGTTAGGCCATAAGACCCCAGGTGAGATTGTGTAACGTATCAACATAACGTCACCCCAACTAGTGACATGAGTGACCTCAGATCAGATAAGAACTGGTATGAACTGGTATGCAATGTTGTTGCTGGTATGTTTTTCCTCTCCCCGGGTAATCGGACAGCCATTCATGTTGAACCCTGAGTTGGTATAGCAGACTGCAACTTCTTCGAGAATTATTGATCCCTGTTGCTCCACATATTGCTCACATACTGTTTTTCTAAGATCAATTTGTTTTGAAGATGAACAACATCTGGCTAGAGTTTATGTTTATATGTATTCCTGTGTTATCAATACAGCCCACTACAAAACAAAACCTGATGATATTCCATCGAGAAAATGAGGTATATAAACACTATTAAAAGAAAGAAAGACATTACATTGGTGTTTCTTTCATTTATACATATTTATTCTATGATGTACCACATAGTATGAAAAAATGTAAATAAAGTACGCGTTTTAAAACATTTACCCAGTTTCCTTGAGCTGAAAAGGGCAGAGGCTGAGTGATCACGATTGGTTTATTCATCAAGAAGATTTAATAATAAATAATATAATATATGCAATTTAGTAGATGCTTTTATCCGAAGCGACTACAGTAGTGAATGCAAATAAAAAAAAAAGATAATTCTCAAAAAGATAACAATTTTAACATGAATGAATAAATTGCCACCAAACATCACAAACTTTGAACTTCATGTGCCATAACTGAACTAAAATTAGTGCATTTTCATCAGCAATCAGTTTTACCGTTACGCCACCCGGGGGCATACTATCTGCTGCTTTAATGCTATGCAGTTCTTGTCTTTACATGACCAATAAACCCTTCTTGTAAGCACAGAGAACACAGACCAAATCAAACAGGCTGAAATAAACTGTTGGCTATAGGTCACAGTTCAGCCTCCTATATTTCCAGCACAAACTGAGGCTCAGTGCATTCGCTTCTACATTTGCTCTGTTTTTTAATATTCAAAATTACTTTGCACCCAAAACCAGATGGGGAAATGCAATACGCCCTTTTCTACGGTTGACTTTTATGTTTATTTTCTGCCATGGCGACACAAAAATGAAAAGACTTGTATTTGTAGCTGCTTCTTAAAATATATGCTGTTGGAAGTGCTCTACAAGTTTCGAGAGGGAACTAGGCACACACACCCAGAAATATAATAATACAATATACATCAAATCATGTATAGCCAGAATTTTAGAGACAGTGTATGTGTGCAAACGCACCTGTGATGCACCGCGCTCGCTTATGGTGTAGAATTCCAGCCTGTTGGGTCATCCAATGGCGTTTTAATTAGAGTAGCTTGCTGCACTGTGTCTACGCGTGGGTGACGTGCTACTTGCATGGTGTGTGCGGTATAGACAAGCCTGGAGTCCCCATCCACTGCCGCTTTAATTAGAGTGGCTTCCTGCTCTGCGTCTATGTGCTGCTTGCACAATGTGGTGTAGACAAGCCTTAAGCCTCCAAGGCCAAAAAGCACAGAGGTTTGACATTTGCTATGCATACGCAGTTGGTGACGGTCTAACTAAAGTGCAAAGGGATTGCGGTTGGATTGCTTCATTTGGTTGCCACGCCTAAAATGACAGGGCATGGGGAAATGAATATTATTCCATATTACTGAAAACGTTTTGTGCAAAATGAATTCTTGCAGAGCCTCCTGGCATGGAGGCTGACTGACTGCATTTTATTGTGCTGTCATATTTGTGGCGTCATGTGGTATGGCAGCCATGTTCAAATATGTTTGTAATATAACATCACTTTGGTCATTGTGCCAAATTTGGCATGTATCTGTGTCACATGACCTGAATGCTTAAAATGTTAAAATGTAAATGAAGTGGCAGCCATATTGAATTTGGAAAATGTGAATTAAATCAGAATCCATTTCCCTCATGTCTTCACATCTTGAATAAAAAATAAAAAGATATGTTGAATATATTGTGATGTATCCTCATAGATGCTACAGTAGATTTAAGATTTTAAAACCAATCATAGAAAAATAAGTAATCTTACTTTTTTCCCCTCCTAAATTAACTTCACAACGAAATAGTATATTGGTAAACTAGCGATTTGAAAATGGAGCACAAGAACAACAAATCAAGCTTATGTTATGTCAACGTATTCCATCCCTGACTGATCAATCACGTCAATGCGGTCTTGCAGTTCACCCAGGCAAGGTAGCCTGTGCTGTAGAGATTGACTGATACTGATTTCTTTAGGCTGATACAGATATTTTATTGATCAAGTCCGATGAGCTGATGTCTGCTGATTTGTGTGGGTTTCCCCCCGGTTCTACTTTGTTTAAGTGCTCCTACACTGGTGCTTTGCCTTTCTCAGCCAGCTGTAAAGAATGAAACATCAATTTAATGTTGCTCTATATGTTTATGTTTTCAAACATTGCATGGGTTTAGTACCTGAAGTTTATTGACAGACTGCATCCGGTGATAGACTGAAGACTGTTGCAATTAAAAAGCCATATGCAATGAATAACATCCATTTAATGTGGATCTATAGCTATGTTAACCTTTTTTTCTTATTGACCCGCCACTTAAAACATTAGGTATTGTGGTTGGACAGCAGTGCCAAATAATCCTGTCACGAGGTTGGTATGCAAACTTAAATAACCAACAATACATAAACTAAATGCATAAGCAGGAACTAAAAAATAAATATGCTGCACTAAAATGAGATTGACAGTCTGTTTGATTCTGGGGGGGGAGAGAGAATGAAGACTTTTGATTGCAGTTTCCAATCGGTGTGCTGTGAAAGTTATGCAGGTGTGTCATGACACGTATTGAACTCCAATAAGAAAGTATAAATAGAAAGCGAATAACTCTAAATATCATGTAGGCTACCATTCTACTTTTCCCTACATCTTAAGCCTCATAATATTGCGCTTGAACAATTTAGCAAAATAAAAGGTCAGCCACATACAGACTTTTATAATCATCCATGATAACCTGACACCATCATTTTTACAGCGTTTTTATGAAATAATGTTATATATTTTAAATTAATTTAATAACATATTCATTTTAATATTCTATAATTACATTTTTTATTTTAGATTTTTTGCCTTTTTTTCTCCCAGTTTGGTGGTTAAGTCACCCCCCCCACAACTAAGGGACCAACCATTACCCCCCAGGCCGGGAATGAACCGCTTCCTCCGAAACAGAACTCGCCTATTCCTTTTGCCCGCAGGGAAGCTAGGGCGAGCTCGTGCCGGCTTTACACTACACCTGGGGCGGAGACCCAATTGCCTTCCCTGAACGGGACATGGACAAGTGCCTTTACCCGTTGCGCCCTCGGAAGTGCGATTGTATTTTGAAATGTTTTTTAAATTACATTTGTTTCCGATTTTTTCCCGTTTTTCGCCCAATTTAGTGGCCAATTATACCCTCTATTTATTTCAATTTGTCCTCCACACACAAACTCGCCGACCGTCTCTATGACGCATGCTAAGGGCCTCTACATGCTTCTGCGTAACTTGTGCGACATCTTTGTGGTTCGCGCAATGCAACAATGTCGCAAGCACTCTGCAATTTATACGTCTGCGCAGCCTATGCAACATGGTGTCCTTACACTTCTGTACACTACGTGTCAATGTAAAGTTTTCATGAAAGCAGGGAAACACCTTCAAACTTCTTCAGCCAATCTTTCCTGAAGCTGGTTCATTTTATACCGTGTCGAACAAATTATGCTAGCTATTTATATCGTTAGCTACTAGCTCGATGAACTGTGACCTATGAATTATGACAGCTCCGCCTTCATTCGCTAACCAACTCATCAATGATGCGCAAAATCTATGTGAACGGTTGCGCTGCGGTCGTGAGTTCGATTTTTGTGCTAGGTACGCGACACCCTCTGAAACCCCCTCTGCGTGGGCCGCAAAAGTTGATTGTGTTACTGTCGTGTTGTTGTCCTTCCAGCATGCAGAAGCCCTAATTCTCCGAGGGCAGCGAACTCTGCTTACTTCAAGACTGAATTCGCCCACCCACATTCTGGAGTCATCCTTCGTGTTTCTAGGCAGATTCGTGCCTGCTCACTCTCCCCCCGGGGCGGACAGCCAAATGCCGCCCTCGATCGGGGCTCCCCTATTGTATTTTAATGTAATAACAGACAGTGTTATACTTTGAATGTAGATATGATTTCCATTGTAAGTAATTGTATTTCAACATAAATCTATTTATTTAAAAAACGGGTTCTGCTTAAGCGTTCCAGTAGAATGGTCCATAAGTCTTCTGGCCTTATTCAAGGTATAGCGCAACTAAAAAGTATGTTTCAGTGCACAGGTTATTATCAATATGCGTCTAAGTAGTATCAAATGCAGTATAACATTAATGGAATTATCCTCTCAGCTGCTGACTGACAATTGTATTGTGTAGAGTTGTTATATATTTTAGTAGCTTGCTAGTTATCTGCCTCATCGGTGTGATCAATGTCCGTTGAGGCTGAATTAATTCGCTAGCTAGCTACCTTGTTTCCCCACTGGGGCCACATATACTGAAAATGTATGCATTCACTACTGTAAGTCGCTTTGGAATAAAGCGTCTGCTAAATGGCGTATATTACTATATATTTCCTGACAACAGCGTCAGAATAGGGGCACTGTTGCGCACACAGCCGTGTTGTATTGGCGAGCTTTGAAAGTCCATCTGAGAAAGTTTCGCTTAGTTAGCTAGCTACCTATATACTTGCTACTTGAAACCAGAATTTCACAGAAGCCTCTAGTTTTCCACATGAATGAATGCACAGGGCATGAATATTGCAGCGTGCACTGAATTTTTGGTTGGGTGTCAGCTCTTGCCTGTGTTTCGTTAGCGTTATCCAAGCATTGCTGTAGCCTCTGTGTCTCTCTCTCTCTCTCTCTCTCTCTCTCTCTCTCTCTCTCTCTCTCTCTCTCTCTCTCTCTCTCTCTAAATCTTTGTTTCTGTAACTCTTGAGATGTTTAGAGAAGGTGTCATTTGTGCTGCAGATTCTGGGCCTTCATTTTTCATTGTTGTCATTGTGTCGCTTACCTTGCACTGTTTCCCCCCCCCTAGATCAACAGAACAGTATGGCCACCACTGTTGCTGTCAGTCCCAGCGAGTATCTGCAGCCTTCTGCCACTTCCACACAGGTGATGGGTTTTCCTCACTACCCTTTCACTAAGGGATGCCTGTCCAACCTTTATTATAAGCCTATCCAAACCACACAAGGAAATGGCTGACATGCCGTCAACACCGATGGGGAGAAACAAGGCTGTTCATGCTGCCATGACAGGATCAGAAGTATTCGCCGTCGATTCAGTTTTTTTAATCCCCATATTTGATGTTTTTCCCCCTCCCTGTTCGGAGTGCCCAACCTGTATTTATTTATAGGCCCATCGCTGCAACATCCTCCGTCAGCTCGGGACAGAGACGCGAGCGAGCCTCTGGGGCTGTCGGCGGCCGCCCCTCTGCACTCTGCAGTCCACCACCTCAATTATGATTTCAACTTTTTCAACAGCATTTCATTTTTGAACACCTTGTTGACTGTTATCCTGTTTTTATTCGAATTTTCTGTTAAACACTTTGCAGAATACTGCATTAAAAGGTTCCCTACAAATAATGTTTATGATTGAATACTGTTGCGGGGTGCATCCCACTAATTTAGAGAGAGTGGTCTTTCAGCCTTCACGTGTGTGTAGCAGATGGGTTTATGTGTCTCTCTTTGTGCAGGATTCCCAGCCCTCTCCGTTGGCACTTCTGGCCGCCACCTGCAGTAAGATCGGCCCGCCCGCCGCCCAGGCTCCCGTCAGCACCCCCCCTGCCCAGCCTGCCACCCGCCGCCTGCTGCCCATCAAGCCTGCCCCCATCGCCCCTGCGCCTCCAAAAAACCTGGGCTTCCTCTCCGCCAAGAGCAATGTGATACAGCTGCCAGCGGGCCTTGCTTCTTCCGGCGCCAGCGGTCCGATCCTGCTCACCATCCAGAACGCGGCACGACCTGCCACCACCAACATACAGTACCAAATGGTGCCGCAGCTACAAAGCGCCTGTGGGCAGACTATCCAGATGATGCCCCAGGGTGGGCAGATTCAGATAATCCCGGGCACCAATCAGGCGATCATCACCTCCCCTGTGACGGTCCCGGCCCCGCAGATGGCCGCCGCCCCGCAGAAGGCGCTGGCCATGAAGCCGCTCACGCAGAAGCGTCGACAGAGTGGCGCCAACGTGGTGCGGCTGCCCGGCGGGCTCACCCTCCCCCTCAACATGGCCGCTGGCGAGATGGCGGGGGCGCAGATCATCTCGGAGGCCACGCCCGGTCCTCCGGCCAAGGCGACCCGGAGAGGTCGCAAGAAACTGGCAGCCGCCTCCCAGCCTATTCCGCCCGCGCCGTCCCCGCCCCCTGCTGTGGCTCTGGCGGAGCAAGTGGAGACGCTGCTGATCGAGACCACGGCCGACAACATCATCCAGGTAGGCGTATTCACCAAAAAAATTACGTATGCCATCATGTTTGTGTAAACAAAACAATATTTACATACTCTTTTTTTTTTTTTTTTTTTTTTTTTTAACAGCTATTTATTGTGTTCAACTTCAACTTCATTATCCTGAAAGGGAAATTCGGGTAGCAGCAGCATCCATCCAAGTATACATACTTAAAAATGAAAACACATAATTTAAAAGTAGACAGTAAAGGGCACGTTGCCATACATAGGTACACATAGACATAAAACATAAACACACAAAATTTAATTAATTTCACAAGAACTCATTATACATTCTAATAGCAGCTGGAATAAACGAGCTGCTAAAACATTTGGTTCTCATCTTATGTTGAGGCAGACGCCCGTTCATGTGCATGCGTTGTGCTAAGATCTCGTTGCTTGTGTCTCTGTTCTAAGGCAGGAAACAACCTGCTGATTGTGCAGGGCCCCGGCTCGGGTCAGCAGGCCATGGTGCAGCAGGTCCAGCTGCTCCAGCAGAAGCCTGATCAGCAGATGGTGACGATACCCCCCCAGGCCCTCAAGGTGGTGCAGGCCGCCTCCGCCACCCTGCCCCCTGTCCCACAGAGACAGTCCGCTCCCAGCCATCAGATGACCACAGCCGAGCCCACGCAGGTATCTATATCCAGTGGGCTATTTACTTACAAGTCACTTACTCGAAATACAGAAAGCACAATTTTTTTATTCTTTTACACTTATGTGTTAGAAAATTGATGCAAATGACACTGCAGGGCCTGAGAAAATTAAATGGTGCCTGTAGAAAGTGTGTACACCCTTACAAAATGTTGACCATTTGTTGCCTTACAGCCTGGAATTAAACCAAATCAAATCAGACTTTTTTTTCCAAGTTTATTTGTACGTTGTAACCCACAACTTAAAGTGTCCGCATCCCCTATAAACGCAAATTAAAATGTAAATTAGCTCAGGTGTAACCAGACACCTTTGCAATGACACACCAAGCCAGTTGGCCCCCACCTGTATTTTAATTGTAGCGATTCAGATCATTTTTAAATAAAATCAGCTGTAGGTCAGTGGTCCGCAGCAAAACATTTTAATGAGCACAAATTCATCGACACAATAGAGAGGCTGGCACTAAGATTCTGTCATCCACTAACCACTAAAACGCTACATTACAGTTGGAGGGTTGGTACATTTCGGGACTGTTTGTGACATCAGCAGCGAGCATACAGGGAAAATCACTAATAATCGAACAACCAAATAACAAACGGCACAGGGGTATTTTACAAAGCAGGGTATGTACTTACCTAGTTGCTAATTAATGTAAATACTGTATGTAAACGTGAATTTCCATTACAAAATATTCACAACGGCTAGCTAACTGTAGCTACGACAACTACAGATGCGCCACTATGTTACATTGTTGCCAGGAGGAACATTGCAGTTTGCTACCTTGTAACAAAGACTTTGCTGCCAAAGAGATGCTTGTGATGTAATGAAAATCTATAAATATATTTAGTTTTTACATCGGGCATTTGTGTTGTGTTCTATTATGTAAGCGCTGAAGTGTGGATCGAGTCCGATAGTGCTAGAGACCATTAGTGCCAATATTGTTAAGAAATATAGCCTATAAATGAGTAAACGACAGCTTACTTTATTCTGTGAGTTGCTTTGCAAGACATCCGCAATCAGGCTGGTCACAGTTGTGCTGCTTTCAGCCGCTAATGAACTTGACTTAATTGTAAATGTACAGTGCATCCACAGTCTGTTGCAGGACAATATATTGCCAAAAAAGACGTTTCCATCGATGCACGTGATTAGTAATTACATTTTAATGCGTGTAGCAAAGACGCAATCAGATATATCAACTTTTGTATATACTTCCTTGAATTTAAAATGTAAATGGATTTAATTGGGATTTCTTTCCACTTTTCTTGCTCAACACAGAATTCAAACAATAATGTCAAATAAAAATGCTTTTTCTTAATTAATCAAAAAAAAAAAAGACAATTGATTCCATAAGTATTCATCCCCTACTCCTTCGCGCTTGGAAGAAAATGTGATAATTGAAGCTTTGTCCGAAATGTTGCTACGTGATCAGCAACAGGTCAACCATAGATTCGTCAATGCAAACTTCTGTCTGCAGCACCAAAGTGGGATTCAAGTTAAGAAACACACTGTGAGACCTTTATTGCTATTGTTGTATGGCTGTAAGGACTATCACAAGGCAATATTACATTAGAAGCCAAATCCTGGCTTGCGAGAGGTTTGATTATTTCCAACTCTCTACCTCCTGATCTCAAATCAGCTTCTCAACCCCAGATTCTGACCATAACCATTTAGAGAAATAAATGGGCTTAACGTAACCAAAACCATTCAAGTTGGCCAGTATACTGCCCTAGGACGTTTCAAGTCCATATACCAGTATGCAGTTTAGATCTACCAATTTTCTTTCCTATCCCTGCCAAGTATGAACAGTATTCAGAGAATTAACATGGTTCTGTGTGGCTCAGTAGAGCACGGCGCTGACAACGCTTAGGTTGTGGGTTCAATTCCTATAGGGACCACATATACTGAAAAATATATGCATTCACTACTGTAAGTCGCTTTGGATAAAAGAGTCTGCTAAATGGCATATATTTTATATATATATATATATATATATATATATATATATATATAACCTCATCCAAAGAGAGCACTGTTTTTATTTACAGTATAGTACAGTATACCAGTGGCAATGCCACCATCATGGTAAGTGCCTTGTGTATTACACTGCTCACACAGTTGTGTTGTTTTCCCAGGTGCTGATTAAGACGGCGTCAGGAGAGTGGCAGACAGTGCAGCTCCAGGAGACGACGGTGACCACACAAGCGGCCCCTCCCACCTCGTGCACAGTCAGCTTGGCCTCGGCTGGGGGGTGCAAGAGGACGCTGGCCGGGGGGCGCAAGGAGAGGACCTTCCCCAAGATTGCCCCGGCGGGAGGCCTTATCGCACTCAACGCCGCCCAGCTGTCCTCTGCCGCGCAGGCCGTGCAGACCATCAACATCAACGGGGTTCAAGTGCAAGGAGTGCCTGTCACCATCACAAACGCAGGGGGTAAGGCCCTTTGTGCTTCTACAAATTGAGACCTCAAAATAGGGCTGGGCATTGTATCAAAACTTTGGTAGTCGGTATACCATAATAAAATACCTTGGTATTACGTTTTACTGTGGTGGGGGGGATGGGGGAATAATAAAGTAACGTGCAGACCAAAAAGATATATTTTAAAATGTTAAATAGCATAGTTGTTTATTCACATACGATATTAAAATGGTAACTATTTATTTGGTAGGCTGACTATCTGACACATTGTTGACGCAGTGTTTTATAACTAATGTTGCACTAAGACTCTCGTAATGTCCAGATCTGAAGCACCTCGAAAATGGTAAAAAATAAATACTTTAAAAAAAAAAAAACATTTAATGAAAATAATTAAACTTTGCAAAACCTTTAATTGACATCGGTTATTGGTTTCCTTATTAGTTCACACATTCCCATGTTGCATATTTTCAGATTTTTCCCCATTTTGCACATTGGCCGATTTAGTAGCCAATTATACCCTCTATTTATTTCAATTTGCCCTCCCCACACAAAATCGCCGCTTGTCTCTCCGAGGAAAGCTTATTCTCCGAGGGCAGCGAACTCCGCTTCCCTTGAGACGGAATTCTCCCACCCACATTCTGGAGACACCCTTACACGCTTCTCAGCAAACTCGTGCTGGTTCACCCTCCCCCCTCCCCTTGGGAGCTCCCCACCAGGGCCGGTCTGGTACAGTCGGGTTTCAAACCGTGATAGGCAGCTCACACTTGTACAGGACCAGCCAATAAGGGTGCGTTAGACCGCTATGCCATTGGAGGCTCCTACATTGATATGTTTTTACATAGCTTCTTTAAAGAAAAAACACAGGGCCCTGTTCTGAGTTAACCATATAACTTTCAGGAGAACTGGCTTTTGAGTTCCTCTAGCCATGCGAAAGGTCTAGCTGACCGTCACTACAGCAACACATCCTTAATCTTAAACCTGCTCCACTGCACGCTAACTTAAAGTTAGCTGAATCTGTGTATAAAGGCTCATACCCCCTATCTGAGGGGTGTCAAACTCATTCCACCGAGGGCCGTGTGTATGCAGGTTTTTGTTGCAACCAATGCACCACTCCAGGTGATTTCAATTAGGTCCCTCCCTTGGTTGAAGAAGTGTGCTAATTAGTGAAATCACCTGGGGCCTCATTTATAAAACATGCTTACGCACAGATTTGATCTTAGAACGTGCGTACGCTCAAATCCACGCCAAAGTTCAGATTTATAAAAACGGTCTTTGACGTGGAAAAGTACTCAGCTCCACATCAGGTTTCAACTTGGCGTACGCACGTTTCCTTGTGGCAGTGTTGGAGTACTGCAGGTATTCACGGTCTCGTCTCTTCTCTGTCCTGACCCCTCGCTGGTGGTACTACCTTCCGCAATCAGTCAGGACCGTGCAATCACTTGCGAATTGTTTCCTCATTATTATTATTATTATTATTATTATTATTATTAGTATTAGTAGTAGTATTACCAGATTGAACACATTGCTTAGGCTATACGTAATGGTTTGCATAATAAAGTTATTAATAAATTAAAACAACATAAGCTAGGCTACTTGTGGAAAACCAAACAAAAACACATTGGTTTTCCAAAACTACCCATATTAGCATAATTGACACATCCTTGAAGGAAATGTATTTAATATACATATTATGGTTCCACACGTGTAAAACATTTCGGTCAATCTATAGGCTATAAAATGTCCAATAATGCAATGGTTTGCAAGAGGAAGAATGGCAGCATTGTCACTTCTCGAAGATATCGCCAACCGCGCAATAAGAAGGGAACAAGTTATTCGAGATTTTGACCTCAGTTTTAAATCAGACCACTTTTTCTTTACGTCCTTCAAGGACCTTTGCTGCCCCCCCACCTCGTTCACAGCCTGGGCTACAGACTGCCAGGCCACGTACTTGGTTTTACTGGTAAAGCCACTGGAAAGGCTCCCAAACAGCGTCCCTGCACGCATCTGCACCTCCGCCAACAGGACCTTGATTTCGGCCTCGCTAAAATTATTTTTCTTGCAGCTCGCCATTATCAAGTAGAGGATTTGTGTTTTGATTCGAGCTCCTTTATATGCTAATTATATTAATTAGGGGACGTTTACAAGGCGGATATCTAAAACCATTCAGCTATGCACAATTTCAAGATCATTTGTGATTTAGAGATTTCACATCTGGGGGAGTGGCATACGCACGTGTTTTTGTGCGTACGTTCAGTTTCTCTGAATCACTTACGCACATTTCAGAAATGATCTTAGATCAAATGTAGGATGGTTTCTACGCAACGTTTTATAAATGAGGCCCCTGGTGTAGTGCATTGGTTGCAACAAAAACCTGCATACACTCGGCCCTCGATGGAATGAGTTTGAGTGTCTAATGAAAGCATTTGACACACCCCTCTATAATGGTGGCACCCTTCTAGAGTGATCTCCCCATCTTAATACTTGCTAAACATCATATTCCAAATGTAATTTTATTGACACGAAACCCCTCTTTTTTAAATTATTTTTATTTATTTATTTATTTAACCTTTGTTTAACCAGGCAAGCCATTAAGAACAAGTTCTTATTTACAATGGCGGCCTGGGTACATACCTGGGTACATACACCATTCACTCACACACTCACACCTACAGGGCAATTTAGACTCTCCAATTAGCCTAACGGCATGTCTTTGGACTGTGGGAGAACATACCCGGAGGAAACCCACTCCGGACACGGGAGAACATGCAAACTCCACACAGAAAGGCCCCGGCCGGGATTCGAACCCGGGACCTTCTTGCTGTGAGGCGACAGTGCTATCCACTGCACCACCATGCATTATGAAGTACAGCAATACTTCGATACAATGAGAAAAAGAAAACATTGAAAACAACCTATGAACTACTTTCAATATGTTTATGTAAAGTCTGAAACTTTGTACCCCCCTTGGCTTAAATGTGAAAATGTTTGTCTTTATGTTTGAATTTATATAGCTGTGATTGACATTTTGCAATAAAAAAAGGAATGTTAATTAGATCCTCATAAGGAGTTTTTAAGAGATCGTCAAGATCCTTTAAGTCATTGGGACAACTTTGTTTGAGTGATACAGATTCTGCCCAGCAAAGGGATCATTCACCTAAAAAAACCTACTCCAACCATACCATGCTACTGGAGCTGTATATTCCCCATGCCACCTGGATAAACTGTGCTTTGACGGTGACACACAGACCCTGGTTTGTGATTCTGTGTGACTCAGTAGGTAGAGCATGGTGCTGACTACGACTTAGGTTGTCGGTCTGATGATAAAGATAAACGCGTCTGCTAAATGGCGCATGTTGTTATTATTATATGATATACCGGTATTATATTACTCTGTACCTAGTTGGTTAAGGTCAAAGCATGATTGAAGATTTTCATGAAGCAAACACCCAGTCCACGTCTCTTTCCATTACTGCGAGCACGCAGAATTAAATTGAACTTGTCAAAACAATTTTGTAAAAATCTTGCACATTTAATTTATCTGCAATTTTTTCCTCTCTCTCAGTTTGGTAGCTACTGCAGTGTTGCATTTTGCTGTGATAATTTTTTTGTACTCCTCGTAGATCTCTGTTGTGAGTTCTTGCTCCTCTCTGTAAAGTAAAAGGCGTTCTTTCTTTCGCCGTCATAGCTAAGGATGATTGTTTTGGTGCGTGTCGCTTCTCCCTTTTGAAGTGGAACGGGTACACGAAGCTAAATGGCTGAATTGAATTATCAGGTCAAATGAATCCGGGCCTGGGTCAGTTAAACCTGCTACCAGGAACAAGACCCAGATACTTTCACAGCAAATAAATAACTCTAAACCCAAGGAGGATTGTAGTTGGGATAGGATTTATTTTTACCCCGTTTTTCTCCCAATTTGGTAGCCAATTACTCCTGCTGTGCTTAGTTCAATCCCCTCCCTTGTAGTTCACTGCTGGCAGTGACAATGGCGAAGCGCTGCCTCCTCCGAGACAGCACTCGTCGTGCTGTTGACTAATTCCCGCACCCCAGAACCACTCCTGCACGTAGTGAACTGTGTCGGCTTCCCTCCCCCCTCCCTGGGGCGGACAGCCAATTGCCGCCCCGGTGGCACTCCCGACCAGAGCCGACTCTGGTGTGACGGGAATCGAACCCCGGTCGCCGTGGCCAGCGTCGGACGTTGAAACCACTAGACCACGCGGGAGGCCAGAACCTCCATGTTTCTAACATCAAAACTAAATCTGAAACAAGAAATCAAACAAAGTGCTTTTTTTTCTATAAATTCCCAATTAAAGGCTTATTTTTTACTTTTGCTTTCAGCAACGACAGCACCAATAGTTCTGTCCTAAATATGTCTGGGCTGCCTAATCTGGGACTCTGGGAGTAATGGTAGCCATGATGAGCGTTTTTCAAGATTAAATGCATTTTCTAGCAGTTTGACGCTGCTGCCAAACGTTCTCTTGGTTACGTGACATCTATGCTAGCTCGCGCAGTTGAGAGATGCCGGGATTGAATCCTGACCCATGTCTGGTTTACAAAGAAAACCGCAGAAGAGCTGTCTGTCATTTTTTTTGCTTTTGAAGCAGACCAAGAGGGGAAGCCTATAGACCTACAAAAGGCCAATGTGCAAATTGTGTAGGAGGAAGGCCACAAACAAAAGCAGGCAACACCTCAAACTTGGCACTCGTCAGATAGACAACCTGGCCTGTCAAAGGAATGAGCTGGTAAGTGGTTTAGTTTTGAAATAATCATCTATACGTGGTTTGGTCATATATTGAACACTTGTTCTAGCACTAATCTTTATAACTAGCACATTTCATTAAAAAAATAAAAAAATCAGTTTTTGCTGTTTATTCCCTTTTTTTCCTCCCAATTTAGTATCCAATTAATACCCTCTCTTTTTAATGTCAATGATCTCCTCCCTCATATGAGAATTTGCTGCTGTAGTCCTGAGACCAGTAGTTAGCACTGCAGCGCCCCCTCCGAGCCGGGACCCGCCTAAGCTGAAGCCTGTCACCATAACACACAGGACCACTCATATATACAGCAACTCATTCAGCTTTTATCCCACCCCCTCTCCCTGGGGCGGACATCCAATTGCCGCCCCCTAGTGGCCGAAACTGGCACGACCTCGTGGAATTGAATCCCGGCCGTAGTGGGCAGCGTCGTGAAGTTTGCTACACCAGCCGGGAGGCCCCCAGCTAGCACATTTAATTTCAATTAGTTTGACGCCAAGTTTTTTTTCTTCTTCTTCATTCAGGCTAAGGTTTCTCGTTAGCTAGCTAACATTAGCTGCAACGCTGGGAGGGTTGCTAGCTCAAATTTCATTTTCGCCTCTGTGGGCGAATATTTCCGTTGTTCCTTTTCCCTGGGGGTTGCATTCCTGTGCATTGATTGGTTTCTTCGTCTTTGCTGCAGAGTTAATTCCATTAGATGGCGATTTAGAGTCACTCCTGCACTTCTTTCCAACATAGACTTTTGCTGTTTCGGCATTCCAACTCAAGCTGCTCTTTCATTGTCCTTAGTTTCTCCCTCTCTTGGCTCAACTTCTCCTGTCGTTGTTCCAGTGCGTGCTTTCTTAGTACAGCAGCAGAACGTTCAGCAGTCGCTGCTTTGTCTGCCATGGCTTCAGTGCAGTCAGTGGAGGTGTACGATCGAGCGGAAGATTAGCCTTTTTTGTTTGCTTTTCTCGCTCCGTAGACCCGCAGTCGCACCAGTGAGAAAAGCGTGTGAGCAGAGCGCAAACGTTTTGGACGGAGTGTGGATTGAGTTTTCAGAAGGTTAGAGCATCAGCCTTCTCCCCCCCCTCAAATTTCGCTCCGGTGCCGCTCACTTCACAAGCTCAGACTCGGAGCATGCCCGGTCCAGCATGCATCTCTGCGTGCGCCCACAGCGAATTATCAAAAAATTTGCCCAGTGTCGGCAGCAACGGAGTATGCGAAGTACTTCATAAGGCAATTGTGAAACATACAGGTGTTACAATTAATGTAACGTACACAGATGCGGAGCATTTCGAACGGGGGAGAGAGTGCGGCAGCATTGTTGCCACAGGTAAAGGTTCCTTCTGGAATCTAAAAAGGAAACCCGAAAATGTACTGCGAGACGGCGTTACGAGAATATTAAAATGTGGGTAGCTGGCCAGCTAAGTTGTCATCGTAACAAAGATTTTTACAAGTAGGCAAAAAATAATAACATTTGTCATTAAAACAAATCCGTTCCATAATTTATCCATCGCAGTCATTGAATATTAATAGGCCATAATGTGTTTTCAATTGACGAATGACGATTGAATTCATTTTAGTTCATCATTACCCAGGCCCGAATTTGGTGATTTGGAAAAGCCGGTATAAGATAAATGCCTGGTTACACTACGGTTATGTCTGCAACTTGTAGCCTATACTAAGCGTGGATTTGTATTTTATTTATTTTATAGTGGTATTTATTAGTGGCTCTGTGTGCCTCAATAGGTAGAGCATGGCAAGTTGACAACACTTAGGTTGTGGGTTCAATTCCCACTGGGACCACATATACTGAAAAATGTATGCACTCACTACTGTAAGTCACTTTAGATAAAATAGTCTGCTAAATGGCATGAATTATATATTAGCTAGAGGATGCAGCAGCAACAAAGGGAGAAAGAGAGTGACCAATTACTATATACAGCCTCATAGTAATAATTCATTTGGGCTTGGCCCCCTTAATGTTTCGTTTAAGACTTGGATGGCTGGTTGTTATCATGCTTGCTGGTTATAAAAATAAAAATAAAACACTTGTTGGAACTTAATCAAATATGGCCTGGTTTTATTACTTATGTTAAACTTAAGTCTCAAAATTAGATTGGGCACTCTGGCCGGGAGTGACACCGTGGTCGGCGATTGGCTGTCTGCCCCAGGGAGGGGGGAGGGAAGCCAATAGGATGTTCGATGTGCACGGCCTGGCGAGTGCCGTCTCAGAGGAGACAGGGCTATGGCAGCGAACTCTCATTACAAGGGGGGGGGATTGACTTGAAAATAGCAGGTGTAATTGGCTACCAAATTGGGAGAAAATGGGATAAAAAGTCAGAATTTTTTTAATTTACAAAATACAATAAAATATATTAGGTTGGGTGCGTTTCTGACTTAATTGATAATGAGAAAGAAATCAAAACATGGTCCGATATACTTATTGAATGAATTTTTGGTTTAGAGATTTGAGAAAGCACAGAGGCATGGCATAGAAAGAAATCAATCCGAGAGTGTGTTTTGTGACGGGATGAGTAGTAAGTGTATTCTCTTTCCTGTGGATTGTCTATTCGCCACATATCTACCAGACCTTGGTCTTCCATATAACCTTTAATTGTTTCTGTGGAGCTCGTCAAAGCTATATGGTGACTGTTATTTGATCGATCAGCAATGTTTAAGACGGTATTGAAATCACCACCTATCACTATCTTTGAGTTTTGATAATTTTGTAAAAATGTAAAGATTCCATGGAAAAAATGTGGATCTACAATATTGGGCCCATATAAATTTAAAATGGTATATGGTTGATCATGAATTGTGCCGTGCACTAAAATAAAACGGCCTTGAAGGTCCTTTTGAGATGAGATCAATTTGAATGGTGTCTCTTTGCTGATTATAATAGCTACACCTCTGCTTTTAGAGTTAAAAGATGAATAATATATTTGATCAACCAATTTAATTTTTAATTATTCATGTTCTATATCCGTTAAGTGGGATTCTTGAATTTGACAAATATTTGATCTGGCCCCTTTAAATTCAGATAATATTTGTAGTCTTTTTGATTTAGAATTAATTCCTCACATTAAGTGAGGTAATAATTATATTTATTTCATTCATCCTTAAAATCTATTTGCGTGAAGTTGTAAGCCAGGCATTGATTCTCCATTATATGGATGGTGCGTTTCTTTACGTTAACACATTGCCATATTTTACCGGAACAGTTATCGCTATCTAGTTGAAAAAGCAACCAATTATCACATTTTACCATGGGCAGAAGAGATGTGCTTAAATTAATTGTGCTTAAAATAAAAAGCTAAAATACTTATTGTGCTTAGAATAAGTTTCCAGACTGAACTACGGCGAAATGATGATAGCACGCGTTCTGAGATAGCTGAGCAGTGCCTGACACACACACACACACACACACACACACACACACACACACACACACACACACACACACTCACACACTCACACTCACTCACTCACTCTCTCACTCTCTCACTCACACAGACAGACACACGTTCACATTCACACACACACACACACACACACGACTAGATACTAAACCCCTCATGCCCCTCAAAGTTATTATTTTATGGAGAGGGTGAATAACGAAAAAAATATCTAGCCACATTACCTACATCTGACTAACCTACTGGCCAACCATTACGTTAACGTTAGAATGGATTCTGTTTCAGCTTGTTATAAATCTTGAAATGTCGGAGCTGGGCATTGTGAAATTTGCGTTCGAAAACTTGGAAGAGGACACCGCAAACAAGAAATGGAGGGCTACTTGCAAAGTTTGCAAGACATCACTTCGAATTTCAGGGTACGTCTTATTTCACAAGGTATGTTGGCTTTAACGTTAATTGATCAGTCTTGGTTATTTCCCGGCTATTGGGCTTGTTAACAAGCTGGGCTAGGCTTAGTAAAAGACAGCCTTGCTACAACCTAATACTATCTAGCCAGTGCTAGTTTAAGAGTATTATGCCTACCTATTTGTAACACCTAACATTACCAACATTACCAACAGTAACTAGCATAGTAGTACCTAGCATGAGACCTCCTGTCGTCCAAGTTCTTTCAAGAGACCATGTCACTGCCTGATCAGAACACCCTGCTTCATTTGTTTGAGTGGCTTAAAATTATAAATATAAGTAGCAGCTACTTAAACAATATAAAGCATAACCAGCATGTGGATATACCTTTTTGCAGAAAGTAAACCTACAGAGCATCAAAACGATGTTTTAGCGATGTTAGCTGGGTGTTTGCTAGTTAGCTAGACTAGCGTAATAAATTATACTGCCAAGCATCAACTATAGCTATTGAAATGGAGTGTAAATACAATCTTGAAGGCCCACTTTACAAAATTACATTATGCCCAGTCAGTATCTACCCTCTTTGTTGTGTGCTTTAGGAGATTACGTTTTGGCTAGTCATGTAACGTCAGATGGAGCAGGGAATGTAGATCGGGTAGTGACGACCGTAACGTATACAAGTAGTTCAGTCACTGTAATTTGAAAGTTATTGTATTGATGAGAGACTTTTAAAGCTAACTCATGTTGCTAATGTATTTTGTGAAAGACCGCAAGTTGTAATCTTAACTGTAATGTTTTTAAAAATGATGACTTCATAACCCTGTCAAAAAGAAAAACAGAGCATCACTGCATCATTTATCTGGATCAGGTATCTAAATGATCACTGCAGAGAGCATCTGCACTGCTGTCCAGCCCTCATATAATTCTGTTGGTTTGAATATGCCAATTATAAACTTACAGTACTGTGCTTTTGTCTTAGGCCACTCTGAAAAATTTAAATTAAAGCCATTTATCTGAGCAGTAATTGTTTATTTGGTTGAAAAACCCCACTATGAAATTCAAGTAAACACAAAGAAACATTAACACAATGAAAAGTAACAAAATGTGTGACATTATGTTTTTTAATGTCAGTATTTTGTGTGGCATCCCTTAGGATGCAAAACTGAAGCAATTCGCTTTGGTAGACTGTAGTGTCATATTTTCAATAGTCCTGTGATAAATTCTTCCAAGCTTCTTGCAGGAAGAATTGCCATAACTCTTTCTTGATTTTGGCTGCTTTTTGTTCTTTTTCCTAGTGATCCCACACAGCTTCAATTATGTTGAGGTCAGGGCTCTGAGGTGGCTAATCTAATGCTGTAAGTGTTCCATCTGAACACAAGTAGGTCTTAATTGTGTTTGCAGTGTGTGTTTGGGGTTGTTATTGTGCTGTAAATTAAAGGTAAGGTTTTGTCCAATCAGTCATTTTCCTGAATGTACAGCATGATGAATCAAGATCTGTTTGTATTTCTCATCATTCATAATTCCATTGATTTTGACAAGATCTACACCGTTCTGCTTCACAGAATGCTGCAGATAGGCATCAATGTACTTCTTGCCAACTCTTCTTCTGATATATTGGCATTTTTGTGAACCAAAAATGTCAAATTTTGACTCATCGCTCCATAAGACTTGATATTTCACAAGATATCAATAACTTTTTGGAAAACACAATAAATTCTTGTTTTTATTGTATTAATGCTTATTTGTATCTATTCTAATGTTATTTAGTGCCAAGCCAAGAATCACTTACTGCCCAGATAAATAGCTTTAAACATAATTTTCTTGAGTGGCCTAAGACTTTTGCACAGTATTGTAAGTATATGGCCCATAGTAAAATTAAACTTTTCCCCCCGCCCACCCAAAGACACTTGAGAAGGAAGCACCCCACAGTCCTCAGTGATTAAGAAAAATATACCAGGGGAGGAAGAGGTCCAGTATTTCAGCCATCAGTTGCAGATGTTTTTGAATGATTGTCATCAAGGTACAGATGGAACCATCCAGAATAAGGGAAAGTTCTCATCGTAAACTCTAGCCTTCTGCTCTCCCTAGCTGAAAATGGCAGCTTCATAAATCATGTGCCAGACCATCAATAGGAAAGTCGCTCCTCACTACCGGACCCACGTCGTTTCATCAGTCGTTCCCGATCTTTGTGAGAGGAAGTTGCTAGACACAGCACGTCATGTTACTTTTTACTCTGGACATTTGGACAGACAAGTGTGTCAATTATTTAATGGCTATAACGGCTCACTTTTTAAAAATGTATTTCTCCAAAATATTGCTTTGTTTATTTTGAACGGCTGAAAGATGAAGCTCACTGGAGCAAGTATCCCAGAGTTCATTGATAGTGCTCTTCAACAGAATGAATTACATTCCAAGATCCGCACACATTGTGACAGATGATGCATCCAACATGCAAATGGTATTTACTCATTTCAATGAGTTCAAGATCACGAAGAAACAGTCAGGTCATGGAAGAACTTTCAGGCATTGGAAGGAGTTGTGTGAAGACTTGGAGGCGACCACAGCTTCCGAGGTAACGGACCCGAGATCAACTTGGAGAACTAGCAAGCTTTGCACATTCACTACAGCTGTTTGTGAAAGAGCTTCTGAAGCCAGAGAAGGTGGGTGGCCTCAGGGAAACAAGCTTACAAGTTTGTTACATCACAGCCCCCAATTCAAAGAGGGCTTTGAATAAACTTTTGGGGCCAAAATAGGTCAACGCCTAGCACCAATGTCACAAGATGGAGCAGTGGTCACAGGTCGCAATCTGCTGCGAGCAAGCTTGACCCAACGAGGCTTTCACACATGTTACGTGGCCTTGATATACTTCACTGGATCTTTACTACGAAGGTAATAGGAACTAGTGGACATCCTGGAGCCATTTGCTGAACCATCAGAGGTATGCCAGGGCAGTAAATACTCCACACTTGTCATCGTGGTGCCATCCGTTGTGCCATTGCACAAGCAAGTGCTCAAAGCGAAGAAACAACCAGGACGGCCCGTGCAAGACGTCGCGCAGCTGTTATGAACCCGCCGTTTGATTGACATGCTGTTGGACGACACAAATAAATAACAGAGTAATGTAAGGAAGGGTCCTGTTCAACACCATAACCCCCGATTTGTTTGCCCTTAGACATTGCTCCTCTTCACACTGGGTCTGACTAAGAAAAACAAAAGTAATTTGGGCATATGATCTATCCAATAGTTGTGTAAAGTTTGTGTAAATTTGGGGGGTGGGGGAGGAGTTTTGTTTTCTACTTTTCATTTTCAAACATTTTTATTTCAGATTTTTTCCCTGTTTTTCTCCCAATTTGGTGCCCAATTATACCCTGTATTTCTTTTGATTTACCCTCCCCAATGAGCCCGCCGCCTGCCTCTGCTGGACAAGCCACTTCCCCAAGGGCGGCATTGAACCACTTCCTCCGAGATGGAACTTGCCTATTTATTTTGTCCACAGGGAAGTCCTCTGTGCTCCTTGGCGAGATTGTGCCAGCTCTCCCTCCCCTCTCCCGCCTCCCCCTGGGGCGGACAGCCAAATGCCGCCCCCAATTGGGGCTTCCGGCCAGAGCCGGGCTGGCACAGCCGGGTTTCAAACCGCGGCTGCATTGGGGAACCTGCATTCCGGGCGAGTGCTTTGATTGTTATACCACCCGAGGCCCCCCTACCTTTCATTTTTAATTGAAGGGGACACAAATAAATACATTTAAGGAAAATAAGTTGTTTCCTTTTCATAATAATTTGTTTCAAATATTTATGTGGATTAAAATCTGTCTACATGTTTTTTGGGGGAAGCATGTGTGTTAGAATGACATTTAAAAGAAATAAATCCTTTTTAAACTTTTCACCATTTTGTAACATTTTGTTCCCAGTGATTGATGAAAGTCTTGGTCGGGGTCTCGGTCTTTGGGTGGGAGGGTCTGCTCTTGACTCCAACTCTGCTGTCTATTGCATGATCCCAAACCACATTGTCAGCCCCAAGAGTCAGAAGTCAGCCCCAATGATTTGATGAAAATCAAATAGTTCAAGCATAAATTGTTGTTTACTGAGCATAACATTTAATTTCAAGAGAACAGTCTAGCCATTTGGTGTAAAATGCATCAAACTTGGTGTAACATGCTGTTGGCCTACACAAAGAAGTAACTGACAGTAATGCAAGGACATGTCCTGTCCCATGCCATAACCACCCTCCTGGCTCCTGCACAAACACAACACACTGCATCCCTAATCTAAAGAAAGGAACATAAAAAAAAAAATAATGGAACAAACATACTATCAACTCAATCAAAATTATTCACACCCTTGATAACAATGAGCAAAATGGCTGTATAAAGTAAACAATACAGGTAATAAGCTATATTGTATTCTCAAAAAAAGGGAAAATTATATTGTTTTTTACTAATAGTTCATAATCATTGCTTAGAGAAAAAGATTTTCCCAAAAAGATATGTCCAAATTATTCACACCCCTAATAATTATTTCTAATAAAATCCAACAAAATAAATCTTCATTAACGTGTCATCTTCTATAGTGCTTTATGAGATTTGTGAACATATCTCGTGGACAGCCCTCTTCAATTGAAAAGTATGTATCAAAAAAATTATAAACAATATGGACAGTTAACCATTTCTTGGTTGAGTTTGAGGCATGCTTGGGGTGATTATCCTGCTGAAAGATCCATTTCAGCTTCCTGGCAGAGGGTTTTTGGCCAAAAGATCAACAGAATCATGTAGGAATTCATGATTCTATTGACATTAACAAGAAAAAAAACTCCATAACAGCAACGATCCACGGTGAATATATTTCACCGTAGGCATAGGTTCATTTCAACATGAGCGTCCTTCTTCCGACGCACAAACCCACAGCTGGTGTGCATGGACAAAAATCTTAATTGTGGTCCCATCTGAACATAACACACACAAGCCAAGGAACGTGTTTACAGAGCAAGATGGATTGAGGTTTTTAAATTCCCCTAAAAGAGAAATTGAACTACCAAAGTTTAAAAAAATATATAGGTTCAGTTAGCAGAACAAGAGGACACAGGTGGAAATTAGTTAAAGGAAAATTCCGCACAGATACCACACATTTAAAAAAAAAATGTTTTTTTAAAATAAAACACAGAGAGTTGTCAATGCCTGGAACAGCTTGCCAGGTCAGGTGGTTGAGGCAGAAACACTTGTGGTCTTCAAGTCCAGGCTTGATGGAGGACTGGATATTTTTAGACTAGGAAATGATGAGCCTAGATGGGCTGAACAGCCCGTTCTCATAATTATGTATTCTTATGTTCTTATACTGCCATGGGCAGAACCGACGTGTTCAGTATTATCAAATGACTCTCGGATCATTTTATGTCAACATTTATATTGACTTATACATACACTTATGTGTATTCATTTAGGCTGCATTTTATAGTACCATTCATGTTTCACGTGTATTACAATTTGACTTTCGGGCAGGAGAGGTGTAAGCGGACGCAGCAAATGTATGTGTGTTCATCGTGATGTGCAGCAAGCCAGAATATTTGTATTGACATTGAGTAAAAAAAAAAAACAAGGTTGTGATTTTCTCTTGTTGAACTACACAACATAGTTATATATATTTAACTATCTGTTCTATTTGCAGCGGGCAGGTCTTACTCCGTTGTAACTAGTGACTACTGAGCGCACATCTCTCTCGACCTCGGGTATTGGTTAGTCATGATGTTATGCGTCTGTGTGTCCCCAGGTCAGCAGCACCTGACTGTGCAGACCGTGCAGGGTAGCGGGCTGCAGCTGGGCACGGTCAGCGGCTCCCAGGGCCACCAGCTGCAGGTGGAGCAGGCCTTAGCGCTGGAGATTCAGGGCCCGCCGGGGGAGAAGAAACGACGCATGGCCTGCACCTGCCCCAACTGCAAGGACGCCGAGAAAAGGCAAGTGACTGACCGTCCCGTCCCTCTGGGCGTCCGGCAGCCGCTCCTCGCTTCCTCTGTCCTCCGAACTTCCGCACTCGGTCAGGACCGCGGAATCAGTGGCCATCTTCCGCAAGGGACTAAAAACCCACCTCTTCAGACTCCACTACCACTGATTCTGTACATGAATTGATTGCCGTCACCACTGATAACATGTTTAAAACTGTCAAATTAATTTTTTTAAACCTCACTAACCTCTTCTCACCCTGTGCCACGATATGCAGCAGGTACGGTATGCAGCTGCCAACAATGATGTCTATCGCTGTATTACTGCACTGATCGCTTGTGCGAACAATGATTGACCTTACCATTTATAAATGCACGTTTTGTAAGTCGCTCTGGATAAGAGCGTCTGCTAAATGCTTAAACGGTCAAATGGAAATGGAAAATGTAAGTGTATCTGAGGAGTTTTTGTGGCCGGGACGGCAGTGGTGGTTGAGGCGGTAGACTAGTGTAGTGGTTAAGAAACTGGGCTTGTAACGCAAAGGTTGCAGGATCGATTCCCAGGTGGGGGCACTGCCATTGTACCCTTGTAACGCGAAGGTTGCAGGATCGATTCCCAGGTGGGAGCACTGCCATTATCCTTGAGCAAGGTACCTAACCTTAATTCCTATAGTAAATATCCAGCTGTATAAATGGGTTGTATGTAAAACTGTAAGTCGCTCTGGATAAGATGCTAAATGCCTGTTATGTGATGTGATGTCCCCTGTGGTAATGTTCTGTGTGTCTAATTGTGTGTCCGGCTCCTCAGGCCAGGGGAGATTGGCAAGAAGAAGCACATCTGCCACATCCCGGGCTGTGAGAAGACGTTCCGTAAGACGTCGCTGCTGCGGGCACACGTGCGCTTGCACACCGGGGAGCGGCCCTTCGTCTGCAACTGGGTTTTCTGCGGGAAGCGCTTCACACGTAGCGACGAGCTGCAGCGGCACGCCAGAACGCATACAGGTCAGTGGCCACGTGCTGACCTCCAGGGCTCCATATGCTGTCAGAAGTCTTTTTTTATTTTTTGGTTTCTGATTTTTCCCCGTTTTTTCTCCTCAATTTGGAAGCCAATTATACCCTCTATTTATTTCTATTAACCTTCCCCTATGAACTTGCCATCCGTCTCTACGGGGTAAGCTACCCTCCGGCCCCCTTTCTGGAGACACCCTTACGTGCTTCACAGCGACCACCCTCCCCCAAATGCCGCCCCCGATCGGGGCTCCCCACCAGGGCTGGTCTGGCACAGTCGGGTTTCGAACTGCGACCGTGATAGGCAGCTCACACTTCTGCAGGACCAGCCAATACGGGTGCGTTAGACCGCGCTGTCAGACATTTGTAACTGCAATTAGTGGGCTACACCCAAGGTGCACAGTCAGGTGTAAATGTTTAGTAGCGATTACAAAAATATACATAACTATTTTGTGTGGTGTTTTGAATGAAGTAATGTGTGAAACTGAATTTAGTAAACACTTTACATTGTAACTTGGCAAGCATTTGAAAATTGCTTGTACAGCTAGTTTTGTGTGCTAGCAGTTAAAATTAGTGCGGGGCCCATGCTGCATGGCCACTGGTGCAGCGGCAAGTCGCTCAGCCTCAGTTCCATCCTGACGGCGTGGGTTTATCCTCATCAGCATCTCTCTGCACTGACTGACTTTACATTTAAAATATGTTGGTGTTTTTTTTTGTGTTCAGCTGATCTGTTCTAGCTATGTAAACATTTTTTTACCTGCTCTCGTATTTTCGAGGTGCTGGCAAGCTATGAGAGCAAGGGAAAAAAAGATATCTATTTCTTTAAAATTTTGATTAAGATTTTTTCCCATTTTTCTCCCCAATTTAGTAGACAATTATACCCTTTATTTATTTGTATTTGCAATCCCCACACAAACTACGAGGCAAGCTCATTCTCAGAGGGCAGCGAACTCTGCTTCCTTTGAGATGGAATTCACCCACCCATGTTCTGGAAGTCACCCTTACGTGCTTCCCAGCGAGTTCGTGCCAGCTTACCCCCCTCCCCTGGGCCAGACAGCCAAACACCGCCCCCGATCGGGGCTCCCCACCAGGGCTGGTCTGGCACAGTCGGAATTTTTAAAAAGTCGGAATTTTTAAATACATTTTTTTACCAAATGTAAAATTACTGTTTGGTGGGAGGTTAGGGCCCCCTCTCTGATGTGGGGCCCTGGCTTTGCTTCTGTACCGGAGTCAATGTCAAGAGAAACTGCTGAAAAAAGAAACCAGGAAACTACTGAAATGTTAAATATATTATTGTGTTAGCTTAGCCAGCACATATAGAAGTTGTTCATTCAAAAAGCTATGAACATGCACTTTTGAGAATGGTTTGACTATTAGCTCTTAGTAAATATTGCTTTTTCCCATGTCCCGTTATGTTTTCATTATGCCGAAATGGTAGATAATCACGTTACTTAGCGGTCGGGAGTGAATGCTTTAGGATTTTATTGCTTGTATTTACCCTTCAAAACAAGCAGGAATAATTTACGTGTGCCGTAAAAGTTGTCCAGGTGTGCAGTATAGGATTTCAGTCACTACAGTAAGAAAGTTTAAATAAATATGATATCCAAATAATCAATACCTACACACAAAAAAACTTTGAAATAAGAAATGCAATGTAGGCTCCCATTCTTATTTGACCTATACCTTAAGCCTCAATTGCATCTGAACAATTTAGCAAATCCAAAATATCAGCCATAAAATGGACTTGTATATTCGTCCATGGTAACTTCTGGTAAAGTTTTTCTGAAATAACATAAGTAGCATCGCTAGACTTAAAGTGCTGCTTAACGCGCCAGCACAGACGGTGATGTGCTTCACGCAGCCGTGAAGAGGCATTGACTGATTTCATTTTGTCTCTATTGCAGGAGACAAGCGCTTCGAATGCTCCCAGTGTCAGAAGCGCTTCATGAGGAGTGACCACCTCACCAAGCATTACAAAACGCACATAAATACTAAGAATTTGTGAGAGAAAACGTTCTGCGTGAGTTGAGTGCGGTGTGCACAGAGCTGTGCACGTGCACCCTCGTGAACTTCAGAACTCTGCAGGGGGCTTGGAAGCGGAAGTGCTGGTGTCCTTTGGACGGTACGTTACAGAAATGTACTCCCACGACCTGCGGCGCGCAGCGGGACACACTCACCCATCCTTCCCCTCGCTGTTTTCGTTGTATTTTTATTTTTTCCTCTCTTGTTCGATGGCATTCTGCCTGTGCAGCCAAATATGAGCGCCACACGTTGTGCTGGAGATCAGTGTCTCTGGCCCAGCGGCGTGCGCTGAAGATCACAGTCCCCAGCCCAGCAACACCGTTTGGCCTACGCTGGAGAACCCACAGGCCCACCTTGGATTCTGAAAGAATGCCATCTACAAACTGATTCCATTTGCCCCACCCCCCACCCTGCTTCCATTGTCTTTTTACTATTTGATCACAGTTGGCAGGAAAAGTCGATTTTAAAGCTCTTGACCCCTCGCAGCTTCAGATTCTCCCAGGTTGACTCTGGCCAAAGGTTTAAGGACACAGTTTTACCTGTGTGTGTGTGTGTGTGTGTGTGTGTGTGTGTGTGTGTGTGTGTGTGTGTGTGTGTGTGTGTGTGTGTGCGTGTGTGTGTGTGTGTGTGTGTGTGCGTGTGCGTGTGTGCGGCGTGCGTGCGAGCCCTGGTGCTCGCGTGTGTGTGCATGTGTGCGTGCATATACTTCTTTGCTCTATATCCCCTTTTAGGTAGAAATGTAGACAAAAAATGAAAGGTGTACTAGATGCTATTAGTCTGACATCTTTAGTTTGCAGCTGTCGAGCTGAAGAGAACCAGGGAGCCTTTTTTTCTGACATTAGTCCTTCCATTGCATGGCCGTGTGCCCCCAAATTGCATCTCACATACTTTTGTTTTGATTTGGTAATCATGTCACAAGATAGTTAATATAATTATAATTGATCATTTTAATATTGGGTACATAACAGCTAAAGCGATAATGAATGGTTATTTCTATAGTCGTTTGTTATGCAGAAATATATGAATGGCAAAAGGTAATCGATCTTTGATTAAATTGTAATCTATTTGATTAATTAAAACCAATTTTATTATAGGTTTCTTACATTTTTATTTTGGAAAAGTACATTAAAGAAACCACATACCACATACCCAGTGGCCATAGCACTGGGTATAAAGTTGTTTTGCTGCTAAATCCTTATCTGAAGATGTTAATTTTCCCTTCTCTATTCGTAAACTTGAGTGCAAGTTTTGTTTTTACTGCATTTTATTCCAGTTAGTTTTGCTTCTTCCTTGGTATTCCAAGTCATATGCGTGGGCCTTTCCCATCAGTACAACGTCCTCCATCCATTAGTGAGAGCACAGGCCAGCGTTTCAGTCTCCTGGGCCAGTATTTGTGCCGCCAGTCGCCACCACTTTTCGCCCTGCAGATCCACTGGCGGAGCCACCCAGTCTTTGCACCAGAGGACTGAACTTCGAGCGCAGTCGCCGCGGCCAGACTGCAGGTGGCCGACCGACCAGAAGAGTCGCTCCCGCGCAACGAGACAACTCTGCCCTTCCTCCCTGGGTGAAACGGATCAGCTGTGCGCCACCGTGCAGTCGGCACTGGCATGGTCAGGGTTCAATACCAAACCAGAAGGTGTGTCAGGTGTATTAAGTAAGGACGTGGCACTCGGCAGCCTCAATTTTGGTACAAATTCTTGTAACCGTTGTTGGACAAGCGCTAGTGGAAATGTTTTTTTTTTTTTTTTTTCAGTATATATTTGTATTATTCTGACAATCCTAATATTAAATTAAACCTTAATGTAAATCACTTCAGTATGATGGAATACATTTCCTGTATACATTTCCAATGTATAAAATGCTGTTTCAGTCAGTCAGATATAACAGCCATAAAAAGAATAATACTGTTCTGTATTAAAAGTTGGACGAATTATTGATTTATCTTACAGAAAATTTTCTTCTGGATTTACTTTAGACTTTCGTATCATGAAACCTTAAAAGGGGCTTTAAAGAAAAAAAATGTATATGTGTGTGTATATATGTACATTTATGAATATATTAAATGCATAGGATACTGGATTGTGTTAACTCGTAAACATAATTTGGGCTGGCTAAGCCAGGCTTGAAGGATGTGATCTCTTACATTGGAAGTGAAGAATACAACGTGATGTATAGCTCATTCCTGCTTTATACGATGAGATTAGATTTGTTTTTTCTATCAATTAAAAGTTGCCTTAGACAAATTGAACCCAGTATTTAAAGAGATTTGTTTATTCTGAATAACTGCTTTTTGTAGAATTGCTTTATTTTTTGTTATGTTGGACATGCCAATATCTGTCTGCACTAATTAGATCTAGTGGTGTTCATTAGTTCTATTGTTTATTTAAAAGCGAAAATCTTTATGCAAGTGTTTAGGTGACGAGGAAGTGAGGATTGAGTGGTGAAAAAATCTCATGTTGGTCCTGTCAAGGAAAGTGTAATTCTGATGTGGAACTCACTCTCTAACCAGAGGTTACTGTTTTCTACGCGATTTTCCTAATTTTACCACTTTAAAACACTTTACAAGTCTAAATAGAGTCTATGCGTCTTCTGCTTGCGCTTTGCTGAGTTGACAGGCTTGTAGAAGCTCATATGCTTTGAATTTGAATGCAGTGAAATTCCATTTTGAAATGTATGACACAAACCAAAAGCGTTGTCATTTTTCACACCAATTCATTGTTTCAAATGCTTTAAACAGCAAGGGGACCACGTTCAGCCACATTAACTGTGTTAAGACTAAATCTAAACATGCCGTCCGTTGTGAGGGGGAAAAAGAGAGAAAGAAACATGCACGCTTGCAACCTTACGCTCGTGCACAGCTGCACGACTCCTTGGATTTTTGTTTTGGAGATGGTGGCAGATAAGAGGGCACTGGAGTGGATTCTTTATTTTTTGTGTGTGTTTAGTTTTTTTTTTTTTTTTTGTTTGTTTTTGTTTTTGTGCTAAGAATATCCACAGAAAAAAAAAAAAAAAAAAAATTATCTGCCATTTTTGTGCAGTGGGTCTCACAGAAGCCACTCTCACTCTCCCATCCATTTTCTTTCCCTTGCTTTCCACGTTTGGCCCCGCCCAATGAACTTCTAGAACCACCTCTTCACTGTCCACCAACTGCCACATAAAGATACCTGTATGCAGGATATCATGTTTTTAAATTGGGTTTCAAGTGTATTGTTTAAAATTTGTTTATAAATCAAACTGACTCTACACCTAAAGTATTCACTGTAAACATTTTCACATACCAGTTCCAGTTTGTACAATTTTTTTTTTTTTTTTTGGGGGGTTGTGTGCTTTTTAAAATATATTTTTGGTTCTCCTGTTTTTTGTACCAAACTTAGTAAGAACAGTGTCGCTATCCTAATAAACAAGATAAATGTTTAATAAGATTTCCAGTGTGCTTTTGGGCAGTCACCAATTCAACATGCAGCAGGGGACAATGGAGAGAAATTGAAGATACTTAATTATAAGATACTGGATACTTCAATCTTGAACGTAAGATGTTAAGCATCTTTGATGGCTACATAAAAAAAAACCTTTGCTGTAATTCTGGCTGATACACCTTGCCCCCTTTCTCCCCCCCTGTTTAATTTCTGCTATACATGTATGTTTTATTTTGTAAACAGGTGTATGAATAGTATCTTCAATAAAATATGTCCAGTTTTTTTTTTCTTTTGCTGTTTCTATTTCGCAATGTGTGTGTGGAAAAAGTAAAGGGAATGGCTAAAATATTCTCAAATATTATGACTGACTGTTTAAAAAATCTTTTTGCTTAGTGATCTATGTTCAAGGTGGAATTGTTGGAAATAATTTGCCCTCCTGGACATGTCCTGCAATGATGCCATCAAATAGCTTTTTAAAATATTTAAATACAACCAGACAAGAAGCATCCAAGTCCTGTGCTCCATTCATATTTGCAAGGACGCTATGTGTGCAGGCAGACTTGTAGGCGCACTTTAGGCCAGATGGTGTTGCTGGAGCACGATGAGACCTGGATGTCCTGTGGACGTTCCTCCCTTCCCAGGCGACGCTGTGGAGAATGCTAGCCATGCTGCGCTGGCATGGTCCGGATTCAATAACAGACAGAGGTGCTCATCCACCTACTAGAACAGTGCCTTGAGGATATCCAATACTTAATAAGCCCAGCGTCGGTAGCCATAATTCTTTTCTTTTTATTATTTTTTTAACCTTGGTGGGGTGAACACTCCATTTGTGTGTTGGCCTGTTTGTGCAATTGTTGATTGTGCAACAACATTTCCTGTGCATGCGTTGTTTTGATATTGTATGCTTCCTTGATCCCTTAAATGTCTTTCAGTAACAAAGCTCTACGCATAAGAACACATTTGTTACTGTGTTGCTATTCAGGGTGTCTGTGCACTGTGTAATACTGGGCATTATTTATATTGACAAGTTTTCATTATTCTGGAATCCCCTGTTTAATTTGTTGCACAATGGAACAACATCAGAAATTATCATTGTGTGCTCTGTAATGCAGAACCCTCACCAAATGATAGTTATAAGAGTGCCTGAATTCGGGGCCTCCCGCGTGATCCAGGTGTTTCAATGTCCGATGCTGGCCACGGTGACCGGGGTTCGATCCCACCGGCCATGACAGAGTCGGCTCTGGCTGGGAGTGCCACCGGGGGCGGCAATTGGCTGTCCGCCCCAGGGAGGGGGAAGGGAAGCCGACAGGGCGTTCGCTGCGCCCAGGAGTAGTTCTGTAGTACCGGGTTGCCGTCTACGGCATGGCGGGTGCCATCTCGGAGGAGATGATACTTCGCCCTCGTTACTACCGGTCACAGGGCTACGGCAGTGAACTTACACTACGAGGGGGGGGATTGACTTGAAAATAACGGGTGTAATTGGCTACCAAATTGGGAGAAAATTTGGATAAAATCTGAAACATAAAAAGAGTGCCTAAATTCAGTAAAGCCTTAACCACCAAGTTTACACCAGGTGAAAGCGACCCACGTAACTGGACAACGGCACATTTGGAGAAGTCGGAGTGACGCAACATCATTTTAAAATGGAAGTCACCACACCTCACTGTACTAACACTGCCCTACAAGCTTATGAATAGGTACGGCAATATTCAGTATACATATATATAACTGCAACAAACAAATTGCTACTGGCTGGTATTTGTTGATTGCTAATTATTCCTAATAATAATAAGGCCTCGGCCGAAACATTGAGTTTCTTTGTACTAGCTCTGTCAGAATTTAATTAAAGTAAAAAGTAGAAAGTAAAGAAGGAAACATTGTCTTATTGGTAGCCGAGAAAGGCTAAGTAAGTCAACTTGTGCACCCTATTCTGAAGTGGACAATTGTTCTTAACTTATTGATAGCTAAGAAGGGCAAAACAGGTCACTAATAAACCTAAAGTGGACTATTATTCATTTATTGAGGCAATTTCTGTTGGGAACATTGACATAGCAGTTTATGTTTGAACCCTCTTGCACATGCTGCATCCATTTGGTTGCTGAACTGTTCAGTTATACTGTATATGACAAGAAATTCACATGTCCAAAAAGTACAACGAATTTGTTCGTAAACACTTAATAAACTAGCCGTCTTGCTAGCAAGCAATGCTTAGCTAACACTAGCCAGCATTGGAAGGGCAGGCATGTATCCGCCAAGGGCCAGCAGGGCACACCCCATACCTATACAGCACCCACAGTTTGGCACTTTTCACAGTTTTCCACAGAAATAACTACAATGGCCATCTTTTAAAAAATATATATTTTCTCTTCCTGCAGTTTTTCCCCATTTTTCTGCCAATTTAGTAGCCAATTATACACTATTTTTTCATGTCAATTATCCCCCTCCCTCGTATTGACAGTTTGCTGCCGTAGTCCTGAAAATGAACCGGAACCCACCAAGCCGTCACCGTAACTCCGGTATGCGCACAGAGCCACTCCTATATGCAGCGAACTCGTATCTGATTCCCTCCCCCCCTCCCTTAGGCGGACAGCTAATTGCCACCCCGTAGTGGCACTCCTGGCCTGCCACACCCTCTGGCAGGCTCACGACGACAGGGGAAAGAGATCCTGTCAGGGGGCCCACCACAGCAGCATATTGTGGGTAGGGTTGCCAACTTTCTCTCATCCAAATACAGGACAGAATGCGGGGCACTGGGGACGAAGTGACTGGTGTTTTATGGATGTAAATCAACACATACTGTCTATTGTAAGGTGGACAAGGAACAAGCTCATTTTGGCCCAAAAACGGGACGTCCTGGCTAATACGGGACCGTTGGCAACCCTAATTGTGGGGGACACTCAACAACAAGTGAACCAATCAGAAAACTACTATGAAAATGTGTTACCCACAATGCTCAGGTGTAGGTACAAATTGTTTTCATCTCCATTAATAAAACTGAGATGTATGTATAGACGCATATGTACATTTCAGTTTCACTCAACAATTAATGGTGCTGAATGAAGGAATTACCCACAGCTTTTGGCTCAAGATTTGTTTAGGTGAACAATAATTATCATTCATCATAAAAATGTGATGTCAGTAGTGTCAGTGGGCTTGTGACATGGTTTTTAATTAGCATAATTTATTGATCCAATATACTACAATTAACTAAAATATTTTCCACATTTCTAAATCCGTGTCTCTGATGCTTTAAATACTATAAGCAGTGTTTCTTCTACTCATTAAACAGAAGAGGGCATTTTCAAGTCAGGTGGTTTAATGAAATGACACCATAAACATGGTGGGGCCAGTATGGGGCCAGATGTGGGTTTTAATGTTTATTATTTTTAGGTGATTCTGGTTGAGCCATTTTCAGTGTTCCATTGTTTAAATTTCAGGTGAAATATTTGGTGCTACAGGTACAGGGGTTTGATTTCTCAAGGTCCCATTTTCAGTCCTGTAAATCAGCCCTGTTTTTAAAGAGGAACATGCCAGTGTGATGGAGGAGAGGATAAGTAAACTCAGGTGTTTTCACTGAGGGACAGTGTGATTCACAGTACTGAGTGCTTTAAAAATAATAATAATGTGGCTCCTGCCTTTATTACCCTTTAAGACAAAATATTTTCAGAGAAAATGTGTTGTTTAAATAATAAAGTACCAGAGGCAACAGATCTCCGTGGAGAGTGCCAAATTTGAGTGTTGTGATAGTTTTTTCATTTAGAGGCAAGATAGTGATAGGCCTGGAATTGTAAAGCAGTATTATCAGTTTATAATGTTTCATGCACAGATGCCTTTAGCTTCCTATTGACAAACCACGCAACACACAAGCACTGACTACAGAAAACATTTATTTTCAGTTTTTCCTGTGCATATTTTCAGAAACATTGGTTTTCTTTTAAAGTCAATAACTTAATCTTTATTTGCTCTTCTATAAGTTCTGCTATTACATTGCAACCTACATGAACAGCTGCTATCATGAAATGATGCAAAAAATGACATATTACATAATGACACTAGCTAACAATCACACAAAAAGTAACGTAGATAACATTGCAACCCAAGCTTCAATGGGGGCATCGTACATCCCAAGGCTCAAGGATTTCTGGCCATCTCTCAATCGAGTTTGCAATGAAAGAGTCAAACCATTAATCAGATCAGACATGATTCAGCATATACACAGTGGGTTGCAAAAAGTATTCACCCCTACCAATATTTTCACATTGATAAATTAAAAACAATGTAAACAATTTTTACAAAAATTTCAAAACCCTAATTGATTAAACTTAAATCCATTGTTCAAATTTATTTGCAGAGGATAAAGTTCCCCCAGGAGGGGATGCATGCATACATACATACAGAACAGGTGGAATCTTTCCTTTTCGATTTGAATGTGAGCATACTCTGAACGAGGAAAGAACTGATGTTTAGGTGTCTGAGGAAGAAGAGGTGAGAGTTCTGATAGTTCTTCCTCGGGATGAAGAGTGTAATGCCTGTACGAAGATAGACAGAACGCATGCTGCGAGAGCTGCAATTTTGATCACTTACGATTAAAGGTAACTACGACTACTTTGAAAAATCTATTTTTCTGTCTTGAGATTGTTATTGTTTAGCACTTTCCCTAAATTGCTACTGAAGGACATAGGTGAGGGTTTTAGCTCACTATAACTCATCTAGCTTAGCTACCTGACTAAACCTATCAATTAGAGGTTTGGTGCAAATGTTTCCACAGTAAATTATATTGCTAGCTAGATGCCCAGAAACATTTTAAGATTTGCCAACTGAAATGTTGTTCATTAATAAAAAATGAAGCTAGCTAAATTGGATGGTACAGCAGGTACTGCTTTAAATTAATTGGTAATCTTTGAGAATGCCCAGACAATTTCCAAGCTATGGCAAGATACTTTGATAAACAAGGTATTCAGTGTATTGTAGAAAACATGCTAGTTGGTATTCAGTTTCAGCTGGAGAAGCTAACAAGGAGTTGACAGGGCCGTTTTCTCCTATAAGCTAAATAAGTGAGCGCTTAGGGCCTAGTGGCTGCTAGGGGACCCCTAGTGATTGCCTTATTTAAAAAATAAATGACCAGTCTTGGCAGACATTTTCTGGCCCCAAGTGTTGAGGAGTATGTACTGTATACACGCAAAGCGCACAATGTTTAAAATTATAGATGGATTTAGTGTCTAGGCTAGAAATTACTTTTTTTTGCTTAGAATTGTTAAGATACTACAATGAACAGAGGGGCTCCCTTGCAGGGGATCCATTTTCAATGTCTTCTCCAATGTTGTCAGACTATCGCGCAATGACATACTGACCTTGGAGATGATCGTTAAACTTGATGAAAGCTAAGTTTGAATAGTGGAGGCAAGTTTGTTAGCTAGCTATGATTATGTCAGCTAAAAGGACGTATCCTTTCCTTCAGGCACTGGAAAAAAAGAAAAAAAACTTCAGGAAAGAAGAAGAACGTGAACAGTGCCCTAAGACATATCTGTTCATTTATGTAGCTACTGCTAGCTATCCAGGTAGTCAGGTAGGATGATGGCGAATGTTAGTTTGCCCAATGACAGATTTTTCTTTTAGCCATCTATAGGGATGGTTGATTTTTTTAAGAGCTCAAAAAAACGTGGAACATGGGACTCAATGTTATTCGATGGAACATCTCAGCTAATTATAAAAAAAATACTAAAGCATCATTAAAATGCCTTTATTTAACCATTGTGTCATGTCCAGAGTCAAGCTATTTTTTCACAGCTGCGTTTTGGGATGTTTTAATTTCAGGCGGACTAAGGTTGTTAGTTAGCTAGGCTTCTTTTTTTCTTACGAATGAGACGGATTAAAGGTTATACATATTTAAAAGCTAAGAAGTTCCTCTATCATAATATCAATATTATGATAATCATTATTATCATAATATTGATACACTGTAGATTGGCCATTCAGTGGCTAGCAAACAAACTACTGTTCTGTGCATTTCCATGACTATTTGACACTGATTTCAAATGCACGTAGTTAAGTTATTTATGAATCTGAGTCGTGATTTTTCTCAGGCTTGGTTTAATTCAATAAATGGCAAAGAAAATTCTGTATATAACTAATTTTATCACAGGAAAGTTCAATTATTATTGCTCTCACCTACTTCTCACCAAAACACGAACTCCCACCATGACAGTCCAAATGGAAATTTGAAGATTTTATTTTTTTGGATGAAGACAATTGTGACCGATGTAAAGAGCAATCATCATCTTCATCTCTTCATCACTATTCAAATGCATGCCTAGATATAGCACCCCATGTTTGCTTTCTGTTCTACCATAGCACCCTATATATGACATGGTAGTGACATGATTTGATTTTAGATCTAACCCTAATAGTGCCATAACAGAAAAATTGGGTGAGGAATCAGCCACCTATTAACCAGGCAAGGGGAGACGATGATTTTACGCATATTTTATAGAATAAGGTCAGCTATAAAATATACATAAAATTGCTAACATTGCTTGAAAACAGGTGGCAAATATTTAACAAAGACCGTTAATGAGCAGAAAGGGCTTTGAAGGTATTATTAGTTTATCATTTCTCATTATCGTGTTCGTCTTCATTTATGTTTCCTTATTTGTAATACTTAATATATTGGCTTGTAAAAATGTTCTTAATAATGCAACTTTGGGGGCTGCTGAGTGGCTCACCCTATTAAGGCACCATTTTAGTGTATGGATGGGCCCCATGCTCCGGTATGAATCCAGACCATGACAGTGCCAACTCTGGCCAGTAGTCCTGCAGGGCGACACATAATTGGCAGTAGGGTTTTCTGTGCCTTGTCACACACCAGCAACCCCTGCTGGTCTATCGGGTATCGGGGGGGGTAGTGGGAGTGCGTACAAGCTGGCAAATATTGAGATTAAAACCATTTCTGAGTGATTTTGCATGATTTGCAGGAGCCGATTCAGGAGCCTCCTAGAGACTGTCGGCATTAGTGCATTTGCTAGTTTAGCACATTAACCCATCAGCTGCCGTTATGCCATAACTGTGCAGTATAGCACGGCATGTCATGGCCTTCAGGCTTTCAGAAAAAAACTACTGTCCCTTCGGATTTATTCTTGTGAACGACAGACTGACGTTGCATCAGTTGGTTCTTCTTTAGCTGCTATTTTTGCGAAAAATGTAAAGTGTCATACTGTATGTGAAAGCAGCTGATTTTAAGCAAAAAATATATATATACTGGTTTAAGCCATCCAGCAGCCAAAAGAAAAAACAAACAGAAAAAAAAACCGATGGAGCATAATGGGATAACGCCAGTTTTGATAATCCAGGCAAAATTGCTCCAGTTGTGGACTTTGGGTATTGTTAGTGAAATGTCTCACCATATATTTTCTATTGGGTTAAACTAAAGTCTGTATTTTGACTTGGTCGCTTTGCTGTATGATTAGTAGTCCTGTTGAAATGTGAATTTCCCACCCAGTTAAAACGCAGGTTTTCCTCTAGGATTAATCTGAAATTTGCACTATCCATATTCACCGTGGTCCTGACAGGCTTCCCTGTCCCCATTGAAGAGAAGCTCCATCCCCATAACATGATTGTGCCATCATGGCGTTTCACAGTTGGGATGGTGTGGGCTGGGTGATGTGCTCTTGCCTCAGAAATAACTCAAATTTAGATCAAGCATTAACTTTTTGTCTCTGATATAAAATAAAAAAACAACCTTGTGCCGCATGTCCATTTATGTGCTTTGTTATAAACTCCATGCAGGATTTAAGACTCTCACAGTCTTTCACAGTAATAAGCTTCTTTCTCACCACTTGCCCGTACAAACCAGGTTTGTGCTAGGACTGAGATACTGTCTGACTCCCATCGCAGACAAAACTTTTAAAATTAATTTTGGCTTCACGGTGGCATCCCTGACCCATGTCCTGGCTGCTCAGTTTGAAAGGATGGTTGGATCTTCTGCTAACTGTGGTAAAAGAAGAACATTCCACTTCTTAAAAGATGTACTTCACCATACTCAAATTATACTTAGTGATTTTTTACATTTCTTTGTAACCATCCTCTGATGTGTACATTTCTTCCAATTTATCCTGGATTTGTTTTCAAACTTCCTTGGTGTTGGATGGTTGTTTGTATCACTTGACTTTCAGTGTTTGAAGAAACCGAAATAGATGTATTAATTCTATAGTGGTGTTTCTAGAAACTTGGTCCTAGTGACCCTCTGGCTTTCATTCTATTATAGTGCTCAATTAGTAAATTTTGATCAAACTCTTAATCCAAAAACTGATCTTGATTTTACATATCCACATTTAATCTGATATAAATTGTTGGCGAAAAGTTGCTCATTCAGCAATTATTTTGTTAATATGTTCTCCTCGAGAAAATTCAGTGGAGTGGTCTAAATTAAGTTAATTTAGTTGTCCAATTCATGGCCCCAGTGAACAACTAATTACGCTCAATCAATTTGTCTGTATTCCTAATTTGTTCAAAGGGCTCAAATTTGTTTAGACAAACACATTTAGGTTTCTATTATAAACAAAACCATTTCATGCAAACCATACTTGTAACAAAAGAATATGAGCTGAAACTTGATTAATGCTGGAATCAAACCATTCCTATTCTGCTTTAATAGCAAATTTGTATTGAACTCCCTGCAAATTTTGAATATCATTTGATATATACAAGACTATTTTTTTCTTGAGCATTTTCTTCATACATTGAAGATGATTTATGTTTTAAGAATTTTTCTTTTCTGGGGGAAATACAGTAGATTTATTACCCTCCATCCTCAAAAACTATATGGCTTTCTGAGCCACATATCGAAGGCTAACCTCATTGAAAATCTAAGACTTAATACATTGTTCCTTGTTTTTATAATAACAGGTATCCACATTGAAAAGCTCTTTATTATTCACAAGATGTTGTACAAGCCATTTTGAAATATTTTGGTAGTTTTATAACCTCATCCAGTCTTCTCCAACCCCCCATACAAACCTAGAATCAATTTATTCTCCTCCCTACAGACTTTAAAAGTGTTAGATATCTTGTAGCCTTTGCTAAATTGTGGAATTTTAATGGTATTAAATTGTATGCTTGCGCTAGCCTTGTGTTTGAAAATGCAGCGTCACCAGTTTCACAGTGCGTTCAGGAAACTGGTGACGGACAGGAAAGAAGTACTTTAGAAGACTCGCTCAATTTCAAATACATTTTTAAATAATATAAATATTGAAATAAAAAGTTAATTACTTTTTACGGTACAAAAAGCCATTTTTATGTGCTTTGAAGCCCCAGGAAAATTGAAGGAAACAGATTTTGAACTTCCTGCAACAACTCAAGTATCAATTCATTTGTTCATGCATTAGAAAGTGGGGCGTGCCATACAGCTCAACTCAGTGTGTAACATTCTGGTTAAAGTAAAGATGTATCTGCTGTGAAACTGGGCTCTTGCTGTTAAATGCATACATACTGAAATGTACAGTAAGGAACAGCATATTACACTTCAGAGTTTTGGTGAAGCTACCCTTTAATGTAGTTGGTAGTCTTCAGGTTATGTTGGGGGAATATGGTTCATGGGACTATAGCCACTGAATCAATTCTCCCCTCTGCTCTTTTAATTCAAACAATAACCACAAATGTCCTTTCCGAAACAAGTGCCTATGTTTAAAAAACCCATTATTTTATTTATTATTATTATTATTATTATTACCTATACAGTGATTTCAAATTCTGAAGATATTTATGTAAAACAGAGTAATTGAATGTTGTACAGTAGTTTATACATTTTATGCCAATCTATTTATGTCTCATTTACCTTCCAGATAATGGATACGCCAAAATGAGATAGAGAAATGTTCAGGGCAGTGTAGATGAGTTGTGTAGGAGTGTGTGTATGTGAGTGGGTGTATGCTGTGATCTTTGAAACTGTGAGTGTTGGTTTTGGATTGTCTGAATTAAAATCATGCCAGAGAACTTTCAATATATGCATCAAAGTACAGCATAGATTACATTATAAAATAATCTCTGCATTTACATGTGTTACAAAGTGTGTTACTGGGAACTAAAAGTGTGACATTTGAACAACTAAATATTATCAAAAGTGATCTTATATTCTTTATTTCGGTGTTAGAATTACCACTCAATCACTACTAAACCAAAAAAAAAACCGATTTCTCTGAATGACTACAAATAAAATGGCAAAACAAATGCTACCACAGAAAAGGATGGCACCTTGTGGATGATATGCACAAGTGGATACCATGTTTTTTATTCATCCAAACCCTGACAGGATGGCAGTAATGGGCTGTGTCCACTAGCCCATGTGTCCTCACACAAAGTCAGCAGGACTGCTTCTCTCCCACGCTGCAATCTGCCAGCTAAGCAGTACTGCACACCTACAGTGCCGGAGGACTGCACAATCGAAGAGTGTTTTTCCAAAACTGAGTGAATTTTGATATTTTTCAAGGTGGGTATTATTTTTCTGATAAATGGTTATATATTTCAGTTTTAATTTTACATTATTATTCTTAGGGATTTAAGTATTTAAACATTTTTTTTTTTTCATGCAAAATAATCAAACATGTTGATTTTCTCAAAATTGGTAAAAGTGGACTGAGTGAGTTTTGGAAAAACACTCTTCAATTGGCACAAGCAGATCGCAACCCCAACATCAACCAAAGGAGTCGCTGTTGAGCAATGAGGCAGGGGTTATAATGGCTCTGACTGTAACCCTCCTTCCCAGGGTCACATCATGTGTCACCCTGCAGGACTCCAGGCCAACCAAAGTGGCCAATAGCATCACTGTATTACACACGCAATACAAGGGCATGCTACTCAGGAGCCCTCTGTTGATAAGCGAACTACTATTTGAGAATGTACTTTACACAGGTACAGAATACCTGCATTACCTGGTGGAGTGACTACCCTACTCTATTCAGACATAGCTTGAAACATGAAACATTTCCAAGTGAAATATGTAGGCTGTCACATTCACAACATTTATGAATGTCAGGTTAAAGGGCTTTAATTGCAAGGTGGCATGTCTGCAACCACTTTCAAACTTGAAAAATAAATATCTTTCTCTCTCTCTGTCCATACATACACACATACACACACACATATATATATATATATATTCTTTTATAGGCACACACACACATACATATATATATTTGTGTGTGTGTGTATATACTGTGTGTGTATATATAGATACAGGTAACTGCCAAAATGAAGGGGCTACTTGAGTGAATGAGGGATACAAAGTATATTGAATGCAGGTGCTTCTGCACAGGTGTGGTTCCTGAGTTAATTAAACAATTAACATCCCGTCATCCCTGGGGTCATGTATAAAAATTCTGGTCAGGCCCATTTGCCCATTACTTTGGCCAGAAGAAGAGATCTCGATGACAATAAGGTTAATCAAGAACAGTCCGTTGAGAACTTCAGAGAGAGGGATACTGTGGTCGGGTTGACAGTGCATAAACCCATTATTACACCTAAAAATGCACATTTGAGAGTAAAGTGGTGGAAAAAACACAGGCAATGGTCTACTGAGCAATGGAAAAAAGGCATATGGTCAGATGAGTCATCCTTCATCCTGTTCTCAACAAGCGTAAGAATGCATGTGTGACGCAAGCCAAAAGAAACCTACAGGCCTGAGAGCTCGTTTCCCATGATGGAGGGTTCTGGCGGCTCTGTTATGGTGTGGGGTGCATTTTCATGACATGGTTTAGGTCCACTCAACCCCTTAGAGGGCAAGGTAAAGGCCAATAAATACAAAGCCAGATCTCAACTCAATTTAACACTTATGGGAGATTCTGTAGCTGTGCCTGAGACAGCGTTTTCCACCACCGTCAACAAAACACCAAATAATGTAATTTCTCATGGAAGAATGGTGTTGCTTCTGTCCAATAGAGTTGCAGGCACTTGTAGAATCTATGCCAAGGTGCATTGAAGCTGTTCTGGCAGCTTGTGGTGGCCCAGCGCCCTATTAAAATCCTTTATGTTGGTGTTTCCTTTATTTGGCAGTTACCTGTATATATACGTATGTATGTAAGAGGTAAGGTGAAGAACCTTATATCCGAAATTTATCAAGGGACTGAGTAGCACCAATTCTCCGTAGGACCAGTGTAGCAGCACTAGTAATCTAAGCAGTGAGCTGTGGTTCTAGTTGAGACCACCACCAACGCTTCTCGTAAAATGTAAATCAGCAATCAGAAGAAAAAAAAATGTAATTGCCTTCAGAAAAAAACAACAGAGTATTAATTTCTTCCCAATCCTTCCAGCAGTAACTTCCTTCCTTCACTGACTTCCATTTATCTTTAGGGAGACACCTTTTTATTTTTTTAACCTCATTTTTAGTGTACACTACTATTGGTCACAAGGCACCTGTGTTCACTGCAGACCACTAACAGGTGAGACTGTGGGCCAGGACTGGTGTCTTGGTAAATTACCTGAGTAGTGTACACTACTATTGGTGATGAGGTACCTGTGTTAACTGCGGCCCACTAACAGGTGAGACTGGGGTGTCTTGGTTAATTACCTGAGTGGTCAAGCTCAGATGTCTCAAAAGTCACAGCTAAGGACATAAAATTGCTAATATCACTATTTGCTTGGCCTTCTCTCTACTGGTAACAACATGGTGCATCCGTCTGCCTCGCTCGCTGGATGCAGTGATCTGCATCGCCGTGCCTGGACTGGACTGGATCTAATGCAGAAGGGAAACCCGTTAGTTGGGCTGTCCACCCAATGTGGGGCCATTGTGCTCCGGCTCACATTTGGGCTTAAGGGAACCCTCCATGGTGCCAGGAGCGACGATGTTGAGGGGCAGGGTCTGGGGGCTTTCGTAGCACTTCCCCACCCTGTCCACTCCGCCCGGCCTCTCGTCCTCCTCCCCCCGCGCCGGCTCGTGCGTGCGCGCGTGCTTCGCCAGGTGGTCGCTGCGCATGAACACCCGATTGCACACGGAGCAGCTGAACTTCTTGGCCCCGGTGTGCGTCTGCAGGTGGCGCTGCAGCTCGTCGGAGCGGGTGAAGCGCTTGCCACAGAAGAGCCAGTTGCAGACGAAGGGACGGTCGCCACTGTGCCAGCGGAGGTGGGCCTTCAGGTGGGACGTCTTGGCGTAGGCCTTGCCGCAGCCCGGGATGTGGCAGTTGTGCAGGTGCTTCTTCTTGCCACTGTCGGCGCAGTGCCCCAGCCGCTCGGCGTCCACGCAGTTGGGACAGCGGCACATGGCTTGGCCGGAGGCCCTCGAGGCGGAGCGACGCTGGGCCTTGGGACGCGTGGCTGTGGTGCTGTCCAGCGGCTCCTCCAGGGAGAGAGGCTGCTGCTGCTGCTGCTGCTGCTGCTGCAGCTCCGGCCCCACCGGATCCATCTTGTAGCTCTCCGGCGGAAAGATCTGCATGGCGTGCGAAGCCGGCGCCATCTGGCTCGGAGGTGGGCTGCACAACTGGGCCTCAGAGGTGTAGGGTCCCAGAGCGGACTGCAGCCCCATTGCGCTCCCCTGCCCCATGCCCTGAAGCCCCCCGCCCCCGCCCTGTAGGTCCATCCAATTCCCTGTGCCTGTGTGAAGGTCCCACCAGGACGGCATGTTCATGTCCTCACTGCTGCCCCCTGGTGGCACCGGCCGAAACCACGGCTCATAAGGGTGGGCCATGAAACCAACACGTGGAACAGCTGCTTCTGGAGAACGGGACAGTTCAGATGTGTTGGGGGGACTCTGTTTGATGCAGTGGTTTGGATCAACACATTTCTGGGGACGATGGCAGGTCTTACGGGGCTGCTCAGAGGTGTGGAAGTGTGGCCTTCCACTGTGAGCTCAACGGGATGTGGACTTTCCTGCGGCCAACACAAAGGAATGGCTGATCTCTAGACACACAAGAGAAAAAATACATTTTTACTTCATTGTATTCCTTTTGCCCCAGATCAGTCGTACGCACAAATATAAGTTTTCAGAAAATGACACAACCTGCTTATAACGACATTTTTTTTAAAATTATTTGTTTCAGAAATAATTTAGTAACCAATTACACCCTGTATTCAGGTCAATCCCCCCCTCGTATTGTGAGCTCGCTGCCATTGCCCTGTGACTGGCAGTGACAAAGGCGAAGTATTGTCTCCTCCGAGACGGCACTCGCCAGGCTGTCAACCATAACTCCGGTACCCCAGTCGGCTCATGTCGGCTTCCCTCCCCCCTCCCTGGGGTGGATAGCCAATTGCCGCCCCCAGTGGCACTCCTGGCCAGAGCCGACTCTGGCGCGGCTGGTGGAATCGAACCCCAGTTGCAGTGGCCAGCAGTGACCGTTGTAACCGCTAGACCACCCGGGAGGCCCTATAACGAACTTTTGATGACAAGTATGAATTAGGTATAAATAAAGGTTACATAAAATACAAGAACAAAATAGTGGCTTTATTTGCCATATTACTGTGTAGCACAACTCTATTCTGTGCGTGTTCTCTAATTATGTTGTTGGTAGTGTTATGTTTTATTATGTGTATTATTATTTATAGTAAACGCCAACCCCTTCTTTTATGGAATGAAAGGCTCCTCAACAACACACATATGACAAAGGCGTATGTGGCATTGCTGGAAGACCTAGCAGGCCGCGCTTTGAGAAGAGATCGGCAAAACATATTTGTAGAAAATAACAAATGGGCTTTAAACCATTTTCGATTGCAAGCAGAAGTTTTTCTTCTTGTTTATAGTATGTTTTGGCAGCATATTTTTTCTTTTGCTTTGATTGTGAGTCTTGGCTATGCAGAGTGAAATTGACTGATATGCACCTCTCATGAATTTGAATGTACTTTCACGTGAAAGCACAAAACATGCATATTTCTACAAACAGATTTGTGAATGAGACCCCAACGTGAGCCAGGTTAAGCATCAAAATATAATGACGAGATAAAGACGAAAACTGATTAAAAAAATAATTAATTGTTTTGCATTGTAATAATTGCATCAACAATGAGGCTAATGTGCACACAAAACTTCCACCCAAAAAAACACTTCCACTCAAATCCCCGCAAACTACACACACACCCAAGCTCTGCCACTAAGGGCAGACTCCTGTTTCCCCAGTGACTGCAGGGAAATGCTGTTCATACTCTTCTTTGTGGTGCAAATAAGAAGAGGAAACCTGGAACACCCAAATGGCAGGTACCATGTAGGGGAGGAGGGTAGAAAAAAACATGTGCTAGTTAAGTGCGAAGGAGGGTATAAACAATTAGTGATAGAGGCTGGGTGGATATTTTGACAGAATATGTTGACAAGCACAGCCTTGTACCCAGGATGACATGAGACAGGAATCCAAAGAGTCTGTGGAATCTGTGCAAGTTGGAGTCTATTTCTGCATCTGTGAGATTTCAAGGTGATGGCTAGCAGACAGCAGAACTTTTTAAACATGAATTCCTGCCTATTTCCCCCATTTCCTTTAAAATAACAGCTTATAACTCACTAAGTATAGTGTGCACACTCATGCCTCCGACAGCACTAACAAGAACACATTAGTGGGATTGTGGGTAAATGTAATTAAATTCAGAATTACACGTGCAAAAACTTCTTTATTTTTTATTTTTTATGAAGCACTTTTATTTAACTTGCATATTTCAGTCAATTGTTGATAATATAGCCAATTGTTTCCACAGTGACTAATCAAGATAACAAAAGAAAGGAGAACTTTACAGTTTACAAATTGAAAATGCATTTCCTGTTCTAATGAGGTCATGGATGCCACAATGTTAAAAGTTTCATGTTCAAGTCAATGACATAATAATAATGATAATAATAATAATAATAATAATAATAATAATATGTTCAAATATTGTGCCTGTACCCTGTCTTCAGGCATGGGCTAAAAACTGTTTCTAACCTCCTAGCACTTAAACAACTCCTGCTAATAACAGTCTTGTAACGCTAATTGTACAATTACAGGCATTATAGCACTTTCTTTCTTTATCTATTTGTTAAGCATTTTTTCTAAATACTCTCTCCCCCTGTGGGTTCTCAAATTCGGAGCTGGGGACACACTGTGCATGCTGGTTTTCGTTTCAACCATAATTCAACTGTATGGATCACCCCCCATGGTTCGGCACGCATATGAACCGCGGATTAATTGCTAAAGTGAACCATCATAGAGAAATACAGTTTTTCTGCCGCTGTTACGTTTTAAAGTAACAATTCCCTAAATCTCGATGCAGAGTTACAGTGAAGAGATAGACAAGACAGGTGCGTGCTGTGTTTTGCTCTGAAGTGCAACGATTGGTTAATTATGCACAAAAAAAGCCATTGTGTGTTTACGTCATGTTGAATCCCAATGAATCAATCAGAGATTATCGCGTTGCAAAAAGCAGACAAGTCATGGCTAGCGGAGGAGCGGAAGAACTTGAAAAGCCTCCCACATCATTTAAATCGCATGTATGGGAGCACTTTGGCTTCCCTCTAAATTATATTGGCTGGTTACCTGTAGCCTAATCTATCCAACATTAGATACATTTAAACACTCTAGATATTCGTAGTCAGCTGTTCAAAAAAGTAGTAACGTTAGGCATTTGCATGCAGTGACCCTAGCCAACTCTTAGGGGTGCAGTGAACTTGTTAGCTAATTTAGTTTAATAATCTCTTAGTATACAGTATATGCGCAATGTTAGTTAGCCAGCGATTTCTACTTTGGCTGCCTCGCTACAAAACATTTAGCAGCCTTGCTTGCTGGTTGTTGATTGTTGTTAAACGCCCGAGCAATTGAAGAATGGTTACGTTAAGTTAGTCGTCACACAGATCAGTGACACTTGACAGTTGTTATTAACTATCTTGCAATTGACCCTTCGCTAAACCACGCCCCCCTTAGTTATTGTTGCTAAGTCCGTCAAGCTTTCGGAGCCAGCATGGCGCTCGCAATGTCGCTAACTGCACTCCCTGGAGAAATATTGTCCAATTTTTGGAAAATAGAAAAAGCGATTTCAGATAGAAGCAGACAGAAGGGTCTACAATATGCATTTGAAGGTTATATTCAAGATATCACACTGACTCAGCAACAAAATGACGTAAAAAAAATTAAGATAGAAGCGAAAGCCTACAGATCAGAGTAAAAGTGAACCACCGCATCACCTGGCGATTGAGACAGAGGACAACGACATTAAGGAGCAACACTGTTCCTGTAAAGCTGGGTAAGTCTCTATTCACTATTACAATCATTAAAAAGCAAAAGCAGTAGGCCTATATAACGTTACATTCAGTAGTAAGTTAGCTAGCATTAGCTAACTAACGTAACATTAGTCGCCTATAGTGTGCTGTAACGACATTACTCTGGTTAGCTCCACAGGTAGCTCCATACCTGGACCTCTGTAAAGCAAAAAATATCAGCAGTGTGTCAGCCCAGTCTTCCACAAGATTTGGGTACTTGGGACTGGGCTTCCCATTGACAAAGTGCTGAAATAGTAATGAAAAAATAGTATTACATTTTGACATCAAGGTAACGTTACCCACTTGGTTTTCTAGAGCTTGACTGTAACATCTTAACGTTAGCAAGCTGGCTGGATCACGAATAACAAAGCTAACATTTAGTCTAACTTTACCAACGTTGCAACCCGGAGCTGTATATCCAGACCGTAGCCACGTTAGCTTAGCTGGCTAACACTTTTCAGGATTTGATTTTGGTTTTGTAAAGGAAAAAAAACGTATATCTCCTTGCAACCTCTCTGGGTAACAAGTGTCACTGTTACAAGTGCCCTAGGCACAACGTTTAACCATAATTAGCTAAAAATCCACAAAACCAGCTCGAAAATGAAGAAAATCTCTCATTTTTGCGTCAAAGTCAATGGAGTGCAGCAAAAAACTGTCGGATCTCTGTCAGAGTATGTAAAACACGGCGCTGTGATTGGCCAGTTTGCGTTTTGGGGCGTGGTTTAGCGAAGGGTCAATTGTTAGCTAGCTTAGGAAACCAAGATTGGATGTCTACCCCTAACATTATTGTGTAAGCAGTAATAACAGGTTCTCGAGGTTAACTAGCTGGCTAAACATAGCTAGAAGAAAACATACTAGGTCAGAGTTAGCTATGCTGAATGATTAGCTAGATGATTAACGTTAGTTAACCAGGCTCGCTAATGCGTTTCCAAGCTGTTTGCAGAGGGAAGATAAGTGAAGTGTTTCAAATGAGCTATCGAGCCAGCTCATGGTGTCAACCAACTAAACGTTTCTACAGTTTGTATAACAGATTATGGCAGTTTTCAAGTTCAATAGCTAGCTCAATTGAGCAATAGATAACATGAACGTTTTCTGAATTTGCTAGCTACATACCAAAGCGGATACACGCTAGCTAGCTAGCCAAGACTAGGGCTGTGTCCGAAACCGCTCACTCGTTCCCTATTCCCTATTCCCTATATAGTATATACTATATAGTGTACTATGTAGCGAACAAAAGTAGTGTTTTCGGATACTACAACTGAACGTCATTTGCGTCAAAAAAAAAGTGCCGGATATTCAGGTGACGCAAGCGGATGCGCCCAGTATCATAAACAAACCGAACACTTATGGCAGCTGTTGAAATGTACTCAGGTGGTATCGGGTTTGCATGTTCAGTTTTGAATGTTAAATCCCAAATAAATTGTTGAAATTCTAATGATGTGCAAGTGTGGTTTTGTCAACTGTGGTGCTGTCTGCTAGCCACTGCTTTAGCCACCAATAGCTACCGTTATAGAAGTCGGGAGCTAACTAGCTCGTAAAAAAAAATAACGTTAGGATAACTCACGAGCGATAATAACGGTAGCTATCGGTGGCTAAAGCAGTTAGCTAACTTTACCACCACCATGATTCCTGAACTTTTGTTCTTGAGGCATAAACGGAGGTGTATGTATAACGGTACGACACGACCGCATTGCATTGTGGTACACGGGATCAATTGTAGGGTACAGTCGATGTACACTACAAATCACGGTGAATTGTGGGTATTTTCTCATTCACTATATAGTGAACGAAATTCACAGTTTAGAATTCGTCGCACACTACAAAATGACGTCCACACATAGTAGTGTACTATATAGGGAATAGGGAGCGGTTTCGGACACAGCCTAGGTCTATGCTACCGTTAGCTAACTCCGTATAAGAAATGTTAGCAATAGCTAGCGAGCTTACTAACCGCTAGCTTATTTACCCTACAACTCTGGAAAACATTAGTTAGCCAACTAGCTAGTACTTGGCTACTTTAGGACTAAGATAACTCCATAGACGCTAGTTAGCTAATGGGAGCTTACTAACCTAACATTTTAAAAAGTGGTAAATGGGCAAAAATGTTCACTGCTTTAAGTGTTTTACAGAATAAATGGAAATCAAAGTTATATTTGTCTCCCTTTTTTTTTGCTGATCCGAAAAATGATCCAATCTGTGACTCAAAACCGTGATACGATCCGAACCGTGAGTTTTGTGATCCGTTGCACCCAGTGCAGCCCAGATGAAACATTGTGTGAGGAACAGAACAGGGGTGCAAAGTGTATTTCTTTTTGTTTATTTGTTCATTGGGAGGAAAAGAGAGGGTGCACACCAGCCACCAGCGATTGCATTGTTTACAATAAAGCGCATAATACAAAAATACAATTGCGCGACTTAGGTATGTGAAGTGCATATGTGTCCTGATCCATGTTTTGGCCGCTTCCATTACCAGAAGTTCATTTATGATGATCCCACAGACACAACAAACAAAAGGCACGCAAAAAATTTAAACTAATAACAAAATGAAGAATGAGATGAATTTGTGGCATTACAGAGAATGATACAAACTAAATTAATTTAAATATAACTCTTCACGTCAAATTTCAAAATAGTTACATGTAAATGTAGATGTGACAAATAAATGTAAGATTGTAAGAATTTATCTGTACATAATTTATACACTTATTTTGTATATAATAACACTAATTTGCTAAAACGTTTAATTGATATGACATACCATATATCTCCACAAATTATGTATTATTATAAATTATGTACAAATACATATTTTCAGATTTCATAATTTGTATGTGCAATGTTTTTCAATTGCAACTTTTTTGTGATTGGGCATAACACATCAGTTTATACATCAAAATAAAGATAATTTCATGCTCTTTCCAATGCTACATAATTTGTTACCTATTGTTTCTCTTTCCATTTCCAAGAGGGAAGTGTTAGGCTGAAGGTTGACTGAGTGTGAATGGGTGTGTTATGTGGCTAGGCACACACTGTGTTTATATAGAATGCAGATATGGGTTAAACACATTTTTGATGACCCAACACCACGCAAATGAAATATTAATTTTAATTTACACACTTACAGCCTACACATTATTCATAATATAATATAATAATATATGCCATTTAGTATGTAGAGCATGGCGCTGCCAACGCATAGATTGTGGGTTCAATTCCTACTGGGACCATATATACTGAAAAATGTATGCATTCACTACTGTCAGTTGCTTTGGATAAAAGTGCCTGCTAAATGGCATGTATTATATATTATTATATATTAAGGTCAAACTATTTGAGCAATATCGGATGCTGATTTATGGTCGGCTAGATTAGCTATGGCCTATTCAGCTACATTTCGAGAACCAGTCAAGTGATATCAAATGGAACGGAGAAAGATCTGCTGCAGGGTTTTGAACGACTTTGACTGCTTTTCGGCACAGTAAAAAGTGCCCCCAACTCTATTCACCGATAGCTGAAAGAAGGAGGACTAATCCCCCTCATGCTGAATCTTCAGGCTGAGTGTTCTGAAAAACCTAAGCTATGTTTATCCCACTAGTCTAAACTAAAATGCAGGACGTCATATTGTAAACACCACATTGTTATTATTTGAAGTGGCTACCATCACTGCCGTCAAATAAGTGCCAAATGCAATACAGGATGAATGCACAACCCACATGAGTCAGCGTACTTAAGTTTCCCCACGTTCTCCTGCAGCCCTCTATTGCCATACAGTTGTTTGTCAGAGATCTTGTTTCCAACACTCTAGCCTCACCTTTTCTAGCCACAGACATTTTTTTCTGCTACATCTGTATGTGTGATAGCAATGGCTCTTTGTTCATTATTACCATCATGTTGCTTCAGTGAGAAACTAGTGTCTTAAGTCAAAAATCACAACATTTCTGATTTAAATAAAACCCATTGTGCAGTTTAGGATTACTATGATCTTATTCATCTTTTTCATTGTTTAAAAGTAGCTATACAATATATAAAGTACAATGAATAACGATGCCTCATTGGGCCACGCTTCTCAACTGAGGATGTGTTGCGCAATTTGGGATTTTTATGGGATTTTTTAAATGGGATTTCAGGAAAAAATCGGAGAAAAACTTTATTAGATACGGAATTACTAGCCTGATAAATCCACCAGAATCAGTAAAGCCATAAGATCTCTGCTTCCAAATATTTTGTGCTAAACATATGGCTTCTACACTTAAAAACAAAGCAACAAGCACATAAAAGCAATATATTGTCATCCTTATTATGTGGTGAAATAAATAGGATGATGGTGATGATAGATGATCTTTATCATCACTCATCATTGTAAAGAACCAGCACTCGCAAGAACTGCTTGGTTTTAGGTTATACAAATTCAGGTCTAGATGGAGCCAGTGTTCCATCAGTACCTTACATCAGAGAGAGAGAGGGGGGGGAGACAGGAGAGAGAGAGAGAGAGAGAGAGAGAGAGAGAGAGGCAGGAGGAGAGAGAGAGAGAGAGAGAGAGAGAGGGGTGGGGGAGAGAGTCCCTCACTAAACAGAATAAAGAATTCAGAATAAAGAACTAATTAAAGTTTATAAAAGCCACCATATTATATAAGCTATTTTTGTACAATACAAACAGTAACCGTTGTTGCCTTCCGCATCATGTAAGTTCCCCTTAAAGTGTAGGCACCAGCGAATTTACCTTGCAAAAGTGATGACACGTCTCTCAAATACCCCCTAACTATATCATAGTAAGTTTGTGATCATATTTATTTGAAAACACATGTGCATATTTGAAATTTAAAAACTTAACTCAAGAATCTGCCAAATCTTTGTAAATCTACCCACAATGCAATTTATGTGACGTAATAGATAGAACACGATCTGGAGCTAGCTGCTAGCACTGCTAACTGCTTTGCAATGTAAAATCACTGGTGCCTAAACCTTGCCTACACTTGAAATAATGGTAAATAAAGTAACTACTTTTATCAAGAGTTTATAGTAGGAACTAAAGAATGCAGGAGAGGCTGTTAGCTCTCCAGGAGGGCACTTGTTGGTAAAGGGTTTGGTTGTGTAGTGCCACTCACACTACACGTCATGTTGATTAATAAAGTTATTTCTAAGAGTGTAGAATATTGTAGTTGCTCTATGCTCAATGCATTTCAGTACAGTGTAACGTCATAATCCCCTCTTCCGTTCTCTCTTTGACGTGTTGATCTGACTCCTGCTTTTCCGACGCGGTTGACGTAGACTTCGGGGAATGGGCTTTTTTCGGCCTTACTTTTTTAAAAAGCTCTTAAAGTAGACATTTAAAGTGTATACTTGCATTGGGAATTCTGTTCATAACTATTACACAATTCCATTGTGTAATTCTTGTTGCTCCGGCTTTAAGAGGTCTGGAAATGGCTTTTTCTCAAACAGGCTACAGACGACCGTATCACAAAACCAGATGTTTATGACTTAATTATATTAAATATCCTTTTTTAAAAAAATGTTATTGCCTATATATTGTTCTGTGGTGAACACATCATTTATGTAATATGCATAAAAAATGAACCAGATTAATGTCTTTCAAAGACCTTTCACTAATAGTGCTCCCTTCATACTGTTTTGAAAAAGGTACAACGACATTGCAGTGTACAATAATGCTGTACAGGCGCAATGATATTATAGTGCTGTACTTGTATAATAATAATGTAGTGTATGAGTATAATAATAAAGTACTCGGGCCTGTAGGTTTATTTAGGCGTGCCACGCATGCACTCATCCACTTATTGAGAACAGGGTGAAGGATGATTCATTGGCCCATGGGACTTCCACTGATCAGCAGACCACTGCCTATGTTCTTTCCACCACTTTACTCACAAATGTGCATTTTCAGGTGTAACAAGGGGTTCATACACTGTAACCCGACCATAGTATCCCCGCTCTGTGAAGCTCTTGATGGACTGTTCACGCCCTAGATTAATATGTGTAGTCCAGTGATTCGGAGTTGCTCGTTTTGCCTCACATCTCGAACCAATGCACGGACATCATGGTTGAGGAGTATGCGCTTTCGACCACAGTCACCCCTAGTTGATTATGTGTTTTCCATGCCAGCATCACCTTAACTCTTCCTAGTGAAACTCCAGCAACTTGAGCAGTCTATCACTGAAGCTCCTGCAAAACGTGCCTCAGCAATCAAAGTCACTGAGATCTCTTCTTCTAGCAGTAGTACAGAAATTAATGGGAAACTGGGCCTGCCCAGCATTTTTATACATGACCCTAAGCATGATGGGATGTTAACTGTTTAATTAACTCAGGCACCACACCTGTGTGTCAGCACCTGCTTTCAATAAACTTTGTCTTCCTCACTTACTCAAGTAAAATAAAAAATCCCTCATTTTCCATTTTGGCGGTTACCTGTATGTGCCATCTTGACCACCACTACGGATTATTTTACTCATCTGCCACCTTTCTCAGTTATGGCCTAACCACTTAGTGGATTCTTATGAAACCTATAAGGCTCTAGTTTGGGGAGGACTGTAGTGAAAATGCACCGGGACAGTATTGTAATTGCTAGTTTCGTCTGTCACAAGCAGAATATTTCTCCCCTCTGCCCAGTTTGGTAGTTTAGTGGTCGGCCACAAATGTGTTTGCATCAACATGGGTTGGGCATCACAATGGGGGCTGTGTCAATAAAAACATTAGGCGCTGTGCAAGTTTCGTGTGTGATCATTTGTTCACGTTTCCATCCACCAGACCACCTCTTAACTCAACGCAGAGAATTATGTGCTAGTTGGTGGCACATATGAACAGATATGCGATCAATACCCCGTCACACAAGACTACTTTGTGAATGGTCTGTATTGCACCTTATTCTGAGGCAAATCGTTCAATAAATGACTATTTGAAATACAATCTCTATTCAACGAAGCGGTTCCGAGCTTTGCACTTGTAAGGAGTGGTTCAATGCACTGAATGAGAGAGACCGTCTCTGCACATGTCTAATTGTGTAAGATGAAGCCATTGCTGATGATATTGTTGAGTTGTGGGTGGGGGGGTGATATTTTTATTTTATATCCATAAAAGTTTGTACTTTATTTAAAATGCGGTACTAGCCAAAGTAACGAGAGGATTCTGAAATGACTTTTATGACATTGTTGAGCGAGGGGTAATGGATATTACTTAAAAGAATAACACAACGGATATATTATATTATGCTGGACAATGGGTCAAAATGCAGGACATCTGGTCACCCTATGTGGAGCATCAGAAGTGCATCTCATAGTTAATATTGTTAATAAACATGTTTTAATATATGTGGCTATGATGAAAATACATTAACTAATTTCAGTTAGTTTTTTATGAATTTCAGAAATTCATAAAAACTTAACCATTAAATATATAACATTGAAATATTTAATAACCCTTCCTCTCATGTAAGGTACATGTTTAAAAAAAAAATTATGAATGTTTTTGTTCCATTTTGCAACAAATGTGCATATCAACAGATATCAACAATTTCCTAATGCATTTTTTTGTCTCAATCCATATAAAACTTGATTTGCCGTTGCATTGATTCAGATTATAATTCCAAAGTAATAATTACTAGGTGATAATGGAAAATTTGATTGTGGCCGTGGACGCGTGGCCTTTGGGATTACATCTTATATATATTTTTAAATGTTTATGTTGTTTTTCTGCAGTGTGCCCCCTTCAAAAGTTTAATTGGAAGAGAAGTATCAATGTTTATGAACGGCTGGTGAATTGGTTTCATTTTCATTGTTTTTTTTTTTTTATCCATTCTCAGATCCTTTCAGACTGTAAATATACAGAATGTGTCTTTCTGTAATGACATCAAAAAGGATTTGTTTGGAATCTGGAAACAAGAGGTGGGGAGTTAAAGGTCAAACTAATTTCTTGTGACACTCCCTGGGGCTAAAATGCCTGCTCTGTAATTACCAGGGAATGCAACGCAGACATATGCAAAGACAGCCCACTCTATGGCGCTCTGACACTGCAAAATCTTCCCTCATTCACAAAATATCCCAAACGCAGTTCCCACTCTAGACTAGTGCTTCCCAACCTTTTCAATACCAATGGACACATAACGTAAGATATGCCATTTTAGCAGACAATTTTATCCAAAGCGACCTACAGTAGTGAATGCGTACGTTTATCAGTATATGTGGTCCCAATGGGAAATGAACGCACAACCTAAGCGTTGTCAGAACCATGCTCTACCCACTGCGCCACACAGAACCACACATTTTCACAAATATAATTAAAACTCTACCGCACACCCACAATTTTTAACCGAATTGCTGTGGCCACATTTATATAAAACCTTGAATGATAAAAGCCTCCGTCCAATACATTTATTCAGTATTTAAACCAGTTTACAATGCCAGTCTCCAGTTGCACACGTTAATTATAATATTTTTTATTTCAGCTCTGTTGAGTTTAAGCGTTTGCGTTTTTTCGACACATTAAAACGTTTTCTTCTGTACTATTAAAATGACACTTCTGGAATATTTATTTAGCTAAATGGATAACAGAAAAACTGAAGTTTAACCAATAGTGTAAGTGCCATTTTACCTGAAACTTTAATGTGACACATTTGCCTTGCCAACTGGGAGCAGAGCCAGAATTCCTGCGGGTCTTGTTTTATTGACAGTCGCTCGCTCTGTTTTTGTGTGGAAGTTAAAGAGAATTCCATCTCATAGTTGTTTGAGGGGAAACGGTTGCGATACGATAACATAGTCTCCATTACTATTTAGGTACCTGTGCGGACGACTACACAAGTTGTTATATGGCTGACCTCTTTTATTTATTTTTTGCAACATTGTTCACGCGCAGTATTATGAGGCTTAAGCTGAAGGCCAAAAGAATGGTAGCCTACATCACATATTTCTTATTTCAAATGCCCATTGTTGGCATTTTGCTAGTTTTATACGCATAGGTATTTATTACTTTTATATTTAGATTTACTTGACATTTATTTTTAAATTTCTTACTGTAGTGACTTTAATCTATTTGTTTCATGGCACACCTGGACAACATTCAGGGCACAGCGGTTGGGAACCTCTCCTCAAACAGGTGGTGCCGTTGCCTGGGGCAAGCAGGGTCAGAGTTGCTGGGAGGTATGGAAGGACAACAGATTCTAGTCAAACTTGTTCACCTGTGGCACAGTGAAGCCCTGAATTATCCAGATGTTTATTGGTAGTGTGGAATAGTGTCCGTGCTCAAATCACATGATCCAACTAGAAGCAAGACAGTTGTCATCATTTTAGCATTTGTATTCTCTGCAATTTTCTCTCTTTTTTTGTAAAATAGAGAAGGAAGGCTGAATCGATAGAACGCATCATGCTATACGTTGTGCAAAATGTAAGTTCAGAGTGGAAGAGGACAAAGGGCAGATATTGTTAAGTGCAACCTTTTACCAGCAAAGCCATTTAAGAACCTTTTAACAGAAAAATGTAAGTTCATTTTGATTATATTCTATGTTCTAGTGGAAGATTGGAACATTAAAGGGCAGATATGCTTCCAAAGAGTTTTTAATTGATTTAATTGGGGAATGAAACACACAAAGCCATTTAATACCTTCCCACTGCATTGCTGCTTTGATTCATTTTGTAACACTCAGTAATTTAGGATTACATGTCAAAACACTCTTAATATAACTGAATACATTTTTCATTTCGATGGGCCATGCTTAACATCCTGAATATAAATGGGGTGCTTTAGTGTTTTATCACAGTATGGAGGAATTTACAAACGTAAAAAACACATTTCATATAGAAAATTAAAACATAATAAAACCATGTTCTTCCCCCTTCCCATTTCATGTAGTAGCACATTCAGGATATTAGAATGGGCTGTCTCCCGGCCCATGGTTCTGTGTGGCTCAGTAGGTGGAGCATATTGTGGGTTCAATTCCCATTGGGACCACATATACTGAAAAATGTATGCATTCACTACTGCAAGTGGCTTTGGCTAAAAGTGTCTGCTAAATGGCATATATAATTATATTGTCCCTACACCCCACATATTGTCAGCAGTCTTCTTGTGTCATCACCACTATGGCTCCAGTATGTTTCCCCAGTACCTTTAATGAGGAAAACACAGAACTGGGGGTCGAGTTAGCAGAGTTATGCCGAGTTAGGCTGAGTTAACATGCAGTTCCCACAACTCAACTGTAAAACAACAGCTTCAAACATAATCCCTCTGACTGGAGTAGGATTCTCCTGATCACTATTATATTTTATTCCTTATCACACCTACTTTATGCTCTCCCTCATAAATTGTATTACATAAAGTATATATATATATGTATTATATATAATATATATATATATATATATATCAGTATATATATATATCAGTGTGTATGACATAGGCCTGCTTTCAGTTTCCTTCATGTTTTTACGCTCAATGCTCTCAAGACGTCCGATTTTTATTTTATTTTTTTCAGCAGTCACAGACACTGATATGCCCACTGCACATCCCTCAGTGATGCACTGAGGGAATCCGAATGGTTTGATCCCAGTCTGCAGGCTGCATCACTCAGCATGTTGAAATGACCAAGTAATCCCAGTAAGAACTGAATCAGTGCAATCCAAATACATTTTGCAAGTGTGGTCTGTTTTTTGCATGATTCATGTGTGAGTCAGGCAGCACGGATGGCACAAACACCATAGTCCCAGTCATTGCCAGTGTGCCAGCGCACATTACATAAAATCCCATAATGGCACACAGTCTGTGCTGAAACTGAGACAGACAGAGTGTCAGGGCAAACTTCCTGGCACGTTATCAGGAATATTCCAGTACTGCGTATTTACTGCGTACCGTATGCTACAAAATAACATTGATCAAAACATATTATTGTTCATTCAGTCAGATTAATGTGCCGTTATTCCGCAAGCACTGTAAATCTGTAGATTTAAAAAGATATATGTTAAAACGTTTTCATGTCATTGTTTTCCCTGCCCAGTGATTAAACAACCTTTCAGTGTTTATGAAAATATACTCAATCAGCACAGCACAGACATTTCAATACTGCAAACTACATGGTGAACTCCATGATCAGGAAAACAGTTTGTCTGTTACTTTAACCGTCACCATTTAAAATAAATGGAAGGAAGTGTTAGTTTATTGACTTTGTTCTGACGTATGTTTTGTCATTTTTATCATAATACTTTCCAGAAGTGTAAGAGCACTTGTTTGCAGTTAGACCCATTGTTTGTGACAGTGAATATGCCCTTGTTCCAAAAATAATGTTACACATTTGGACCTGAGTTCTGAATAATGTAGTAGGGTATTAATAATTACAGATGAGAAGCTTTGTATTTAGATTCTAATATACATTCTGAAATGTCTACATTTGTGTAGTGTAATCTGAGTGTGTTTTGAAGACATTCAAATCCTTCTGAGCCCATTAATGTTATAAATCTTTTAACAAATTACACATTTTGGCAATGTATGATGCTGGTACACACTGGCAGTCAACCTTTTCTCTGGCTATTGATGGTTTCTACTGAAGGCTTGATTAAATATTAGTATTCATATGTATGTTTTTATAGGGGGAAATATACTTAAAGAAGTAATATTGTGGTAAAAAGACAACCATACCATTTCATTGTATTCTAACTAAAGATTCAATACATTCATGATTATGAAAATGTACATATTTTAAACACAACATTTGGAAAGGGTTTAAATAACCAATTGCTTGCTCAAATGTACATGTTATGCATGAGCTTTTAGTAATTAAATGTACATTTGAAATATAGTATTTTATGTTTATGGTTTGTATATTTCCCTTATTTCTTTCCTATATCCTGTATTCAGTTTAAAGTAAAAAGATTATAAATGTGCATTTGTCTATAGATGCTCCCTTTATAAACCATATGAAATTCATAAATGCTAAACGATTTTAGATTTTAAAAAATGATTTTGAAACATAGAGCCTTTTTTTCCTCATGTGGAAAGTTTTGGCTTTGTCTCATTTTGATGAACATGCTCAAAATTGTGTTTCAGTAGAGGTTGAAAGTGGTAAAAAGCCAAAAATCCAGTTAATGGACTTGGCTTTACTATTTTTGCAACAACAAAAAAAAGTTTTACCTGGATACTTCAATCCAACTTTGTGTGTGGTCTTCTCTTGAGTCCGGAGTGCCCTTACTCGGTGAATAAAAAAAAATGGTGAGAGGGTTGAATGGTGAAAGGAGAAACGCACGGGAATTTAAATGAAATACAAAAAAAGCTAAGCTGTTGAAGTCAGCATTCTTAGATGGGGAAAGAAAGGTAAGTATCCTCAGAAATCCCAATGTTCCTCTACACAGGCAGTCCAGGTAACAGTGAGGCAGGGAGCTCGAGACCTCAGATTGACAGTCTCTCGGTGTTGTGACTAACTTCATAACCTGTCTGCACTGTACCTCCCCCCCAAGGCTCCACCTTTTTCTGCAGTCAGAGTCAATGAACTCATTTCAAAGTGCGACATCACCGCCAAGTATGCTACTGTCAAGAAGGTGTATTGTTGGATTTTCAGTGCAGTATTGCTGGGATGGTTAATTCACAATTCAATATATTGAATACCAAATGACTGAGATTTTCTTTTTTTAAGGTTTTTTATTTATTGGCTTTGTCTGAGTAGTAAATTGTATTTATTATGCGATACAGTTATATACATTTTCTCAATGAATTTTCATAACTTTTGTCTGACGAAGAAAGCACTGGTAGCATAGAACACACTTGGATTGAAATTGCAATATATTCAGCTGAGTGATAGAAATTCTACCCGCATTTCTCTACACATACGCATGATCAGACTCGCATGAAAATAAAATAAAGGTATTCATAGATACCTTTTTTTAAACCACATTTATATAAAAAGTAATTGTCATGATTTATGTGGGTCAAATGGGCTGAATACACAGGTAACTGCCAAAATAGAGTGGAGTAAATGAAGGCTTCAGGTGGCTCTCTTGTGATGTGGGGTGCATTTACCTGGCATGGTTTAGGTCCATTCAACCCCTTCAATGGCAAGGTAAACCAATAAATACAAAGCCATTCTGAGTGATCACCTTCATCCTGTGGTGAAGCATTTCTATGCTGGTAGGGGTGGTCTCTTCCAGGATGAAAATGCCCCCATCCACAGGGCATGAGTGTGGTCACTGAATGGTTTGATGAGCATGAAAACGATGCAAACCATATGCCATTGCCGTCTCAGTCACCAGATCTCAACCCAATTGAACACTTATGGGAGATTTTGGAGTGGCGCCTGAGATAGCATTTAACACCACTATCAAGAAAAAAAAAGATGGAATTTCTCATGGGGGAACGGTGTTGCATCCCTCCACTAGAGTTCCAGACACTTGTATAATCTATCTGAAGGTGCACTAAAGCTGTTCTGGCAGCTCGTGGTGGCCCAATGCCCTATTAAGACACTTTATGTTGGTGTTTTTTTTATTTTGGCACAATAATGCCTGACAGAGGTAGCTTGTAGCTAGCCAACTAGCCAATCATTTGAATGATTAGCCTTGATCAATTAAAGACATGTTCAAAAAACTACTAGAGGGTATTAGCACAGATCATTCTAGCTTGTTGTCTGTCCATCCCCTTCATAGTAGTTGCCGGTTGCCTAGGGACAACTGCTCTTGACGGAGTCTTTGTTTTTTTAGTTTTTTAGAACTTTGGATGTGGGTGCCAAAGTTTGCTAGCATTGTCAAAATGTTAGCTTTTGATAGCTCACCATTCAAAGTCAATGGACACATGCATCCGGTGTGTCCATTGAAAATGGTTTTATGATTTAAAAAAATATTTTTATTATGATTTTAATAAAAAGCAAAACACCTACAAAGCTAAGTTACCCTAAGGTTGATGTAGGACGTCTGTACCTACATTTGTATGCAGCACATTTTTTTGTCAGCGTTGTTGATATTTAGGTAGCCTTGATGAAATAATTTTCTTACAAGGTTACTAATTTTACCGGGGGTTTGGTTCAAGAAAACAGCTAAATGGGTCGGAGAGTCAAGGAATATATTGTGCAGGGCTATCCGAGTAGAAATTTATCAAATTTCAGCCAAATAGGTGATGAAACAGCTAAAATAATGATTGCCTACCAGCAAAACCCTAATGAAACAGATCTATCCAGATAAATCTATATCTTACAATGTTTCATATCTAGGATGTTAATGTTAGTTGGAGGCACAATGACATTAACATGATGTATGAACATTGTAATTATCCGATCCAGGACCATCCATTTTATAATCTTTAATCTTTACTCCCTCTTTTAACAGTGAATAACTACATATATATATATATATATATATATATATATATACTATAACTTTGAACTATAAATAAACCTCCAAGAGCCAGGCTAAAAACCTATGATCAAAGTATCCACATTTAATACAAACTCATGTGTTTGCAAATATCCCCAATTTGCATACCTCCTTCATTCTTGCCAGCTCTTACCTTTCTACAGACAGGTGACCATAACCAGAATGTATCACAATTTGCAAACTGTTCAAGACACAACGTTTGAGATGCATAGCAGGCCTGGTGCAGATTTCTGCACAGTTCAGGTGATGTACTAAAATGACAACCCTCACATGAAGAATTCGGCCTTGCTCACCTCCATGTTACTGGGAAAGGACCAGCACCCGCCCCCTGCTCCTGGAATGCACTTTCTGCCTCTTCCGTCGACCGCACTTGTTTCTGGCGAGGTCTGTGAGGCAGTGTTGTGAATAAAGCATCAGTAACTGCTTGTCAATCCAATAAAGGATTGCCTGGAGCGTGTTTTCCCATGGCTTGATAATCCCTGTCCAACGGTACATCTCAGATATTCTCCTTCGCCGAAGTCAAGTTTAAAATCTTTTGGGTTTGTTGTTAAGTCCACTTCTCTCAATGGCCCTGCCACCTGTCTGCAATCTCACCAGTTGACTCACCCAGTCATCACTGTGGATGGTGATGTCATCCAGAGAGGCCCGCGGCACATCCCTGGCGAAAGGATGGAGTGCCTGGTCCATTAGTCTCCAGAAGGTGTGCAGGTTCTGTGAAGGCCAAAAGGCTAAATCTTGTAATGGAGTAGGCCATCCAATGTGGAGAAGGCAGTTTTTTCCCTAGAGGCAGTGGCAGTGGCTAATAAATAACCTTTTGTGAAATCCAGTGCGGAAACATGCTTGACCTGTCCTATACACTCCGGTATCTCATCTACACTAGACGTGGGGTTACGGTCAAACTTTGAGGTTTCTTTGAGCTTATGAAAGCCATTGCAGAACCAAGCTCACCGTGTAATCATGGTTTTGGTGCAATTACTGTCTGTACCCGTCACTTCCTGACTCCTGAATCACACCCAACTTCAGCACAACTTGAACACTCCTCCCCTGATTGTATTTTTATTTTTTTATTTGTAAGTTTAAACTATCAGCTGTAATACATTTCTAGTTACTTAAAATATCTGTTGAGGTTCTCCACAAGCACGAGTGAACTAGGGACACACACAGTAATATCATGAAACAGTATATATCAAATCATGTGTACCCAGCATTTTACAGGCAATTTATTATAGACATCTATGCCACCAATCTAGTCACCTGGCAACCATTTGGCATACAAAGCTACTTGTTCTTGGACCCTGGAATTCCTACTTGCTCTCCTTACACAGAACATACATGGCTCCTTCTGAATTTTTGATTTGCTTAAATGCTTAAAATTTCTTCCTGGACTGTTGGACATATCGCCATGCAACTGCCACCAATTTGTTCATCAGGCTCCTGTTACACACACAAAAAAAGCATGGTGTGTAACCATCCTTGTACATCCCAAATAGTTATAAAGTAATGCAAATGGGTGTGTCTACATCAAGACATTGCCCACCAGCATTGGCCCTATAGAAGCACATGATATCGCTATAGAGCTCTATAGAGCTCCAAAAATATAGAAAAATGTACAAAAAATCACTGTTCCTGTGCCAGAGTTTTATAACTAATCCCCTCATTAGGATCATGTGCCCTATGGGTCACCACCCTCTTCACTGGTTTAATTGTGTCTCTGAGTGCTTGGCCCCCTTAATCACTGGTTGCAGATATATATATATATATATATATATATAAAATTATTATTATTTTATTTATTTTTTCCCTTTTCCTTTTCTTTATGCCACTTTTGCAAAATGGCTGCAAAATCCACAGGGATGCTCAAAAACTCACCAAACTGGGCCTCCTGGGTGGACTAGTGGTTACAACGTTCAATGCTGGCCACTGCGACCGGGGTTCGATTCCACCGGCCGCACCAGCTGGGAGTGCCACCAGAGGCTGCGATTGGCTGTCTGCCCCAGAGAGGGGGTGAGGGAAGCTGACAGAAAGCTTACTGCACACAGTAGTGGCTCTGTAGTTATGGTCGACAGCCTGGCGAATTCCGTCTCAGAGGAGACTTTGCCTTTGTCACTGCTGGTCACAGGGCTACGGCAGCAAACTCACAATACAAGGGGGGGATTGACATGAAAAAGAAAGGGTGTAATTGGCTACAAAAAAAAAACCTAAAAAAAACAACTCACCAAACTGGCCAATTGGTTAGATGGCGCTATGGCCTATGATTGAAAATGCAAACTTTGAAAGGCCACAACTCTTGACCCCTTTGACCCACTGTCAAAATTCATGGATTCCACTCTTCTCCAAGAACAACTGTGCCTTAAGCACCTATAAAGTGTGTATTTTTAGATTTTCCTTCCTACTTAGATTTTGAAAAACACCAAATAAGCCTCTTCTCGTGAACCATAGGTCTGATTGACATGTTGTTTTTTGCATCACAATGCATCTGATCGGATAAAACAATTTATTTACAAGTAAATAGAACATGCCATGTCACAAGATTTCGGAGTTGTGAGCCAATCATTTACTCACACAGGTGTGTCCATTCAAATGACTGTAATTAATTCTGCACTCGGTTTGAAACACATTCTGTTTTATATGGCATATATTCTGCATTGTAGGGCACATCATTCCAAATGAGAAAAAACTTCAGTGGTGCCGATATCTTAAATGTAGAAACTAAAGATAATTTAACCTTGACCCTTTTAGTCAAGGACATGCAATGCTTAAATATATTTTTATCATAAGCTGTAGGTCTGTAATTAACATGCAATTAAACTCATACACCATATAACTGTGTCACTAAATAAACTGTGAAGCAAAAGTTGCTGCTTCAAAATAGATGGCTGTCATGAGCTAAACAATTACAGCCATTGACTTCCTCGTTCTCGCACATGAATAATCTATGCACTACCATTAGCCATATTTGAAAAATTCAGATTTTCATCTGAAACATGACAGTTTGGATGGCATAACAAATATTGCTACAATGACATGGAAGACTTTGCATATTTGCATGTAATATCCATTTAAAGATTTAAACGTAACAACTCAGAATTAAATTATCTGTATGTATGATGAAGCACTTCCACATAGTTGTGTATATTTTGCCTGAATCTAATTATTTTGCTAATTGCTAATTATTCTATTTTGCTTTTAAATGTAATTTATTTGCCACTACTGCTTGGCCTCTCCGTTCACTGATTCTGGATTCCATTCCAAAATGGCCCCAAAGTAAAACTGCTTCAGTGATCTCAAGGTTGTGGGTTTGAGATCAGTCATTGTTTATCGTATGCTGTAGCTGTTTTCAAATGTACTGTATGGCTATCAGAAACTTGTGAGCTATTTCGTTTTTGACTATGGTTCATTTGCACTTAATGCTTTGAAATCCATTTTTCAACACCCAAACACTGGATGCACTCAAGAGCTTATCTGTGTCATAGCACACTTGGTTAGGTTTCTGCTTTCAGGTCCAAAATGTGTACGTTTGAATCCAGTGAGTGACATTTGGTTTAAAGATTTCAAACATTGTGTAAAACCATGTTTTACAACTTTATAAAAATGTGTCAACAATATATATATATTTTTAATGCACATATTCCCGTTGTCTGCTAAACAACAGCCTACAGAAAAAGATTTAGTGAACATTGCATAGCATTGAAATAGTGTAAGATTTGCAAACACGAAGGCCACCAAGAAGTAAACTGTGAAATTTCCCACCAGTTTATCTTACCTGGGAAATGTCTTACCTGGGAAATGTCTCATTGCCATGGACAACAATCCCACTCCCTTTCCCTGGGCCTCATACTATACACAAACAAAAGCAAACAATTTCTACTTGTCCTCTAATTATTACTAGAGATTTGAGCTATTGACTGTGCTGGGTGACTGTGACAGTGGGAAAGCCGTGGGTCTGTGTAATAGTTCTCACGGTCTGTTTGGAAGTCTGCAGGATTATTTATATTGTTGATAACATAGTTGCCCCTCCACAAAATGACTGTTACCCCACACTGCGATTCCATATTACACATGGTCACTATGGATGTATGACTTTTGTGCAAGCCCCTAGGTGTGTGTGTGTGCGTGTGTGTGTGTATGTGGATGTGTGTGTGTGTGTGTGGGTGGGTGTCGTATGATATGGAGAGAGCAGAGAGGGGGAGGAAACTAAACAAGATGCACTGCAGGTTATTTTTGCATACAAAGCTGCCAAGCTTTGAAAGCCCCTGTCAATGTGTTCATGTGAATGATACATTTTCATTGATCATTGTATACTTTAAGACTGCTATGAAAGTTTGAATGTACCATTGCAATTGTAACCTTAACTTTATGGAGTATTATCTGGATCAAATTATGTGGATCAATCAGAGCTAGAATTTTTATCAGGATTATGATTTTTGTAACATGCGAATATTACCTCTCAAAAACAGAAAGTGCATCAGAGCTGTGCAGCACTGCAGTGCTCCTTGCAAGGACATGGGTGGCACAGTGGCGACTTGAGAGGCTCAAATGAAGATTTTAAATTGGGGGAGAGGGTTTTTCATCACTGCAAGCTTATTGATACTATATTATCATTTTCCCTTAAACCCGGCAAATGGTCAGTTACCTGATACTGTATCTAACCTACGAATAGCTACAGAGATGGATAACACCTTGGGTTGCCATCTTGCTGTCTTTTTTCACCTTAATGGTCTGGTATAGGGATTAAATGGACAGCACTGATCTATACATAATGCATACCTGTTAGCTTTCTCACTCACTAACCAGACAAGGAGTTCCCTGCCTGTCCTCACACCTATACTGCTACTGAACACTCTTTTCAGAGAAGGTAATTCAATGATTTTATATAGCCTAGATGAACTAATAATCAATCAATCAAACTTTATTTGTACAGTGCATTTTACAAAGCATTTGTCACAATACGCTTTACAGCCTGAACCCCCACAAAGGCAAGCCTAGGGCAACCGAGACTAGGATACCTCCCCAGGTGGAGCAAATAGAAAGAAAGCTCAGGAGGAACCAGACCCAAGAGGGGGAGCCCATCCTCCTCTGACCAGTCCAGGGTCTGAGTTTGTAATGACCCTGGACCTTTATACAGATGACTATATTACCATACATTTTACTTACCTGTGCTTCTACACAGAGACAACAGTAACCTTATGTATATCAACAAGGACACACTTTCTTCTTACATACCACATGCTGTGCTATGAAGACATCGATACAAATACTTTTTTATGGGTTGAATATATCAGCTGTACAAACAGACAGCTGAGACTGTTGAGTTTCGTTTGACTTACAGCCACTCTTCACTTCTGAACGTAACCTAACTTGTTACAGCTTGTTACAGCATTCCATCTTATGTTGTGCCATGCATTTGTGTGAACACTGATGTTGGTAAAACTGTACAAAATAAACAATGAAATTAAAACTACTGTCTGTAGACCTACAGTTGGCAAGAGACTGCTGTTGTAAACTCATTCATTCTCAAATGAGAATTTTGCACATATTATTTTGTAATATGTTGTCCTTCGTCCTTATTGTTGTACAAATAAAATGAGGTATACTTATTGCAACTATAAGAATTATTCAAGCTTAAGCAAACAAAAATAATTTACTCTCTGCAATTTCCTGTTGAGCTTACTCAAAACACAATCTCCCATAATCCATTTCCATTTCCAGGTATCAAAGCAATGCGTTGGAAGACTTGTCAGTTCATAAGTCACGGTAATATTCAAGGTGCTTGTATGAATTTCTGTCTTTTTCAGCTTATGCCAACCATTATCTCTCACATAAAACTTAGTTTTTGTGGTTTAATTTCTATACTTTTTCTACCGGAAGGTAATCTATTCATAATTACATAAAGATGTTACCCATAATTGTGTATATAACTAGTAAATACAGTGTGTTACACTTAATTTTTGTCATGTAGTACACAAGTACTTAAGTAGTTTAGAGCAGGAAGTTCTGCCTGCTCCCAGTGAATGTGTGGGCTATTCTCACTTCTCTGAGAAATATACAGGGATTTCATGCATCACTTTATTTAAATTTAGGGGTGGGAGATCTCCTGGGTACAATGAGAGTAGAAATGTAGTGATACAGCCATTGTGCCCAATTTTCTTAGACACAACAATCATTTTTGTGATGAACTACAAGCCCTAAACTTCAGGGATTTCTCTCCAAAGTATGCGCATGGGTGCTGTTGAGACTTCCTCAGCTTCCAACAGTTTTCTGAAATGAACAAGATTTCTGAAACATGAAATGAACAAGATTTATGAAACATGAAATGAACAAGATTTCTGAAGCATGAAATGAACAAGATTTCTGAAACATCTGTAGTATTTTCAAAGACAAAGTATACATTTCTTGATTCACAAACGATAAGAGTGTGAGAAAATCTAGGCCATCAAGCTAAACATTTTGTTTTTATTAGAGTGCATTGCAACAATTCTCCAATTTTCAGGGAAGTGGAAATAGCCCATACATTCTCAGGGAGCAGGCAGGACTTCCTGCTCTGAACTACTTAAGGGGTGCTTGGAGAGAAATCACAGTTCTGGATACTGGAGCAGCTATGAGACCATCGCACAAATGAAACCATATTTAATTTTTATTTTTATTTTTAATTTATTTCAGATTCTTTCCCCGTTTTTCTCCCAATTTGGTTGCCAATTAAATCCTCTATTTACTTCAATTCCCCACCCTCACGAGTCCGTTGCCCGTCCTCCGGGATCGAGACACACATTCCTGGTTGAGCGTTCCCGCCACTTTCGAGACGGGAAATCTTCCACGGAGTCCGACCAGGGCCAGTCTGGTAGAGACGTGGGTTTCGATCCGCGTCCCTGACGTGCAGCGCACACCACTCCGAAGCGTGGTGCGTTAGACCGCTGCGCCATCCGCCAGGCCATATTTAATTTTTTGAGGTAAGGGAAAAACATCAAATTTGATAAATCTGGTAGAATTCCCTTTTAGGGAATAACCCAGTTCTCTTTAGTTTCCAATGCCCAAACCGAACTTGCTTAAGCAGTGGGCATGCAATATAAGCTGATGAAATTTTCAAACTTTAAATAAGTAATTGAGGTTATGCTCAATTCCTTTTGTACCTGCTTGTTTCAAGGAACATATTCTGGTGTCCCTTGGGGTTGGGCAACACTCACGGACCTTTGCAGAGGGCTTAGGCAGTTAAATAACCCATAGGAGGCAGTAATACAAACAAAACAATGACTTTATTAATGGAATCTTGACAAACACAAAACAAATTTGGGGTCTTCGGGGAAATTCAGAACACAAAGTCCACAATCCTTACTCATTGTCGTTATCCGTAATCCAGTCCACAAATCCAATTCAGTTCCTTAGGCAGTCCACAAGTTCGGTACACAAAGCAGGGTCCTCAAACAATTCAATCCAAAACACAATCAGCAATCTCCAAAACACTTTCCAAAACACCAACCTACTCCCTCCCAGTGTGACGCGAATCAGTCCTTTAAATAGGCCTTCAAATGGCCTTCAGCTGTCTGTAGTCCCAATTGCTTTACTTTGTTCAGGTGTGGGACTGCGGGCTGCTGGGAACTGTAGTTCTTCTGTTTCCTCCAGTGGCTCCCAATAATTAAAGGGCCAGGAAGCCATTTCCCAGTGCAGCCCCTTGGGATGCCACAATATTTATGCTAAATATGGAATTGAAATCTTCAAGCAAGGTTTTGAAGGCAACTAAAAGATGCTACGCCAACAGTTTTTGTTCACAAACAGGCTCCCAATCAAAAGTAACACATGTCATCAGATGGAAAATATAATATATATAATAATATATTTTTCACATAAGAGGGAAACATGTGGTTACTATATTTTTTAATAGTAGTTATTGGACCCTTGCTGATCCATGCAAAGTATCTGCTTTTGCTCTTGTGCTTGCGGTCCAGTTTACAACAGAGCTTCCATGTGGGCAGGGCTTTGAGAACCACAGCATTGGAGCAAGTACTTACAGTAGGTTTACACTGTGTCTGCATGAGTCTAGAAACAAGTTATTCTAATTTTTACTGCCTGGCTGGGTATAAGGCACAATTACACAAACTTAAGTAAGTAGGTATTTATGACTGGTGGTATCAGTAATACATTTTGCCTCACAAGTTAAGGTTTAAAGATAGATTCTTAGAATTGATGCCTTTTATTATGTTTTTTTTTAAACTATTATACCTAGCATATACACACTATAAGATTACCTGCACATGGGGTAAAAACTTTTCAATGTGGTTTTGCTGACAGTAAAATTAAGCGGTATGACCGTATTTCTGGTACCACTGCTCACCTCAGCCTTCTGTGGAAATGTCAGACCACTTGCTTTGTAGCCCAGCTGTGTTTCTTAAGCAGTTTTTTTCTTCTTCTTCCTGTCTCCTTAAAGTCCTTGCTTGTCACAACATGTCGGGGGATGCAGCTTCAAACTTCCTAACAAAGAGAGAAAATGGAGAAACAGGAGGGGAGAGGTACCTGTCATGTTCTTTACTAGCTTTAAAATGTGATAGTGTCCTTATTCTAGAGATGCAACATTACATTGTTGTTTTTTTGCTTTGCACTTATGCTGGGTAACAATGCATTGATTACATTTTTACACTTCATCAACTACTAACAGGAGCACCTCAGGATAAGGGCAGTGTTTGAAGGTGTACATCAGCTCCTTAAGCTATGAAGCTGTGCGATTCTGGGGCCACTCTATCTACCTCTGCCCGCAGATGTCTATATTTCTGTTAATGTCTTCCTGCATGCATTTCTTTTTATGAGGGATAAAACATTATGGGGTTACCATCGCCAATCTTTGAGTCTTCGGTGAGAAGTTTGGATGCATAAACAAATAAATTTAAAAAATATGACATCGACACCAAAATTGGATCATTGTATGCGTATTTTAATTGATCAGGAAACGAAAAACGGGACCAGATATGCATGTAAGCCTGGATCACACATAACTTGTAAATCTCAATGAGAGACAAGGAGGGGAAGAGTTACAATCTGTGTGTACGTTACTGCTCGCCCACTTCTGCATACACATAACAAGGATCACGCTACTGAGGCAGGACCACACACAGTCTAAATAATGTTTACACAGCTCTCTAAAAAGCCAGTCATATTTCCTGGTGGATAAAATGCCTGGAACTCCAGGAGCACAACTTGAAATAACATTTAATTACAGTACATCGACATCAATTACAAGGAACACCTACAAATTCTCAAAATGCATTTAATCTGTGCAGATAGTGCGTTTGACATTTATACACATTTTCAGTGGTTTTGTTTTGTAAACTGTGTAATGGTGAAATTCTAATAGTGTCTGTGTCTGCATGAGGGAGAGCATGTTGTTTCTCTCTTCTGAGCGTGTGTCATTGTGAATGTGTGTTTGCCTTCTCCTCCTTGTCCCTTGAACGCTGAAGTGGAAGTAAATTATGTTGCAAATGGTGGCGGTGGTGGTGAAGGTGAATTATAATTCTGGATTAAAAGTGTAAACACACACAATGGTGTATTTGCATGCACTACACATCGGAGAAGTGTGGATAATTTCTGACTGGACCTTGGCCTTTATGCATATGTAATTGGGGGTATCCTGACAAGGAGGCCACAAAATTACAGAAGTGGATTAATATAAAATTGTAAACCAATGAGATCTAATTGGAGTTTTTAAACAAAGATTCGGCAGAGAAATGATCAGACAACCTCTGACGTTTCCCTCCACCAGCTGAAACTAATCTTCCCAACAGGTATAAAATCACCACGTACCTTACAAAATAAAAAAGACAACATGGGGCTGATTGCACCAGCAATATGCTTATCTGTAGTAAATAATATTTATTGTATTTATTGCTATTAGTTATTATTTTTACTGACGGAATTGATACATTACTGGAATCAACATCACCCTTAATGACAATAGCTTCTCAGTTATTAACTAGCATGCTGTACATGTATACACATTTTTAACAATGCCAGATTGTATTCGTAGGCCAGTCTCTGTATTAAACATCAATTGAGTGTTTGTTTTTTGATAAACCATCTTTTTCAAGGTAGGTATTATTTTTCTGATAAATGGTTAGATATTTGCAGTTTTACTTTTAAACTATTATTGTTAGGATTTTAAGCATTAAAATATAATTTGTCCTTCCAAAAAAACTCAATTTAACCAATTTAAAATGAACAAAAATGCTGATTTTCTCAAAATTGGTCAAAGTGGACTGAGTGAGTTTTGGAAACACTCTTCAATTTGGGGCCGGATCTCTGCATAGGCCGAAAAAATCTGGGCCTAGTGCCCAAATGTTGCATGGAGTCCAGAATTACGGGGAAAATATTAACATTGATATTATTTTGTAATATTTGTATTTGTATTTTCTTTTTACATAATTCATATTACACTTACACACCTAATAAATATACATTCATCACACAGGATCCTTATTATTATTAGTAGTAGTAGTCATAAAAAATGAACTACGCAAATGAAATCATATCTCCAATCTAATGTTAAATCTAAAGAACTCCATCTCCCAGAACGCCATATCAGGGGGCCCAAAACGGAGGTGGTGCCTAGAGCAGTCCAACTGCTGAGCTACACAGTCATCGCATCACACTTGTAATTGGCCAGAGGAGTCAGCTCGTGTGTGTGTCCAGCTGAGGACAACAACATCAGAGTGAAATGCTCCCTCCTTGGACAATGACAGCTCCATGCACAGTCATCCACAATCTGCGCCAGCACAGTCAGGATTTCGATACCAGACTGTAGGATGGATCACCAAATTGAAAGTCAATGTCTTAACAGGATGAGCCTCCCACAGTGCAATTGTGATGTTCATGAAATGATGGCCTGAAATAACCATGCAGCAGCGGATGTGCTTTTTAACTGAAGATGTCTCCCACACTGAACCGTGCCACACGCTGCAACATCGGCCTGGAGGAGACGGTTCAGCGTCTTTCTCACTGCTGGTCCAGGGTTGCGGTGGGAAACCCGCAGTATGAGGGGAAGGGGGTAGCTGAATTAGAATACGGTATAAAGTGGCCATGGTGCTCACTCAGATGAAGGGAGGAAACGAATGGAACAGACCCGAAAGGGGAAAGGACTCTCTACACCCCCCCCTTATTCCTCTCCAGTCTCTCTCCTAACCACCCCCCTTTCCCTTACAAATGTTTTCCCACACTCTTTATCACCTCTCTATTTCTCACTCTCTCCTCTCCCCCTTAGGACTCTGTCTCCCTCTCTATTATCTATAACTCTACTCCCTCCCCCCTCTTTTAATCTTCTTTACCTCTATACTCTCTCCTTTCTCTTTTCCTTACCCCCTCCTTCACTCTACAAACATTACATTTTCAAACATTTAAAAATATATATATTGCAAGATTATTGCGAGCCTCTCCCGTGGCTGTTGTTGTCAGTGGGTCCTGTTCCCTCCCACAGCCCAGAAATGACTACAGGAACTTGGACAGCAGCGGTCTGACCTATAGGCTGGCTCACCTGAGGCTGATCGGCAATAAGCTCAGGTTTTGGCCTTTGTCTTCATTTAGGCCCTTTATAAAAACACAGCCTTATCACAGACCTGGTTTGAAACCCGTCTGCACCAGACCGGCCCTGGCCGTTAGCCCCGATCGGGGGTGGCATTTGGCTGTCCGCCTCCGGGGGAAGGGGGAGGGAGAACCGGCACGAGTCCGTCAAGAAAGTTAAGGTGTCCGCAGAAGAATTCCTGTCTCGGAAGAGGCGGGAACACTCGGCCAGGAATGTGTGTCTCGCTCCCAGAGGACGGGCGACGGACTCGTGGGGGTGGGGAATTGAAACAAATAGAGGGTTTAATTGGCAACCAAATTGGGAGAAAAACGGGAAAAAATCTGAAATAAATGTATTTAAAAAAAAAAAAAAAATAAGAATTTGGTCTGAGATTGTAATGTTTCCATTAATCCAATTGATTGGTCAAGAGTGGGATTGGTCAAGGTTACATCTAATTAATATCATTCATAGAAAGATGACGATTCCAATAGGACAAGGAAACTGTTGATTTTTCACATTGGGGTGGAAATTATGCACCATTCTGAAGCTAAATGACCTGTTATTGGCTAGTGATAGTTTGTCTTAATTTATATAATACATTTGAGTAAATGCCATGCTAATCTGGAACAAAAGGATGTGGTTTTTTTGTGCCTTCTAACACAATAAATCTGGCAGGGTGCTTTAGAATCATCTGTATGGAGTTACATTTTGAACAAGTTCACATCCTTTGACAGTTCGCATTCTGGGAATTCTGGCTTCCCCCCACAAGACCCATCAGACTCAATGTTTAATTTTGGGTTTGGCTCCAGGTGGCAGTGGCAGCAGGATCCTCTCTCTGAGCTGCAGGCAGACAGGCGAGCTGTCTCGCAGCAACTCTTCCAGCTGTCATTACCTTTTGATTCGGGCTTATATTTATCCTCAACACCCAGTCTCCAAGGCCTTCCAGACCTCCACCCCTCCCCCGATTTCCATCTTAACCATAACGATACTTAGGTGGCACTTATCCCTCTTTACAATATCAATAGGATATTTTCACACAAGAAAATCTGTGGCTATTTTGTGGTGTGAATTATTAAATTAATTTCAAATTGTAAATTATAGCCCTGTTACCTGTTTGTTCATTACTACAAAATAATCCTGTTGTTTAATTTAAATTAAGTCTAAATATGATTTTTTTTGTTTTCCTTACAAATCGACACATCAAATATCTCTTTGAGATATATATTTGTCATTGAAAGCAGTTCCTTGTCTAAATGATCTGATAATGGACACAGATGATTATATTTACTGACCTATATATAAACACATTTTTATGCATATGACTTTAAATGTATGTCTGTCTCTGAGATATGAACCTCAGATTTACAGATTGATTGGTTATCTGTAAGGGGTATGAAACTGGAAGGAGCATATGCAGTTATCCCATATCAAGCTCTGGTCAGTGATGCAAAAAGCATTAAGCATTAAACAGTCACATTTTGCATTGATTAAAAACTCAAAATACTATCAAAACTTGACAAAGTTTCAGTGGATTCTGAGTGTGCAGTACTTATGGCCTGGATTCAATCCAATTTTTTTTCTGAACTTTGATCACATTTGGTGATCACTGATCTCTTGCTCTAGCTGTGATTATTCTTGTCATTTTGAATGCACTCATTGTAAATGACTCTGGATAATCTGCTAAATGCCTAGAATAGAATATAGAATATACAAAGGGGGGCATGTCTTAACACTAATGCTAAAGAATATAATGTGGAAAAGTCAACAGTCAATGACATAAAGAGGGACAAACAAGAACAAACAGTTAACAAAAAGATGCCAAAGTCAAGTCAGTGAAAATAAGATTTATATAAGCCTACATATAAACTATAATGATTTAAAAAATAAGGCTAAAGTAATATAAATATACACTTGCAATCAATAAAGGTGTATTTTCAAGACTTTTTTTCAAAGTTACAAATGTTGAGTTTTAACTCATATAATTTATATAGGCTTATATAGACATATTTTATGAATCTGTGTGTGTGTGTGTGTGTGTGTGTGTGTGTGTGTGTGTGTGTGTGTGTACAAAGCCTATAACTAAAGTATGAAAATTTGTCAAAAAAATTTCTTAATGTGTTGATCGACTAACCATGTATCCGTATAAACGTAGGTAGCAATGCAAGCAAGGGGGGTGAGCTAGCTAGCTATGAAGAAATAACCATTGATTGAGCTGTTGCATTTTTATTAAAAATGTCTCAAAAACAAATGAGCAAATTCTTCCAAAAGCCTGAAACAAAAAACTAACACCACGGATGGCAGCGCCAGCACGTCCAAATCACCGCTACCTCTATTCGCAACATCAGAGGCACACACACCCGCAAACTGCAGCTTGCTAGCCACAGAGCAATTATTGCAGTTACAATTAATGCAATTTTAAAGGACATTGTAGCCACTGTAGTGAGCAGTGGTAGCTAGCTCTCCATGAAGCGACTGTTTCTATGCATGACTCCATGTTTGTTTATGTATCGCTCTTTGCCTTCACAACCTAGCCAGGTTTCAGGCTAAGCTGCAGCTCTGTGGCAGCCAGCATTAACATACTGTTAGTGTGTTATCTTGTTTTCTTGTTCTGGCCATGGCCTTCTCATCACTACAATTGAGATATGTATTTAATAACTTGAAACACTAAATACATTACAAATGGCATGTCAGGGAACTGAATTCTGCATCAAAATTATACAAAACAATACTGTTCAATCCCTGTTGCATTATTATAACGTTATATTTTTTCATTAAAACAATCAAAAAGTCAAAACATCTTCCCGCACCTCTGAGATAGACAGCAAGCATGTTTGTGAGCATATTTAATTAGCGAGCTAGCCAGCCAACCTTTGGCACTAATAGGGAGAATTACTGACCACTTCTAGAATTTGTCAGATGCTAAAAATGCTGAGCTGAATTCACACTCCGCTTCGCGCTGTGGCTAACAACACCCACTACCCATGTCTCTATTCATGACATGCCACACATTCCTTATTACACGTTTTTCTGTTTTCTGTTTTCAAAGACTTATATTTTTGTACATGCTAGTTATATTTGTTGTATTTGTCATAGTTAAATCATCTTAATTACATTACATTGAATTACATTACATCCTGGATACTCATGTTCCAGTTACAGAGCACTTAAGTTGCTGTGGGGATGACATCCCAGAGTGGAGATTTTCTGGTCCCACTATTTTGTTTTGTATATTTTTTCCTTTATTGTCTTAGTTGCGGCATCATCCATAGGGAATTTGACCGACTGTACCAAGGAAGATGCAAAGAAGCGGAGTGGCCTTTGGTACTGTATAGGTATGGGGTATGCCCCACCCGCCCGTAACTAACTTGGCCAATGACATAATATGGCGTCAGGTTATTCTGGACCACGGATTAACACTTCATCCAAAAGAGGTAGTACAGTGTCCCCATCCTAGGGGCTGCACAGGGACACTGGTTTTCTGTTTGGACCAGAGGGAAGACTTCCCTATACTGGTCCACAAACACCACTTCCAGCAGCAAGTTCATTTTCCCAGGTCTCCCATCCAAGTACTAACCAGGCCCAGGGTGGTATGGTTGCTGGAATGATAAATTACGTTATTTATATTTTTAGATTTAATTCTAGCATTATAAATAATACATAGCTATAGTTTGTTCCGTTACATTTGCGAGCTCTGATGCAGTTTACATAGTAAGTAGAAGCATTCCATAACCGTGCAAAAAACATGTAACAATAAATAATTTGGGGTTCAGTCATTAGTGTGGAAATACCTGAGTGAGAAGTGTAATTGCACAGCATAATAGTAACCAATGTAACAAGGAGGCTAAAAATCCTAGTGGTTGTTACATAGTGTAATAATGTGTGTATATACATAATTATAACTAACATATAACAGGGCATGGCCTTGTTTCACATGTAATTAACAACACAGCCAAATTGTTACACATTTCTTACATTGCAGTTACTTTCCAAAAACTGCTTATTACCAACATAGTTATAATATAACTACACAGCTATAGGTGCAACCAAAGTGTGACCCAATATTCCATACCATCAAGACAATGACATTGGGACTGGGGCCACTGTGGACCTTCTGTATGTTCAATGGCGTAACTGTGGTTGTGAGTGCTTGACCCCCATTATTGCTGGTTGCAGCTACATGTTCATCATTGTTTTCCTAAGGTTTGAGTTTCAGAAGTGTTTGTGTCACATCTACAGCTTTTTCAATCAGCTATTTTCACCAGTGTCCAATTCTGAAAAATATATATTTTGTATATAAATTAAATGTATATTTTCAACCTTGGACACAAATATGTTTACTATTCTTTGGCTTCAGATACAGTTTTTTTTTTGTCTTTCCTTGATAGTTCCAACTTCCCCTCAGATGATACAAGCTTTTACAGTCTAGTGTTTCCCCCTTTTGATATTTAAGACAATAAGGCATCTATTTTTGTTGTCAGGCCTCAATGGTCAAGATGGCTCCTCTCAGGAGGAAACTGGTATATGTGTCCGGGAGGTGCCCTTACAGGGTGTACATTAGTTTAGTTCAGTTTGTGTATTCTCATCAATGTTGCATATAGGCCTAAAATATTGCTTTATTACTTTATTTGTTATTATTACAATATGTAATTTGTATTACTAAAAGTTAATTTTTTTATTTGATTTAATGAGCTATGATAGCAACATAATACACTTCAATTGTGTGTCATTTATGTCAGACATGTACATTAGGGTGCTTCAAAAACACATGAAGCTGTCACACGCGTTCGCTCGCTTCTTCGTGCTTTTTTGACACACCCTAATGTACATGGATGAGATGCGCACACTCACGAGGGAAACACACATGGGACCCTGCAGTTTGCATCACAAACCACCTGGATATTAACGGAGTTAAACCCACTTACAATTCACATAAATTATATTAGGGTACCCCCAATATATTTGGGTGACCTGATGACCCGGAGGTGAAGAAGATGAGGGCTACTGTGACTTTTACAGCGACACACAGGGACAGGGACCTGGTGGGTTGCTCTCTAAATCAGAATTTGAACTACCCCCCTGCTGGGGGTATACCTGTCAACCCATACAGTTTACCTGTATAAATATACATTTTTAATAAAAGTTTTGATAAAAACATGTAGCAGCTACACAAAATATTAGACTGCTAATAGCCTTACAACCTTGCACATGTGAATCATATGCATGATTGATTTAAAAAAAAATCTGAATTATGTGAGTAAGAAGAAATTTAAAAGCAGTTAAGTACAAATGTTAAGCCCAATAGGATCTCAAGATGGATGGGAGAGGACAGAAGTCAATAGTGTTGGTGAGGGTCAGTTTGAGCTTCTGTTGGGAGGGGGGGGACAAGAAATGCACAAGTAATACTCTGACAGTCCTTTGTTTAAATGCTAGAAGCAAAAAATAAATGTTTTGAAAGCCTGGGGAGATAAAACTTTGGGAGATTATTTATAAACCATTGATATATTTTTATGCACTCCCTAATAGAGCCCATCCAATGTCAGGTTTATTTATCTTATCTAATGCTGATTCTGAGTCCTGAGTCCACCGATTGCCGATATCTTGCCCATATGCTGTATGAAAAATCAAGTTTTTAACAAATTAAACTTTAACCATTTGAGAACTTAAAAATCATTTTATTATTCATATTATTATTTGTCATCATATATTCTCATTAAATTAGTTATATTTCCTTTTTATATTTTCAAGTGTCTTTTCCTTCCCCTGAAGAAAAACTCAGTCACCATTACAGCCTTGGTTTTACCTTACCAGAAATGCAAGTAATGTTACCGGTAGCCCCTGCTAATAATAATAATAATAATTATTATTATTATTATAATTATTATTATTATTAGAGCTCCCTCTATGGGATCCTTTAGTAAATAGCAATACCAAAAGCCAAGCCAAACCTAGATTACAGGAACAAGAATAGAGAATTTTTGGCGGGGATTTATTATTATGTATAAAACATCAGTACACACTGTGGCATAAATCCTTACACAGATGTTATTTAAAAAGCCAAATATGGCCATCGGTCAAAAATTATGTATCGGTTGGGCTCAAATCCATAAACACTGGAGAAATACCAGCTGACTGGAAGCAGGCTAGTATAATTCCAAAATATAAGAAGGGGGACCGTATTATTCCTTGAAAATAATAGTATCTTAACCCTAAGAGTGCCATGGCGTTTTCCAGGCTTTTGGTGATTTTTAAAATTATAATCACTTTCCCGTTGGGAAAGTCATATCACCCCCAGTACCAGACTTTCCCTAAATATGGTTTTCAAAGACTTGCAATGTCTTTTGGGTGTTGTGTCTCTCTAACGCAAATAGGACACTCTCTCCCCCAAACATATGATAATGGAACATTGAAAGTCAATATAGAGGCAGAGACACTTGGGGTATCTCTGATACAAGTCTAGTCTTCGATGCAGTACTAGATACTCTTTAGATTAGGAAATGATGAGCCTAGATGGGCCATCTTGTCATTATGTATTCTTATGTTCTTATGTTATCTTATGTAAATGCAGACACCCATAGGTTCAGTTACGTGGTACTTCTGTTCTAATGCTGAAATTGGCACATTGGATAGGATTGGATAGCCATCTTACACACAACGTAGCAGGTAGAAGACGATGCCTTGAAGTTGAAGTTCTTCAACTGCTGTAAATTGTAATACGCACTACTTCAATAATATGCCCCAGGAGTCTGCATATGGCGGTTTCATACCGACATGTTGTACACTAACATTTCACACCTCATCCACAATACAGCAGAACAGCAGGAAATGTCAAGTTATCGTTGCAGTGTGAAGGATAAAAGACCCCTGTCCTCTATACAGCTGAAGAGTGTTTTTCCAAAACTTTGACCAAAGTGGACTGAGTGATTTTTGGAAAAACACTATACAATTCCAAGAGCATTAACAAAACTCTTGTTTCCTGCTCAATTACCTGAGAATTTGGAAGAGGTACCGAGAGGTGCAGGTGGAGAGGGCTTGCCTCGCCCACGCTGGCATGCCCAGACTCCAAATCACTCCCCACTGCCACCCAGCCCCCAACACTGCTCCCGGGAATCAAAGGGCAGGAAAACAACAGGGATTTGCTGTCGGAAACAGCTGGGTGCCGGCAGAGGGAATATTAATCTGGGAGAAGACAGGAAGGCAGAGATGAAGGACTGTAGACTGCTAATGGAGGGCTAGTGTTAGAGATGTGGAAGAAGAGAGAGCACAAGAGGGACTCAGAGAGAGGGAAGGCATCTGCAACTGCTACTGTTTTATTGTGAGATTAGGCCCAAGACAATTAAAACAGAGATATCTCTAGATTATAATTATCTTATTTTTGTAAATATAATATTATATGTTGTTTTAGAAACACGTTGATATTCGAAAATGATTTTGGCTCATTTTATGACAAGGGGATTTGGCATAAAATATGAACTCCTGTATGCTGTACGTTTAGTTGCTGTATTTTTTAAAATCCTTGCAAATGTATTATCCAATGTATTATCCTTGGAAACATAGATGGCAATAAGGTCAGAAATCACTGCAGTGGATTTATGTGTGGGTCTAACATGCATCCCCCCTACCTCCACTGTTCTCACACACACATACACACACACACACACACACACACACACACACACACACACACACACACACACACACACACGCACACGTAAAAAATGAGAGAATGATTGAACAAGCATTAAAAACAATGTGTTGATGAAGTAAAAAGAAATGTACAGTGCAGAGCATTTGGAGATGCAGTTGGAAGGAGGGGGGGTTTGGCTGGCGTCTGTTGCGCAGACGATAATGATGGCGCCACTGCTGTTTAACTATCAAAGATGAGGGGTGGAGGCTGTTGAGGAAGTCCCTTCCCAAAAATACAGGTGTTACTCTACAATCAAAGAGCTTCTCACATGAACGTCTGGGTTTGAAGTTTAAAAGGGGATGCAGCAGAGGTTTGTGTGCGTATGTATGTATGTGTGTGTGTGTATGTGTGTGTGTGTGTTTGTAAAAAAAAAAGAGAACTGCTATAGCTCCTCAGGGATTGTGAATAATGAAAACGTTAAGATGATGTATGGAAAATATGAGGCTTACCATTTTTTTTTCTTTCATTTTTTATAAGGGGCAAATTGATGCGGAGGCCCTTATTTCTACCCCAAAATGCACAAATGTGTATTTTGGATCATTCTCAGTGTGACTTTATAGTTTATAGTTCTCACTGATGTTCTATTTGTTTATGCATAACTTGTTTGTTCTGAGCATTCATTAATAGCTACATTACTTATATAAATATTTGAGGATGCGATTAACGTTTGAGGACGCGAATGCGTACTGGTGTACCACTTACGTGCACCCCTGGTTATATAAGTATTGCATGGTGAAGGTGAACAAGGCAGGCAAGGCATGGTAAAGCTAATACTGTATATATATATACTGCCTGGCCACAAAAAAAGTCACCACCTGGATTTAACTAAGCAAATAGGTAAGAGCCTTCCATTGGATAATTACTGCAGTGATTAATATGTTTTAGCTGGCTAGTTATTTAACCCTAACTGATGCAGTAGCATGAGTAGCTTCTCATTTCTTAAACAACCATGTCGGAAGACATATCCTGTGGTCGTGGAAAAGATGTTAATCTGTTTCAGAAGCGTCAAATTATTGGAGATTAACTAAGGAGATTGCTGAAACTACTAAAATTGGGTTAAGAACTGTCCAACGCATTATTCAAATCTGGAAGGATAGTGGTGAACCATCATCTTCGAGGAAGAAATGTGGTCGGAAAAAAATCTTGAATGATCGTGATCGGCAATCACTTAAACGTTTGGTGAAATCATATCATAAAAAATCAACAGTAGAACTCACGGCTATGTTTAATAGTGAAATTAAGAGCATTTCCACACGCACAATGCGAAGGGAACTCAAGGGATTGGGACTAAACAGCTGTGTAGCCTTAAGAAAACCACTTGTCAGTGAGGCTAATCTGAAAAAAAGGCTTAAATTTGCTAGGGAGCATAAAGATTGGACTCTGGAGCAATGGAAGAAGGTCATGTGGTCTGATGAGTCCAGATTTACCCTGTTCCAGAGTGATGGGCGCATCAGGGTAAGAAGAGAGGCGGATGAAGTGATGCACCCATCATGCCTAGTGCCTACCGTACAAGCCTGTGGAGGTAGTGTTATGATCTGGGGTTGCTGCAATTGGTCAGGTCTAGGTTCAACAACGTTATGTGCCCAAAGAATGAGGTCAGCTGACTACCTGAATATACTGAATGACCAGGTTTTTCCATCAATGGATTTTTTCTTCCCTGATGGCACGGGCATATTCCAAGATGACAATGCCACGATTCATCGGGCTCAAATTGAGAAAGAGTGGTTCAGGGAGCATGAGACATCATTTTCACACATGGATTGGCCACCACAGAGTCCAGACCTTAACCCGATTGAGAATCTTTGGGATGTGCTGGAGAAGACTTTGCGCAGCGGTCTGACTCTCCCATCATCAATACAAGATCTTGGCGAAAAATTAATGCAACTCTGGACGGAAATAAATGTTGTGACATTGCAGAAGCTTATCGAAATGATGCCACGGCAAATGCGTGCCGTAATCAACATATAACATATTTATAATACATAGAGCACTTCTAGCTTCGTTTCTGACTAACCTGATAGGCTGTGAAGTGGCGATCTGAGTTCACTGCTGTGCGGCATTGGTTATAGAATTATGTGGTGCGTTTTGTATTTTGGCTCTATAGGCTACGTTGTATATAATTCTCTGGGCTATACAACTTGTGGCAATCGTGTCCGTGTTATGTTATGCTCTGTTTGTTTTATAGTTGTAACATTAGGTCACAGTGTCTACTTTATTTTAAGATAAGTTGTGTGGGGTTGTAGACCGCCTTTTCTACTTTATCTTTACTTAAGCTATGCCTTGAGGTGCATTGAGGTTGAGCACGTTGTATTTGCTGATCAGAGATTAGTTAATTGCCACTGTCCATTCCGCTGGTTCTGAACTAATCGATGAGTGAAGAGCGACGTGTGCAGCCCTTGATGTTGAAACATTATATCGCGACTGGCAACCTTGTCTTTTTTGTGTCTTTCAAAACAAGCTTGTCTGGAAATGTGGTTCACTGTATGTTTTAATGGACATAGGCTTGCTTGGCTCAGTATGTGACAATCCCTAATATGTGTTTATGATATCAGCTATTTTACAGTCCTGAATTTTAAATGATTTGGTCATAAAGTCCGCCACTGTAACATTCCTGTTCCTGTTGATTGGCGGGTTCTAGGGCAGCAATTTACGTCAATGACATCACCCATATCATTTGTGCTGGGCACAACGTGTAATAATGTGTATTTAAAAAATCGTTGATGCTTGCCCAATCTCAAAGCTCAAGGCACGTGCCTGATATATATATATTAATTTAGCTTGAAGCTGCCAAGTTATTAACAAGCTAACCACCGTGTCACATTAAGACAAATTCAAAACTAACCTGACAAAAGGGCATAAACCTTCCCGGATTCATTTGGTGCACAATAAGTAACCTTATCTCAATGTAGCAAGATACAACTGGGGAAGTAAGAAGTTGTACACAGGGCCTTGACAGTCATTGTGTGTGCCTGTGTGTGTGTGTGTTTGACTGTGTATGTATGTGTGTGACTGTGTGTGTATGTGTGTGACTGTGTGTGTGTATGTGTGTGACTGTGTGTGTGTGTGTGTGTGTGTGTGTGTATGTGTGTTAGATTTAGATTTCCTGTTCAGTCGCTGCATTCACTACCTTTTCACTGGTTGTAGTGCTAGTTAATGCCATTTAATGGTCTTAATTAATAGTTTGTTGTTGTTCCAGTGTCTTTTTGTAGTTAATCGCTGTTTAGAGGTTTTATTTGAGTTGATTGGTAGTTAGCTGCTAATAATCGGTTCCATTGTTTCGGGTCTAATGTCTCTGAGTAGTGGGCTGTACCTGTTAGTTAGTTAATTTGGCTCTATTGTTATCAGCTGGCAATCGCCACTTAGTGCTTAGCGCCACATAGTTTTATCAGCAACAAAAAAAAAGTTTAGGTTACCAAAAAATAATGTACATTTCAGTCAAAAAAGGCCCTTTTCAGGGAACAAGTTAACGGGTTAACGTGGGCTAACAGTCACTCACCGGACCATCATGCTTCCTCCTCCATGTTTGACAGTTGGTGTCACACACTGAGGAACCATCCTTTCGCCTACTTGACGGCCAAGAAAAACCTTTCAAAATTTCTAGATTTCTTCCAGTCTTCGGTAGTCCTTCATGGCCCAGGCAAGCCTCTTTTTCTCATTTTACCATCTTAGCAATGGCTTTCTTACTGCCACTCAGAAACATGTCTTCTGATTTTGTTGTGGCTTTGGGTCTGCCAGACCTCTTCCTGTCAGAGTTTCCTCCAGTTTCCAAGTGCCTTTTGATGGTGTAGGAAACTACTGCCAAGAAATGTACATTATTTTTCAGTTTTTGGTAACCTAAACTTACAGTTTTTTTCAGTTGCTAACAAGCATCGGTCAATACTGAAGACACTTTTTCAAAACTCTTCATACAGTCTGCATTACCAACATGCATCTTAGCCAAACAGTTAATCTCACTCCCAAAACTCACTCAAACCACCAGAACACTTCATACATGTCTCAAAATAAGGCAACAAAATAAGGCAACAATTCTCACTCAGAAAGCATACATTGTCAATTATGAACTTTTAGTTTGAACACTGACAGTATTTCATTATAGAATAAGAAAAACACTAACAACAGGGAGCATTACATAAATTATGAACTTTTATCTTTGAAGTTTGAATGATTTTTCACATAAATCAGTATTTCATTATAGAATAAGAATAACACTTTATTGACTGTACTAAAGCATATGTAACAACAATGAATCAGAAATGCAGAAATTTGCTTCAATAGGGAGCATTACATAAATTTTTTTTTTCTATATCTCTGCATATAGTAATTTACTTATTGAAAAATAAAAAGTTGAAACAGAAAAAATAGCAATTTCCTGAAATTCCAGGGCTGCAATAATAATCACAAAAACAACACAAACATGTATAGTATAATCACTCATACTGTACACTACTGTGAGGGTTCTAGTTCTCCCTCTCTCCTGCATTTGGCCACAAGTTCTCATCAACATCACATCTTATGTCTTCTCTGGCGATGCATCTTGGAAAGTATCTTTGGAATGTCTAATCCAACCCTGGCAGTCTTTAGGATAAATGTCTCCACACCCCACATTCATGGCATCCAGTAAGGACATCTGGTCATGTGGACAGTGGTCATACACCTTCCACCTCCACGCAGAGAAAACTATTCTATGGGGTTTAGGAAGGGGAGTATGGAGGCAGGAATAGTACTAACATCCTGGGATGTGCAGCAAACCAGTCTGTGACTGCAGCAGAGTGGTGGAATGCCACATTATCCCACACAACAATGAAGGTAGGGGAGTTTCCTGCCCCTCTCTCCTCCACTGGCACAAGTCATTTATGCAGGTCATCCAGAAAAGAAATGAGCCTCTCTGTATTGTAGGGGCCAATGAGTGGTTTGTGTAACAGCAAACCATCATTGGACAGTGCTGCACACATTGTGACGTAATTCTGTTTTGAATACGTTTTTAACAGTTTTGAAAACAGTGTGTTAGCATTTGAAAAATGTGCTGCAAATATATAGTGTTTTGCAGGTGGTGGAGTATGAATGAGAAAAGAGTTCATGGATTTTGGAAAATGTGGTCATTGAATGCATTTTGTGTGAAAGCAATGAAAAATGATTAATTGTTTGGTCCACATAGACTTCTGGTTCGCTGACTGTGTGAAGAGTTTTGAAAATGTGACTTCAGTTTTGACCAATGCATGTTAGCAGTTGAAAAAAACAAAAAACAAAAACCTCTAGCAGTTTACCGCTTACCTTTGTACCATTTCAGGTTATTCACTGGACTTGAACTGCTTAAATTTGAATAAAAACTGGAAAATGGGGGATGTTCTAAAACTTTTGGCGGGTATTGTATGTGTGTGACTTGTGTGTGTGCGTGTGTATGTGTGTGACTGTGTGTGTGTGTATGTGTGTGACTGTGTGTGTGTGTGTGTGTGACTGTGTGTGAGTGTGTGACTGTGTGTGTGTGTGACTGTGTGACTGTGTGTGTGTGTGTGTGTGTGTGACTGTGTATGTGACTGTGTGTGTGTGTGTGACTGTGTGTGTGAGTGTGTGTGTGAGTGTGTGTGTGTGTGTGTGTTGTATGTTCATTAGTGCCCTGGTGTTATCTCTGTCTCTGCGGTGTGTTCTTATAATAATAATATAATATATGCCATTTATCAGACGCGTTTATCCAAAGCGACTTACAGTAGTGAATGCATATATTTTACAGTATATGTGGTCCTAGTGGGACCCTATATATATCCCTTCTCTGCTTGTAAGCCTTATTTGAATGTACAATGAGGCTGCTGCTGAGATGTTTAACTGTGAGCCTGTGAGTCTCCAGCTGCTCATTCTGCCGTGAGTGCTACAATTCGTCATAGTTACATAAGTGATAATGTTCTTAATTGGTTAATTAGCAAGGTGATGTGGATCACTGCACAACACTTAAGGCTTGAGACTTAAGGTACGAGGTAACATTTATTTGGTAATTGCCTTATATATTTCTTTTATAATGTACTTAGCCAAGAGAAGCCAAGTGTCCGCACTAGCAGGGTGGTCATAGTGCAGGTGGTCCTTTCCCATCACGGCACGCTGTATATTATTTACACCTAATACGATTTATTCACAGAGTACAGCATATGCATGATTTACAGGGGCACATTTGGTGTGATAAACTTGGAAAAAGGCCCACATTTTTGATGTCGATGGCGAAGGCTGAAATAATATCAGTAATATCGTCCTTTGGTAATACACTTTGTGATAAACAAAATCAAATTTGTCAACTGTCTTATATTATACTGCATTGCGCAATTGCTTTTTTTTCTTTTTCTACCCTGAATATAAACATATTTCATATTTTAGCTTTGAATTCATGCCTGTGCTTTCTCATTCTCAAAGGTGTTTGTGGGGGAAACCTCACTAACCACAAAGGTGTTAAAATATCTCTTTGGACATAATTCCCATTGTGGCATAGTTGGTGTATGTTTGTACTGTGTGTCTTGTCCCGATTTCCCTGTAAAGAGACCATGGGTGTCCTGAAAGGCGCTTGATAAATAAAATGTATTACTATTATTATTATTATTATTACTATTATTATACATAGCTCATTACTGCACACCCTGGTCAAACTTAGATAACTTACTGTTTTAGTAATCAGATATACTAGAGACACACAAGATTACCAGAATGTTTCAGTGTGCAGGGCAAAATGTGTTGCAAAATGGACTCGCACACCTATGTGTTGCTAGGGCTCAGGTGTAGCTGCGACAGCGGTTCCTCCAGTAGCCGTCTCCCCGGGGCTACAGACACTCTCTAATATAGGGCAATTAGAAGGGCTCCTGAGGTGGGGCGACAAAGAGAGAGAGAGGGTAAAGGGGTGGAGAGGAAGAGCAGGAGAGAAGAAAAGAGAGAGAGACACTAAGTGGTATCCCCTTGGCTTGCTGTCTGTCTACGCTGTTTGCAATTCGTGTTTTTGGGGCCTAAACCCAAATCTGAGTTTGCATCAGTCCTGAAAGTTACTATATAAAGGCTTTATCACTCTCTTTCTGTGATAATTGTATCATGCATTTTGCCTCATAAATGTGATATATATAATTTTTGTTTTTGTTTATTATTAGCACAAAAGAAAGCCTTAAAAGAGTAATATACAAACATAAACAGAAGGGATAGTGCAGGAGAGGTAAAAAACCCAAAAAGGGCTTATAGAAGTCCTCCCTTCTAAGATTACAAATGATATTTCATGCAGATACACTGAAACTAACTAAAGTAACATCAAACATCATCATTATTATTATTATTATCATTATTATTATTATTATTATTATTATGAAGAAATTATAGAAAGTCTTGAATTCTGATGCAAGGATTCTGAACTGAAACAAATCCTGAAATGACTAAGAAATGTATTCTTATGATCTATGACATTATAATGAGAAATATGTAAGAGTTTAGGCTGTAGCATCCCGACAGGTCAGAATGTCATGCACCATGTTTGAGGGGACACCGACGCTACCTTATACTGACTCTATCTTATACTGACACTATCTTACACTGACTCTATCTTACACTGACTACATTACACTGACACTACCTTACACTGACACTATCTTACACTGACACTACCTTAACTCTTATTATACTCCTATTCCAGCTATACATTTCTCTATACTATTCTAATAGCCATGATGTCTTTATACTTATTTTGACTATATAAATTGATTTATATATTTAATAGATAGCTAAACATGGACATAATATATGTTTGTACAACAGACGTCTTATTCTTAAAATGAGATTTTTCCTTCAAAAGCATTATTTCATTTTATGCTAAAAAAATAAAGAGAAATGATCATTAAACTAAGATAAAGATAAGATAAAGATAAGATACTAAAACAAGTAAATTCCCAACCACTTTGTATCTGAATTTGTTTGTGTATAATAATAATAATAATAATAATATAATAATAATAATAATAAGAATAATAAGAATAAGACAACATATTTTTCATCTTGGTCTTATCATTATAATTGTAATTATTATCACCAATAATAATAATATGGACCCAATGATTATTCATTCATTCTAATAGCTATTTTGTTGAGACCTGGGATGTATATGTGGCACTATGTCCTCTCTTCTCTGTTTACACAGCATGCCCCTGGAATAAGAGCATTTATTTATCGTTTCAGTGTTTTCACCATGGTTTTGACCATGCCAAATTGGGCTGTGTAATATTTCTAACTTGAAACCATTAAATAGTTATACCAAAGTTTTTAGCTAGTAATGGCTAGCTATGTTAGTTAGTTAGTTAGCTAGCTAGCCAAATGTTTTGTGTACTACTAGCCAGACATGTTTGTAAGCAATGTAATACATTCGTAAGTGGTAAAATAAAGTGGTAGAAAAGTTTGCTAGCTAAAGTTAGCTAGCTAGTACTACTCCCAACCTGTTCAGCTACAGTACAACGAGTCTCACCAATTCAGATAGCTAGCTAGCATTATTGTTAGGAAACTTGACTAATCTTTTGACCCAATGCTGCCATCTACTGTGCAAGTAATGGACATCTCTTCCTGAATCTGGGAAATGATTAATTATATTTCTTGGTGGATTTACACATGCCAAATTAGGATTATTTTTACTTGATAATGCAATGTAATGTAATACTCTTGAATTGGTTATATACAGGTGTATCCTGAGAAAGCACGGCTTGATATGCTTTATTCCTTATTATGTAACTGACAAAAATATTGTTCACACTGGAGTAAATGAAGGGTTCTGGCGGCTCTGTTATGGTGTGAGGTACATTTTCCTGGCATAGTTTAGGTCCACTCAATCCCTTAGACAGCAAGGTAAATACAATATTATACTAATAATACAATATAAATCAATAAATGTATACCCAGCAAATTAAAGAATCTATGTCTTGAGTTGGAATAAATCATTTTGCAAAATACGTTCATACAAACATCATTCATATGAAGGGAACAGGGGCTTTCACTCAAACAACATAGCAATTTCCACATTTGAACATAGGTGAATATAGCTAGCTAAACATTTATAATTGTAGGGCCCTTTTCCATTGCACAAAAAAACAAGAACCAGAAATTTTGTTACTTTTTTGGCACTAGAAAACGAGAACTTTGGGTTTTCCATTCGTCAAAGTTCCAGTTCCGCATAGTTCTCGTAGATTTTTGGTTCCTGTTCAGTGGCACTTGCCTTAGGACTAACAGCACTGTTTATCGCTGATTGGTTACAAAACAGAGCCTTGGGGGAGGACTAACAGCACTGTTTATCGCTTATTGGTTACGCACTTTGCCTCACTCAAGTGATTGACTGTGAGGGGAAGAAGCATTGTTGTTAGTGTTTGTTGAAGAAGGAATAATGTAGAAAACCATGGAGAAAACCACAGGACCATAAAACAAGTTCTGCAGCAGTACAGTTCTCATGAAAAATAAAGTGTAGCCTAATGTTGTTACAGAAGCGCAGTGTCTGTTTTTATGTGATTATGTTCCAGTTAAACTACGCTATATGAGGGAAGTTCTGGCAAGTAGATTTCTGGTCGGCCAAGAGAGGAAAGAACATTAACGGATAATCCTGCTATAGCTTGCTATCAAGTGATACGTTTTGTCATATGGCAGTTTAATGCATACAATATGATATGATACGATATAGCCTACTTTATTTGTCCACATGTGGAAACTTGTCTTGGACTCTCAGTAGCTGTTTCACAGTGATTACACATATGTTATATATAACAAAATAGAAAATAGTGCCTCAAAAGAGCAGCATCAACGAAATAACAGTTTCTGTACAACAACACAGTAACTACACGTTCTCATCAACACAATACATGTACACATGTATCAAGTGATACGTTTTTTTCATATGCTTAACCAAAATGAAGCGAAAAACCTTTGCGCTGATGTTTGCTCTGAATTAGCGCAAACTGTTTCCCCTGAAGTCAGTGGAAACAAGAATCGTAACTAGAACTGAAACTAGCGCTGGTTCCCATTAGGTCTAGTACTTGTTTTTTTGTGCAGTGGAAAATGGCCTTTAGATTCAGGCGCAGAGAAAAAGGACGTTATCTTTGGGAGTTTGCAGTAAACATTTGGCCTACAAGCTACTTGTGCTTGGACCCTGGAAATACTGCTTGCAGTCATATTTATTATTATTATTATTATTATTATTGTTACTGTTGTTGCTGTGGTTCTGTGTGGCTCAGTTGGTAGAGCATGGAGCTGATAGCGCTTAGGTTGTGGGCTCAGTTCCGATTGGGGCCACGTATACTGAAAAATGTATGCATTCACTATTGTAAGTCGCTTTGGACAAAAGTGTCTGCTAAATGGCATATGCTATATGTTAGGTACAGACTGTGCACTCACACATTGTTACATAGTACGTATAATACACCCTTATGGCAAAGGATGTGAGTTGAAAAAACAGCCAAACAACTGCCATTGTGTTGGAAAATCAGGCCCATAGAGTTTGAATTTGAATTTGAACGCCTCGTGCTGGTGAGTGCTGATATTCAAAGGCGTAGGCTGCGTTTGGTGTTGCCCTGTAGGAGAATCGAGATGGCAGTTTGTTAGAGCCCTGCAATGGGATTGTGTTCCCGCAGGACCCAACACAACTGTTGCGTGAGCCAGCGGGACACATTTTCGCTCTGTTCGGCACCCATGCGTCGTTTATAAACTCCCATTCACTTTTTTCAAACCTTCTCAATTTCTCGAGCTAAACAGGCAACATTTCGGCCGAAAGGTTCTCAACATTCACAACTGATAAGCAGCCTTCGCTTCTGCGTGTATGCAAGAAAGCTCTGTGTTCGTGCGGTGTACTCTGTCGTCAGTTTAGTTTGGCGCCTAGCAGACCATTGCCAGGGCACTTTTAGTGTAGTGAAGAGATTTCAGATCCTACTGTAAGTTATTTCATTCCCATGCGTAAATGCACATAAAATAAGTGATCTAAAACTGTAGTATTATTGTACTTAATTGTTTTCATTAATATTGCGAGCCTAATGCCACCTTTCTTGTTGTTCTTTTCAGACCGCATTCCTCACACATTATTCACATACATTCTTACCAACGTTGTCACCGATGAATGACACAGTCTGGATACTGACCCGTATTGTACCACTGTGAACCCTTCAATCAAGCCCATTAACCCCAGGACCGTCTGCTGGGCCTCTCAGATCGGAAGCATACAAAGTCGTATCTTTCACCAACTCAAACTAGCAATAGTTTCTGAGGTCCCTAGCCTCTCTTACAATGCCACATACAAACTCTCAAACAAGCACTGTCATTGGCCATGATTTATTTGCTTGTCCATCAAAAATGACAGGACATTTTTTATTTTATTCAATCCAAGCATCTACAATTTGGTGAACGATGGGGTAGCCAAATAAAATAGTCTGTAAAAAAAAATTCTGTTCCAATTTGTATTGATTTTAAATGTAAATGCTCTTCTAAACTATATGTGTGTTTTCTTAATATTTAGCCTATATTTATACTTCAAATGTTAAGTCCCTGTAGGCTGTGAAAAGTAAAATTATAAGAGGAAAAAAGATGCCGTGAAGGAAGGAAGGAATCAGGAAAAATATCCTGTGGGATTAAGTGGGAGAGGTCAGAAATGGTGCGTGGGTGTGGGCAGGAGCAGGACGGATAAAATAAAAAATGGTGGGGGGCCTCCGGCAGCATAGCAGTCTAACACACCCATATTGGCTGGTCCTTTACGAGTGTGAGCTGCCTACCATGGTTGCGGTTCAAAACCCGACTGTACCAGACCGGCCCTGGCGGGGAGCCCGATCACGGGTGGCGTTTGGCTGTCTGCCCCAGGGGGAGGGAGAGCTGGCACGAGCTCGCCAAGGAGCGGTAGAGCAACCTCATAAAACACGGTTGGGCGAGTTCCGTCTCGGAGAAGGAGGCGAACGTTGCCTCGAGGTATTAGCTCATCCTGTGGAGGCGGGCGGCGAGTTCGTGGGGGAGGGTAAATCGAAAAAGAAATAGAGGGTATAAATGGCTATCAAATTGGGAAAAAACTGGGAAAAAATCTGAAACAAAAATACATTGAAATGATAATCAGACTTTTTTTTGCTGTAGTCGACCTAATATGCAATAAAATTAACTTTATTAGCTTTAATAAAACTTGTACTTTTAGTTACCTGTGGTGATTTATACAGCAGGTCCCTTATTATTGCCGTCTACCATTATTGGCACTTGCTAGTAAACTGCCCACAGTCGCGCCAGCAAAGCAGAAGTGTGAATATGCCTCCTCACTCGTGACTCCAGTGATGCCAGTGCCACAGACCAATCAGAGCCATGCTATGGTATGGCTCTGGGATCAATTACTTACAAACAAAGATTTGGACTGAAGCCACATATTTATAATATTGGTGGCCATAAACCGCGATCAGGAGCACTGAATTTCTCTCACAGAAGCTTTTTCTCTGATCGCCACCAATTTATCATTTCTTTTAACAATATTTTAATTTTAAAATGTTGTCTACTGCAGCCACAAGACACTTCATCTATTCAAGTTTAGCAAAAGGAGACCAAGGGGGGATTTGATTGATGTTTTTAAATTGATAAAAAGGGATTAACAAAGATTAGAAGAACTACCAAAGATTTTTCAAGAGTTCAGTCAACAAAACAAAAGGGCACAGGTGGGAATTAGTTAAAGGTAAATTCCGCACTGATATCAGGAAGTATAATTTTTTTTCAAACAGAAAACTGTCAATGCGCAGAATAGCTAGCCAGGATAGTGGAGGCAGAGACCCCTGGGGTGTTCAAGTCCAGGCTTGATACAGTGCTGGATATTCTCTAGACTGTAGTTAAAATGGAGAGCCTGGATGGGCCAGACGGCCTGTTCTCATCATTATGTATTCTTATGTTCTTATGTGCGCGTGAACATCCCCACACTGCTGTAAACTGAAGACGAGACTGACAGGTTGGAGACGACTCACAAACATATGGAAAGTTTCAAATTACTTGTTCTGTCATCGCTGCCTCTGTTGTTGTGGATCCAGTTCTCCGAAGCAGCTGTCTACCCGGCAGGTTCCCTGCAGACAGACTTCCGACACGGCTCCTGTATCTGATATTGCTCTTCCAGTACGTTACCGTGTGTGCCTAATCCAATGAACATTCTCACTGTTTTTGCTCTATGAGAATTCATGTGTATTCACATAATTATTATTTTTTTAAACGGTATCTTTTTGGCCACTGTGTTGTGACAGCATTTAGATAAAAAAAATTTTTTTAAGTGAACGTGTGTGCTGTCGATGTAGGTTTAGGAGTGCTGTGTTGAATGTGTGGGTTGAGGTGAGGAGGGGTTGGTGAGGAGTTTGGCAGGTTGGAACAGGCCATGAGAAACAGGATGTTTTGAGATTTTTGAGTCAGGCGAGTGGTGCAGATGAAAGGACTGGGTGGGGGAAATATCACAGATTCTTCAAAGCAGACAGACAGTCTGTTATCCCATCCCTAAGAGTGTCTGGCAGCTGCCTGGGACACGCCCACCCACCCCAAATAATCACACACACACGCACACACAAAACACAAAACACAAACCGCACGGATGTACAGATTTCATCTCCAGCACAGAACGGGGACTTGTGTACATTCTCCCGCTGTTCAGTTTCTCATCAAAACTTAACATCATCGCATGCTTTGGATGTTTTCACTATTATTATGTTATGGCATGGTACAGGTAACTGCCAAAATAAAGGAAACATAACACAAACATAAAGTGTCTTAACCCATTCAGACCTAAAATGCCTGCTAAAACTAAGCAATTATTCTACACAACCTCTTAAAACCTGAGGGTTTTCTGGAAAAAAATAAAAAAAAGGACACCAAACTTCATTTCCCCCAATTTCAGCGAAAACATTTCATTAATCGCAAAATGACCTAAACGTCACTCCAGGTCTTAATGGGTTAATAGGGCGTTTTGGCCACTACCACACCACCAACAGTTTCAATGCACCTTGTCATAGATTCTACAAGTGTCTGGAACACTGTTGGAGGGATGCAACACAATTTTTCCATGAAAAATTGCATCATTTGGTATTTTGTTGGTGGTGGTGAAAAACGCTGTCTCAGGCGTGGCTCCGGAATCTCCAATTTGTCCAACTGGGTTGAAATCTGGTGACTGAGATGGCCATGGCACATAGTTTTCATGCTCATCGAACCATTCAGTGACCACTCGTGCCCTGTGGATGGGGGCATTGTTATCCTGGAAGAGACCCATCCCATCAGGATAGAAATGCTTCATCATAGGATTGTATTAGAGGGAAATTTCAGCTCCCACAAAATGAGAGGTGAGGCCGACTGCTGAAGCATGGTAAAGTGTATCACTCGCGGGCTGGGAAAAGTACCACACAACACACGGTACAACTTCGCCTTGGTGCTAGTTCTCAAAATCCCCTTGTTCTGTCTGCAGTTTTATACATTCAGAATATTTAATGGTGACTACAGAGAGATATAAAACAACAAATAATAATTGATCAGTTGCATGCCGTTCAGCTCCAGGGGAACATAGGGGAGGATTGGGTCCCTTTATCAGCCTAGGCTGACCCAAGGCCCCCCTGTTTATCGACTTCATGGCTCTCCTTCTCCCCTCCGTGCCCCTGAGGATCCTCAAAATAATCAACTCACTCACACACATTAACATGACACAGAATACAAATACAACACAATGACATGGACAGGATTGCCGGCTAGGTTCTCCATAAGTAACAGTTCTGTAACACGTTAAAGTGTACCACCTGTCAGGCATGTTCAGACTGCAGCATCAGTGGCACAGAGCAAATGCTGTGACTACCACAAAGTGAATGTACTTTGATTACATTACCGGATCCATATACAGTATTATGCTCCATACATTATACAGTATATTTGTTAACTTGCCAGCGATGTCACCCGTATATGCTGTCAATTCAATTAACCATTTTAGGTAACAATTCATGAATAGCATTTCAAAAAGGCATCAAAGCCATTGTTACTGTCAAACTGCTTATAATTAAACACAAGGTCTCACAATTACCCTGCTATTCTACAGTCTCCTCACTGTTTTAGGTTACGATTCACAAATTACATCAGAAACAATCATAACTTACACTTACAGAAATATGTCATTTTTATATCACCTTTTCCTGTTAACACAACATGTTTTGGCACGAATAATTTTAATACTGCATGGAGCTACTTGATCTGCTATTATTATTTCTAATAGCTTTAATATGCACAAACATAAGTACATGAACTGCAGAACTACATGAAACACTCACCCTATATGAATATGCAGTACATTGCTGGCATGTAAATACTTTCTTTCTCTTAAATAATAAAACAGAAACATGTTGTATATGCTATATGAGGAGAAATGCTGAAGATTTGTTGAGAGTTAAGAAAGTAAAAAAATGTTTATAAGAGGAAAGCATGTAATATATATGTTATCACATGCATCCATCCCATCATCACATAGCTGACCCTTGCCAACATTGCACACATTGGTCACACACGTAAAGATCACATTTTCCACATGATGAGGCAAGATAAAGAAACACAGTGACTTGAACGAATGTAGTGAAAATATGGGCTGCATTGCTTTGGAACAGTGCTCGTTCTGTACAACATTTTTGTTGCGGCTTGCCATCATTTTTGATATCAATAATTTGGTACACAAACTTATTTTAGGAATTGTGCTTTGTGCATTTTTACAGATGTATTACAGATTATTACATTTAAAACATTTTTGTTGAGATGACATTTACTGACATGATATAATGTGAATACATTTTAATATGTTATGATGTTATTCACTTGTCACATTTAGTCAGACTAAAGGGATATGACACTCCCAGGGTTTTTTGCCCTGCTCTTATTATGGGAAATGCTCTTCTTCTAGGAGGCGTGTACTCTCCACTGTATAAAAACTGTGGAACGCTGGAGTCTTTTTGACTTGGTGTGGTCCACCGAACCTACGCTGCCATCGTGTGGTCAAGTAGAAAACGTAATCTCTCATTAAAACTTTAAGTAATGCTGCATGAACAGACCCAGGGCTTTCTAACAAGTCTGTCCTGGGTGCCCCCAACCCCCATGAATGCTGGTGTTACAGTCAATCTCTTGATCAATTAAGGCTGTTGAAAGGTTGAAGGTTGTTGTTTTTGTTGGCTGAAATGTCATGTAGGCATCACGAAAGCAGGAAAGCACAAACATGCTTTTGTTTGTTAAAATTACGCAACACAGCTGAAACAAAATGTCATGTGACATGACGGATGGCAACTTCTAACTGCTTTCTAACTGAGTGGGCTGTGCAGTTCACATCCTACCTTCACATACTGGCTGTGTCCCAATGCTTTTAATGTTTCCTCTACAAGGCGTAGAGGATGACAGGGAAACAGGGAAATGGGGAAAAAGACCTTTAGTTATAGTGCTCCATGGTCATGAAATACCACACAAAAACACAATGGAGCTAGAGAATCTTGTATCCCTGCTGAGTTCAAAAACATACATATTTTTGTGTGAATAGTTGCTCGATATGTTACATGCTTTATGTCATGGGACTTAATCTCAATTTAATCTGGTTAAATAAATGTTAAATAAATAAGTAAAGGGGATGAGGATAGGGGACATCCTACACCCTCTTGCATTACATGATGTGATGTTAATAAGTGGTAACATCGGGGCCTCCAACAGTGTAGCGGTCTAATGCACCCGAATTGGCTGGTCCTTTACAAGTGTGAGCTGCCTATCACGGTCGCGGTTCGAAACCCGACTGTACCAGACCAGCCCTGGTGAGGAGCCCAATCACAGGCGGCATTTGGCTGTCTGCCCCAGGAGGAAGGGGGAGGGAGAGCTGGCACTAGCTTGCTGAGGAGCGGTAGGGCAACCTCGTAAAACAGGGTTGGGTGAGTTCCGTCTCGGAGAAGGAGGCGAATGGTGCCTTGAGGTATTAGCTCGTCCTGTGGAGGCAAGATGTGAGTTCGTGGGGGAGGGTAAATTGAAAAATAAATAAAGGGTATAATTGGCTACCAAATTGAGAGAAAAACTGGGGGGAAATTTGAAACAAAACAAAAAAAAAGTGGTAACATCGATCCAAGTTGTACTGAAGGAATTGTGGTCAAACAACCCATGATTTCTATTTAACACGGTAGCTTTTAAACTGAAAAAAGAATCAGTCCTCAGATGACAGCACTTATCCTCCTAACTATAACTATAGTAATGATATCATGAGCTATTTTACCGATAAGACTGAGATGACCAGAGAATAAATTATGAAAATGACTCCAATATCTAGTAATCCAATTTCTGAGATAACACAGGGCTATCAGGAACAGACCTTTGAGTCTTTTGCTGCCTTTGATTTGAATCATTAGTAAACAGATTTTGTCCCCCAAATTATATGCATGTCAGACCCTGGGGGCACCCGATAGCATAGCAGTCTAACGCACCCGTATTGACTGGTCCTTTACGAGTGTGAGCTGCCTATCACGGTTGCAGTTCAAAACCCAACTGTACCAAATCGGACCAAAATTTAAATAGATGGTATAATTGGCCACTAAATTGGGAGAAAACTTTTTTTTTCATTTAAAAAGAGCTGTCGCTAGTGCTAGTCCTGTGCTAGGCCAGCCCATGTTAAATATTACAAATGCATCCCTATCATTGTGTTCCCTGTCTAAGCCTCTAAAAGTGACCGTAATCAAACCTCTTCTAAAGAAACCAAATCTTGTTCCTGGTATATAATAATTTGGTACACAGACTTATTTTAGGAATTGTGCTTTGCGCATTTTTACAGATGTATTACAGATTATTACATTTAAAACATTTTTGTTGAGATGACATTTACTGACATGATATAATGTGAATACATTTTAATATGTTATGATGTTATTCACTTGTCACATTTAGTCAGACTAAAGGGATATGACACTCCCAGGGTTTTTTGCCCTACTCTTATTATGGGAAATGCTCTTCTTCTAGGAGGCGTGTACTCTCCACTGAATAAAAACTGTGGAACGCTGGAGTCTTTTTGACTTGGTGTGGTCCACCGAACCTACACTGCCATCGTGTGGTCAAGTAGAAAACGTAATCTCTCATTAAAACTTTAAGTAATGCTGCATGAACAGACCCAGGGCTTTCTAACAAGTCTGTCCTGGGTGCCCCCACCCCCCATGAATGCTAGTGTTACAGTCAATCTCTTGATCAATTAAGGCTGTTGAAAGGTTGAAGGTTGTTGTTTTTGACCTACAGTCATATTTCAAATCCCCCTTTTGGTCAAAACTTGTAGAGAAATCTGTAGCACAACAACTACAGGGGTAGACAAAATAATGGAAACACCCCAAAATATGTGAATATTTATTAACTATTAAGGATTTGGCTTCAGAACAGCTTCAATCGTTATTGGAATGCTGTTAAACAAGTTTTGAACAGTTTCTGGTGGGATATGGGACCATTCTTTGAGAAGGAAAGCCTGTAGTTCTTTGAGAGGTGAAGGCGGTGAAAATCTAATCCGTACTCGGTTCCAGAACTTCCCCTAAATGTTCAACGATGTTTAGATCTGGTGATTGGGGAGGCAATGGAAGGTGTTTGACTGAATCCCCCTCCTTGCCCCTATTGCCTTAGGCTTGCTTTGTGTGTGTGTCTGTTAAGCGTTTTGTAACAATGTATTTGTAAAAAGTGCTATACGAATAAAGTTTTGGAAAAGCTCTTTATAGTTTTAGTTTGTTTTGATTTGTTCGGTTTTTTTACAAGGCCCGAAGAAGACCCAATTCCCTGAATCTGAGGCTTTGGATAAGATCCAATGGGTTTGCAAGAAAGAGCGGATAATGTCCATGAGCGAGAGTGGCGTTAGGAGCATCGATTCGGCCGATGGAGAGATGCTAATGAACAATCAGGCTTGAGTCAAATTGAATGAGTTGCTAAAATTGTAAGTGCAAAAGTCTTGAGAAGTTGTCTTGATTGTCACAGCATGGGCGGAGGATGAACATGCAGGAGAAACAGGCCAGTGGCTGTAACCAACAAAAATCTGTTGTTGTTCAGTGGCGCACAAAAGCTGTATATATAGTGGTGTCTCTTGGGGTGGGGCGACACTCACGGACCTTTGCAGAGAGCTTAGGCAGTTAAATAATCCAGAGGAGGCAGTCATATAAACAAAACAATAATTTATTAAACTAATTGACAAACAGGCATGGTGGATAGCACTGTCACCTCACAGCAAGAAGGTCTCGGGTTTGAATCCAGGCCGGGGGCCTTTCTGTGTGGAGTTTGCATGTTCTCCCCGTGTCCGCGTGGGTTTCCTCCGGGTACTCCGGTTTCCTCCCACAGTCCAAAGACATGCACGTTAGCCTAATTGGAGAGTCTAAATTGCCCGTAGGTATGAGTGTGTGAGTGAATGGTGTGTGTGCCCTGCGATGGATTGGCGACCTGTCCAGGGTTTATTCCTGCCTCTCGCCCTATGCATGCTGGGATAGGCTCCAGCCCCCCCGCGACCCTGACCAGGAATAAGCGGCTTAGACAATGAGATGATAATTGACAAACACAAAAAAGGGCAGGGTGTTTGGGCTAATATAAAGTGGGCACATAAAGTCCACAATCCTTACTCATTGTCGATGTCCAAAATCCAATCCGGGTCCGCAAAGCTCCACTCTCCACTCTCCACTCTCCACTCTCCACTCTCCACTCTCCACTCTCCACTCTCCACTCTCCACTCTCCACTCTCCACTCTCCACTCTCCACTCTCCACTCTCCACTCTCCACTCTCCTCTCCACTCTCCACCCACCTACTCCCTCAACCGTGTGACATGTATTAGTCCTTTAAATAGGCCTCCAAATGGCTTCAGCTGTCTGTAGTCACAATCGCTTGACTTAGTTCAGGTGTGGGACTGTGGGCTGCTGGGAAATGAAGTTCTTCTCCTCTCCAGTGGCTCCCAAGAATTAAAGAGGCAGGCGGCCCTTTCCTCATTCTGCCCATTGGGATGCCACAATATATATATACTGTATATCATAACAATTAACAATTAATTTATATTTCAGAACTGTATTCATATGCTAATACAACCTATGGCACAGGTGTCAAACTCATTCCATCGAGGGCCGAGTGTATGCAGGTCTTTGTTCACCTGGAGTAATGCATTGGTTACAACAGAAACCTGCACACACTCGGCCCTCAATGGAATGAGTTTGACACCCCTGACCTATGGCATGCAATTTAAACAAGTATGGTAAGTGAATGAAATTTGTTTAAATGCTGATCACAGAAGCAGACCAGTCAATTCATGTGACTGTAGTACTGTTTTCACCTAATGAAACAGAAAGAATTGGAAATGTAGTTGTCTTGGTAAACATACCTTTTCCCATGTGCATTTAGTTATTTTACTGCATACACACACACGCACGCACACACACACACATGCACGCACGCACGCACGCATACACATACGCACGCACATGCACACACAACACACGCACGCACACACACACACACACACACACACACACGCATGCACACACAACACACAGGCACACACACACCTGTCTTCCCTCTCTGCAGAGAGATCTCAAAGCTTCCTTCCCCCTTTGCAGACAGACAGTATCTAGTAATACCACTCATGCAAACACACATGCACAGACACATGTGCACCCACTCATATAAGCAGTCTGCTTCATTGTTTTCCCCTGCATATTACCCAAGCACCTCCACGGCATTGCAGTCCTGGATGGGGGATTGAATGGAGAGTTCTCATAAACCCGTTGCCATGGCATCTAAATAAGGATTTTCCTGCATCACCCACAGTGCTTGCATCCATCACTGAGGGAGACGGACAGAAAGCAGCGATATTGAGGTAGAAAGACACACACACACACCACACATATATACATGCAAACATGCACACACACACAAACATAGCACACACAGGCATGGAGCATTGATTAAAAGCTTTACCACTTTGCAGTCTGTCCCTCTCACTCTCCCATCCACTCTGTTACTGCAACAGTATTTTTGTCTGTTTTTTCTGTTCTTATTTTTATTTGAAAAAATGTAAGGGCAGCCAATTTAAGCAAGCAAACACATATGAGTGTTACATTTTTAATTGATAACAGAATCCAAATCCCAAAGATAGGCATTTGGGATCTGGCCTATCGCCCCCCCACGAACGTAAACACAAATCAAACCCTTACAGCCCACTGGCATACTGGTCAGCAAAAGAGCAACAATTCCCCATTTACTGCCTAACCTGTCTGGACTCTGGGGGGGGTTAATCCAGTGAGTGCACAGTAGATACAGGGGATTAACCCCCCCTCGTTCTTCATTATCCCCTCTCCTCCCACCAAACACACTACAACCCCCCACGGCCCTTCCACCAACAGATGTGTAATTCTCACTCACGATAGCTGTGACATGTGCCTTGCCACAAAGTACAAGAGGAGGATTACAGAGTGAGAGAGGGAGGGAGAGGGTGAGGAGGGAAGATGAGAGAGAGAGAGAGAGAGAGAGAGAGAGGGAGAGACACAGAGACAGGAGCAGCAGACAGAGCGAGGAGGTGATGGAAGGCAGACACACACAAGTGGCTCCACGTTTTTCCTTTGGGGTCCACCGTACTCACCCCTCAGCTCCCTGCCTTTGACTTCCTAACACTCAGGTAACGTCTACGCCGCTGCTGTTGGTCTTTGGGCTGCCGTGCTGTGTCACGGCCTCTGCAATCACAGTATTGCACAACGATTATGATTGTCCTTGACTGGCTCACTCCTGTGCTTTTCAGGATGTCTGGGGGATCAGGTCTGAACCAGGACCAGCGCAGGACTCTTTTGCTGCCATCCTCAGCCGTAGACAGACAGAGACCCTGAGTGGTTCAGGGGCCTCAAGATCTTTCGGTTCCAGCAGAGGGGAAAGCAAAAGATAGCTGAGAGCGGGAGGCAGGTGTGGCGGGAAATGCTGCAGACCTCCCTTCCACTACCCCTGAGTTTTTCTGTCCACCCTCGTCCTCTCTCTTCACAGACCGTGCTGCGAAAGAGAGAGGTGTTAGGAGAGCAGTGAGGAGGGAGAAGAGAGGAGAGTGAACGGACCCTGACTCGGGCTTTAAGAGGTGATTGGTCCAAAACCAAAATAAAGAGAGAGGAAAAGGAGTCAAAGAAAAGCAAAGTGAAAAACTCAAAACGAGGTTAGTCGTTTAAAATGTATGGCTTAGCAGTGTTTTCGGTGCTCCTTCTACCTCTGTCTGCACAAATTACCCCGGTCGTCCGGAGAGAGGTCAGTTTCAGCCCTACAGCAACGGAGGAGCCGCTGGAGAGAGCAACAGGAAGTCCCCTGTCTGGCTTCCTGTCCCCCAGTGCCAGCCCGAGCACTGAGCACCCCGAGGAGGACGAGTGGGCGCTGGCGGAGGCCTACCTGCACAGCGGCAATGCCACCCTCCTGGCCCAGGCGAACTGCTCAAGGGCCTACCGAGTGCCCGGACTGCAGGGCGTCCCGATCGGCCTTCGCCCCATCCTGCGGCCTGCCCTCGATGCCCTCGCCAACGCTGCCAACTTTCTCAACATGATCTTCCAGGCCAATGACCTACGCGAGAGCAGCGTGACGGAGGACATGGAGTGGTATCATGCCCTGGTTCGAGGCCTGCTGGAGGGCGACCCGCTCATCCGCCAGGCCCTGCTCACCTTCGACGCCCAGCCCGCTGCCCTGCAGCCCCAGCTGGTCCTGCGGGCCTCACGCCCCTCCTCCAAGCCCCAGGACATCCTGCTGCAGGACCTGTCCTCCGCTTGGGAGCTGATGCACCCCCGCCCCGGCACCGGACGCCAGCTGGTTCACCGCCCTCAAGTTTCCCGAGGTGCCCCAACGCGCCCCACCCCTTTCCAAGCGGGTGCTCCTCAATGACCTGCGCACCTTGGACACGCCCAAGTGGGGGCGAGGGACAGCTACGTGACAAACCAGGATGGGGTGCGTTGGGCCAATGCGCCCTTTCTCGAGTGCGAGGGCGGGCGATTCGCGCCGGGCTGGCTGCTCACGCTCTCAACGTCCTTCTATGGCCTCAAGCCCGATCTTAGTCCTGAGTTCAGGTCAGTGCCAGCTTCAGTTTGTGTGCGTGCGATCGTATGTTAATGGGCGGGCTGGTGGTTAGCGCTAGCTTTACGAAGCTGTTTGGTTGCGTTGGTCTTCCTGACAGTGGCGCTTGTGGTTGTTGGGACAGGATGACATCATTTCTCACAGCAGTGGGGCTGGCATGGAGTGTTTCACTGCTGTCTGAGCTCCCACCTGTGAGGTTAGGGATCTGTATGTCAAGGGCTGACCTGTTCCAGCATGTTTGATGCTGTCTGGATCCCACAACACTTTGAACACCAGCTCTAGTCTGGGTCTACACTAACAATCGTCACCACTGATTAGTGCAGAGGCAGGGCAGTGCAACCTGTGGCTTTTTTGTCTGTGTCAAACATTAATACCTGATAAATACTGTGATTTGTCTGCATCTGTCACAGCTTACTTTCTTTTCAGGTTAGCTTAATTCCCCAATCTACCTAAAAGACAAAGCGGATTAGTTCGTAGAGTTCATCTTTAGCTGCCATTAGTGGATTGAGGGGAACATTCCACTTTTTCCTTCATTAATAAATGATCATTTGATTTGCACAAGATTGTATGATGTATGATGTATGATCTCAACAAAAATGTTTTCATTGTAACATGAGAAAAATTCCCCAAAGTTACTGACAAATACAAAGCATGGACACTCTATACGTTCGTAAATACACATTTGCTACAATTTGTCTGGTAATTAAATTCTTGATATCAAAATAAAGGCAAGTTAGAGAAAACAAATGCAGGCCAAATATATCGAGCTCTAGTTTGGTGAGGATGGTAGCAAAAACACACCTGGGTGGTAGTAGAATTCTCAAATATTCCTCACCTCTGCCCAGGTGATTGATAGTTTCATAGTCTGCATTTGCATCAACATGGGTTAGGCAGTGCACAGAGGATGTGTCAATAGAAACATTTGGTGCTGTGCAAGTTACGTGTCTGATTATTTGTTAGTGTTTTCGTCTACCGCCAAGGCCACCCCTTAATTAAAACGCTGGTGTGCTAGTTTGGTGACGTTATTAAAGCACAGATATACAGTTAGGTCAGAAAGAAAATATTTTTGTATTGGTATAAAATAATGTAATTTGACCTTTTTTGAGCATGTAATATAGCTCATAACCTTTATTGTTTATTCTATACAGCCTTTTTTTTGTTCATTTTCATCAAGGGCCGCACAGCACAAGACATATGATTATCCCACCGAGCTAAAGACCAAGGTCCCCATTCGAGTGAACTAATCACACTCTTATTGCTTCTCCAGGGGTGATGTCATATTCTGTAGCCAATACCCACATGCTAACTCACGTCTCTGAACTCCGTTACATTAACAATGTTATTGAGCCGCTCTGCTCAGTTTGCCATGTCAGTCAATGTTGTTGGGAGGAAGATGTGCATAAGGCGGTTGTCATAACATAACAGCGCTTGAGGGGGCTGGTGGTCCTGCCCATTTTGGCTCTAAATAAAGGCTCTAACTAATTGCTTTGTGTGTTGCTATGGCTTCCAGTTTCCAGCATGGTTAAACTAAAATGCCCCTTGCTAACAAACGAGGTAACATTACACCATTCATTTTGAATGCAGCCTCGTTTTAAAAAATCTCATAAAAAACCATGGCACATGAAAAAACACTTTTACTTCAGTGCACTGAGCTGTATAAAAGCCTGACACTGTTCTGATTTATCATGCATATATAATGCTGTAAAAAGTCAAAAATATGTTCGATTAAATGTTTTCACTTGTCTCTTAAAAAAAAAAACTCGCAAATAGATGTATGACATTTTTAGGATTAGTTTGAAAAAAGAATGATCTATATCTATCTTGGTTCTGGAACAGCATAAAGACATGTACTTTCTTTGGAATAGGCATTATCTGTGTTTTTGTTCGCTTAATGGATTGAGTTGTTGATGATGGCTTTTAAACGATTGACAGTTCTGTCTGAATATATTATTGCTGCAGGGGGGTGATCCGTGTGGATGTAAGTATACAGAGCTTCGACGTAGACCAGTGTGCGAAGGGAAAAGACTGGTTTTCAGACACACACCAGTGCAACCGAACCAGCATGCAGGTGAGTCTATTGTTGGTTAGATTAAAAACAATGGAGAAGTATAGAAATATACTTTATTTGCATGGTACACAAGGTAATTGGAATTTGAATTTTTGCATATCTCTCCTAGATACACACACACAGACCCAGACCCAGATCACTCAGAGAGGTCTGAGTGCAGGGTCAGCCATAGTACAGCACCCCTGGAGCAGTTTAGGGGTTCAGTGCCTTGCTCAAGGGTACTTTGGTAGTGCCCCAGGAAGTGAACTAGCCTCCCTCTGGTTTCCAGTTCATTGTTTTTTCATTAGACTGCCTGGGACTTGAACCAGCAACCCTCTGCGTCACTAACCACTGAGCCACCACCGCCCCATAATACTGTAATATAATAATAATATATAATATTAAACTAAATGGTATTGTGGGGATAAATCTCTTATGGCCTAACCTAAATCTCCGTCTTGTATCTTTCTCCTCTCTAAAAGAAACACTGATTGCACTAATGCCCATAAACAAACGTGGGCTTCCCTGGTGTCATTACTGACAGGTTTGATTACTCCTTGAAAGAACTCCAGGGCACTTAGATACATTTAATGTCTATGAACCCTTTCTGTGGAACTCCTTTCAAGAGCCGAGCTGTCCTCTCTGCTGCCTCTTAGAGCTTTTAAAGAACTTCTAATAGATTATTTTGAGAATGATGTGTGTAAATGTTTTTCAAATGTGTCTTCTGGCTTCTGCTCTATGTTGGTCTGTCCTTGTTTTGTGTCCTCCTTTTGTATTTTATTGTATTTTATGTTGTATATGTTCTTTTGTGATGCAGGGCACTGCCGCGAAAGAGACCTCTGGTCTCAGCATGTCTCTCTGTTTAAATAAAGGTTAATAATAATAATAATATTATGTATGTGTTTTTGGGACCAGCTTAGTCCACATGACCAGATGGTTAACATTTGAGTTTCCTAAAAGTTTAATGCCTCAAAATTCCCTATTGTTGAATTTTGAATCTGTAACGTTGAATTGACAATATCAATTCAATGTCTTAATCCCAAGTAAGTGCTGGTTTTTGAGGCTTCCCAGGCTTAAATCCACATTTTCCAGGCTGCACCAGATAAAAGCGAAGTCCTGCATTTCTGGTCTTAGTGTTGTAACTTAATAAACCAGCATTTAATTTTAATTGAACTGTGAGTGAACTGTATATTTTGACAAAGGTTGATCCAGCAGATTTCTCTGCTTATCAACGAATTTAACGATGTCAAACAAAGGCATACTTAAGGCTACTGGATTCAGGGAATATATATTTTTATTAAATTCGCACTTGCCCAACAGTATGTAAAGTAGTACTTAGGTCTTAGGACTTAAAGTAGGACTTAAAGAGTAGTCACTCTAATAAGTCCAATGGCTTAGGATAGGCATCCAGCACACTTGCTAATTGGTTGATTAAAGCTGAAATTGTTGGGAAATACACCCATAAAAACAAGGTTCTGACTGTTTCCACCTACATTCTGATCACGCCTGCCTGCACAAATATTTTCTTTTCATGTCTGGCTGGCACACATCTTTTAATTTAACTTTGAATACATTTTTTAATTTAAAATATATATTAAGAAAGCACCCAAACAAATATTTAAATATGGAAATATAGAAGTGGGTAGAAACCTGGCAGATATAGCTAAATGTAAATTCCTGCGTGTGGGAAATTTAAGACAGGGGTATTTCATGGGAGGAACAAAATTAGAATTTGTTCAATATAAAAAGACTTGGGGGTAGTAGTCGATCAAGCATTGTGCCTTAGCAGGATCATAGCCTTAGGCTGTAGCAGTGAAAAAGGCCAGCAGGATGCTGGGATACATAGCAAAAAGTATTGAGTATAAATCAAAGGAGGTTATATTGATGTTATATAATGCCTTCGTCAGATCTCACTTAGAGTACTGTGTGCAGTTCTGGGCACTGCACTAGAAAAAGTGTATAGAAAAAGTACAAAAGTGGTTTCTATTCAAGCTTATCAAAAGTAGACTGGGGGTGGGTGAGGGGCAAGAGGGCACAGGTACATTTAAAAAAGGTCAATATCAGGAAGTATGTTTTTCAACAGAGAGTTGTCAATGCGGTGGAACCAGCATGTAATAGTGGCAGTTGAGGTATTCAAGTCCAGGCTTGATGCAGTGCTGGATATTCTCTATATGCTAAATGACAACCCTAGATGGGCAGAATGTCCTGTTCTCGACATTATATTTTCCTTTATTCTTAAAATACAGACTGTGCTTCGTAAACGATCTTGTTTTAGTGTTCTGTAGCGGCTGCCTGATGAGTTTCTTAAATTGGGAAGATAGTGGGTGAAAATGTCCCCATTAATGCACCACATGGCCTTCCTTTCTTTTGCTGAGGCAAACATTCCAAATTTCTATTTTTTTTGTTCAGTTGAAATCTCTGTGATTCCGTTTAGGGGTCCTGTAATATTGTAGAACAGAGTTATGAAGGAAAGCAGCAAAGAGCTAAACATACTATTATGAATGAATGTACTGTGTGACTTATTGTCATTAAATATTTACAGGGGTATATTCGATTATATTCAGCGTTATAAGTCACACAAGACATTAAGCACAGTCTGCAGCCTAAAGCAAAATTTACTCTTTTTAAGGTAATAATTTCAGTTGTTGAAATTCAGGAGTTTATGTCTTCATGCCATTGATGACACTTTACTGTACAATTTAAGAACTGTTCCTAAGTTCACCTCCATGTATGGAGAAGTCAGTGGGCTGTGGTGAAAGCAGTGCTTTAATGCTGCGTACACCATTAATATTTAACCCCTCCCTCAAAGGCTTAATGGCCCACACCACCCGATCCCCTGTGTATGTGGGTGCACAGGATCTCCCAGGGGAATGGTATTAAGTTATTGGTCGGGGCATTAGATGTCCATTTAGGGTTTTACTTGGATTAGCACAGGGATTGCGAGCAGTGTGCCCACAGCACCAGTAGGTGGTTTAGTGAATTAATTCTCAGCAAACAGCCTGATTGCTCCCCATTTTCCATGCCTAATATGACCCCCTTCGCTATGATGTCAGGGAAACAACCCTGTAAATACATTCAGAGATCCATTTACATTTATGTAAGGGACAGAGGCAGAAACAGCTATTATTTTAGACTGAATATCAGTTTTTTTCAGAGTGAGTCAGGTTGACATACAAAATAGAAAATAATCAGTGGTTTGCAGAGACCCGTTGTTTTATTGATAAAGCTGCCAATGCTGGTGTTCTGCGTACCAACAGCCTTCTGTATATTGAATTCCATTCCATTCATTGCTTAAACAAGGCCATTTCTGACATTTTCCTCAATTAACTGTATTGCAGTATAGCTTTTGTGAAGAGAGAAACTACGTTTTCTATTCTCTTTTTAGCTAGATATATACATATCCAAGCTAAAAACCCTACTGGGATGGCAGGTATGCCATCCGCAATGGTTACAGGCCGTGGGGGTGGCCTACCTGCCCACATCGTCATGGCTCCCTATGCTTTGAGCCAGTAGCCATTGGTTGAGCTAACTGCCCTGACCAATCAGTATAGCTAAACAAAAAAATCCTAATACAGTAATAGAAGTGATATATAAACAAACTCCTATGTACTTGTGTTCACATGTCACTACAGCCCTTGTTGGAGACAGGTGTGTTTCTGTTTGCTTGTATTGCTTGGGTTGCTGGGTTGGTGTAAGTCTACAAAATGACAAACACATAAGAAACATCCCTCTCTCTCCCACAGTGTGAACCAATCAATGGACAGGGCTTTCGAATGGGACAGTATTGTTGCCGCTGCAAAGAGGGGTACTACAATCTGGCAAATGCCACTCAGGACACCAGTAAGTCTATAGCTCCAGATCTGCCCTTTGTTAAAAATAGATTTAATTTGTTAATTTCATATAAAAATTTCAAGTCAGAAATCAGATTTGGAAGAGAAATCAGTTCGTTCTGAATAATAAACATTTCCTGGCTGACCCCCAGGTCATGGAGGATTTTTTTTGCCTTCTCTCTCATACACTGATTATTAGTATATCTATATAAATATTATTAGTATATGTTTAGTACAACGATACCTAAAAGATTCAAGAGGTATACATTTTGTGATCATTTGAAGTTGTTCAATCAAAACTCTTTTATTAGTTCTTTGACCAGTCTAATTGTAATGGCAGATTTCAATATGGATTTATTTTCCCTGTTGCACCATTTTTGTGTCCAGGCATAGTGGGCGGCAGCACTGCAAATGTGAGTGGGCTCTGTGCCCCCATTCTGCCAGTGTGTCTGCCTTGCTGGCCGGGCTGTTTGCGCTGTGAGGACGGCTCCCCTTGCAGGGTGCAGGAGGACTGGTACCTGCGGGCAGGCATGCTGGCTGTGCAGGGCCTCTTCATGCTGCTCGTCTTCATCAGTATGCTCATAGCATACCAGTTCCGCAGGAGCAAGGTGAGTCTCACTGCCAGGCGACACACTGATCCACATGCATAGCTGTATCCCTGTGTATGTGCGTTACCACGATTTGTGTCCATGCTCTTTCCCCCGTTTCACTTCCACTATTTGGAATGGCCAATCATATTCTAAAGCCGTGTTCACTGCGACCTCCACTGTCAATTTGAGGGCAGCGTAGCATGCATTCCTGTCCCCGTCCCTGTATCGTTTTCAAGGCTCTATTTAGTTTTACAAGTTTTTTTATTCAAATTAGAAGTGATTTTGACATTGGAAATGTGATTATTGAAAGCAATGTTTTATATTTTGTTTTGTTAATAATGAATATTTTGTTCATTATTAATATGGCTGTGCTTTTTGTCATGGTAAATATTGTACCAATTGACAGAGCGGTCACAGAAACATTGATAATTATCTCGGAAAACTGAAAAAAAGGGGCAAAAGTCACAATGAAAAAAAACGTACATTTATTAAATTACACATCACACCCTGAGGCGGACAGCTAATTGCACCTGGTGGAATCGAACCCCGGACGCAGTGGGACGTTCTACCGCTACACCACCCGGGAGGCCATGTAGGCTACTTTTTAAAGAAAAGTTGGGCTTTTGTGTGGCTGTTCTTTTAAAGTCTGTTTTGGTCCAACAAGTTGTAGGCTACGTGACCAGGTGTGATGCCTTGATGCTGCGCCTGCTATCACTCATAACTGTTCAGTAGCAGGAGAAGAAGCAGTCACCAACAACACTGTTGACAGGGGCTGTCAAACATCCTTATGTGAATGTTTGTCTATAAGTGCTTGTCACAGCTTGCTCTTTCAGCGTAGTTAACTGGTTTATATTACATGCTGAGCAAAATAGCAATCCGCCACTCACATTAATAGTTTTATCCTGAGTTTCACACCCAGGTAAATCTCTTGCTCTTGGTGCAGTGATACACCCCATAGTCCAGAAAGGAGACCTGGCTGTGCCAGTGCTGGCTGTGGTTGAGTGGCACATACTTAACTCTAGTACAACCCAGGAAGGGAGGGATTCTGTTGGCAGAGTATGCCTCACCTCATCACTGAGTAACATATTTTTCTGTTTCTCTCTCAGAGAATCCGTGCATCAGGTCTGTTATTGTTGGAGACCATCCTGTTCGGCTCATTGCTTCTGTATTTCCCTGTGAGTCTGATATTAATATAATCTTTCAGATGAATGCACTGTATATCAGATGATGTATTATGCAGTTGTTCTGTGTGTCTGTGTGTGTAGGGGGAAGGGGGTAACCTCATATTATTTCGTATTGTCATAGATTATTGATGCATAAAACGCATAAAACATCAACAGTGTTGTATTGTAATCAGACATTCACATGCAACATGTGTCAAATGCATGTGACTAGTCAAGCAGGGCCTGACTTGAAACCGTGTAAGTAAAACTGAAAAGATGGATCTCTTGGCGCCTACTCACATATTCGCACTAGGCGAGTTTCAGACACAGTTGGTTTAGGCAGGTAAAGCACACAAATCTACAGCCCCTGCAGAATGGGCATTTTAATGCAACAATTGTACCCAGGCCCCTTGTCGGAGGGAAGCAGACCAGCAGCCAACTATAGCCACATGTTCAATGGGAATGCACCCAGAATATTTAGATTTACTGAGATTTTGCTGTTTACTGACAATGTCTACAAATTCCTTCTGACATCCTTCCAAACCTGGTTTCAAGTGAGCCTGTGGCAGAGAGGTGAAATTACCTGAAGTGTCAGTGCAGGTCAAAAGGCACAGCTCACCTTGACTCCTCTCTGTCGCCTCCTTCAGGTCTTCATCCTGTACTTCAAGCCCAGTACGTTCGTTGCATCCTGCTCCGCTGGGTTCGGCTGCTGGGTTTCGCCATCGTTTATGGCACCGTGACACTGAAGATGTACAGGTCCGTGCCACTCTCTACCCCTCACCAATATGTTTGTCAGTTACACATCATGTCCATGCATCATGAACTAGATAAGGTCAGTTAGCAGAACAAGAGGCCACAGGTGGAAATTAGTTAAAGGCAAATTCTGCACGGATATTAGGATGTTTTTCTTTACACAGAGTTTGTGCCAATGCCTGGAACTGCTTGCCAGGTCAGGTAGTAGTGGCAGAAACACTTGAGCTATTCAAGTCTAGGCTAGATGCAGTACTAGATACTCTTTAGATTAGGACATGATGAGCCTAGATGGGCTGAACAGCTTGTTCTCGTCATTAGGTATTCTTATGTTCTTATGTTCAGCATTACAGGGGTAAACAGCGTTACAGGAGTAAACAGGAATATAGAATGTGTATCAGCTAAATGCAGTTTTTTGTGTCACAACACAACGTTTGCGATGGGTTATTATAGTGTGGGATAGTCAATGCAGTTTGTGCTTTGGCACATTGATTAATTGATAACTGTTCAATTGATAATTGATAACATCCTCTGGATGGTGAGCGGTTCTATGTTCCAGTCAAAGAGCTCCAGTCAAAGCTCCAGCTTGACCACTTTGTTTCTCTAAGCCAGTTCAAACAAAATATTCTCAGTCTTATGCAAGATGTGTGCTCCTGTTTTAGATTGTGACTGACCTTTTTATTGTACATTTTTTATTACTTTGCATTTCTACTGTATTGTATGTTTTACGTGTTTACTGTGTAACCTCTGCTCCCATTCTTGGCCAGGTCTCCCTTGGGAAAGAGATTTTGAATCTCAATGGGACTTGAGCCTGGTAAAACAAAGGCTAAATAAATAAAAATGTTATATCCTGTCAGTGGCATGGTGTGGTGAGTGACAGTTTGTGTATGTCGCTGTCCCTGAAGAGTGCTGAAGGTGTTCCTGTCACGCACGGCCCAGAGGGTGCCCTACATGTCCAGCGCGCGTTTGTTGAGGATGCTGGGCGTGATAGTGATGACGGTCAGCTGGTTTCTGTCCGCCTGGACGGCCGGGGCACTGCAGAACCGCGATCGCAACGTTCCCCTGCTGATCACCTCCACCACGTCGGAGGGGCAGGGATTCAGCCTGTGTGATCTGGACCGCTGGGACTACATGATGGCCGTAGGTGAGCTCCAGTCCCATCTCACCACCGTCCATACATCTAAAAGTTCTGAATGTAGCGGCCTCCCGGGTGGCGTAGCGGTAGAACGTCTGACGCCGCCCACTGCGACCGTGATTCGATTCCACCTAGGTCGCGCTAGTTTCGGCACTGGCCGGGAGTGCCACTAGGGGGCGGAAATTGGCTGTCTACCCCAGGGTGGAGGGAGGGAAGCCGATACAATCACACTGAGTATAGGAGTGGCACTGTGTGCATACCGGAGTTACGGTGACGGCTTGGCGGGTTCCGGCTCGGAGGAGGCGGTGCCTAGCCGCATGTCACTGCTGGTTTCAGGACTACGGCAGCGAGCTCTCAATATGAGGGATGGGATAATTAACATGAAAAAGAGGGTATAATTGTCTACTAAATTGGGAGAAAAATGGGGAAAAAAGCAGAAAGAGTTCTGAATGTCACTGGTATTTATTGAGAGATTGAGAGATGTATGCTGCTGCTCAGCTCTTTCCTCTCTTGTCCCCCAGCGGAAGTACTGTTCCTGTGTTGGGGCAGCTTCCTGTGCAGTGCCGTGAGGACAGTCCCCTCCGCCTTTCACGAGCCACGCTACATGGGCATCGCCATCCACAATGAACTGCTCCTGTCAGCCGCCTTTCATCTGCTCCGGTAACTGTCACAGTCCGAGTTCATCGCGTTTACTCCACTCCGCGCACAATACTGCCAAATAGAATATATAATTAAACCCAAAAAACTATGTTTAAGTGACAGATAATGGATGTTATCAAAAAGCCAAAAAAGACAGACAAGATACATTAGCACGTCCTTATATTTATCTATGCACTGATAAGTCCTCCAATACACAATGCTTTGATACATTACATTACATTTACATTTTAGGCATTTAGCAGACACTCTTATCCAGAGCGACTTACACAGGTTACATTTCTTTACATACAATCCATTTATACAGCTGGGTATTTTACTGAAGCAATTCAGGTTAAGTACCTTGCTCAAGGGTACAACGGCAGTGCTCCACCTGGGAATTGAACCAGCAACCTCTGAGTTACAAGTTCAGTACCCTAACCATTACATTACACTGTCGCCCTACCCGCTATGGTACTGTGCTATGTTGGTCTATTTCAAACAATGTACTCACCACTGGGCAGGCTGCTCTGGATTCAGTCAAATTTTCTCTTTGAATTCAACAACCAAATAGATTATTTTCAAATAACAATTAATTTATTAATGGAAACATGTTGTAAACCTAATGTGGTACACAAGTATTGCACTTGCAGTATATATGGCATATATATTGTAACACCCTACTGGGTGTGATTGTAGGTGTTATGTGGAGTAGTGCAAACTAAGAGACAGATCCAAGGTCAAATGTACCAAAAATAGCTTTAATTAAAGGGAAATCCACTCAATAACACAAATAATATGGAAGGCACTCAAACGGTTTGAACATTTAAATAAACAGTCCCACACAACTCAAAATCTTAAACTTAAACTTAAACAAAAGATTTATTCCACTCTGGGGAGCTAACCCCTTACCCAAAGCCTCTCCAAATCCTGGCTGGTCAACAGACTTCACAGGTTTCCTTTCCACGTTCCAAACACTTCCAACAACTTGTCTCCTCTTCTCCCTCTCTGTTTCTCTCCCTCCACTCAATATATATATATATATATATAGTATATGTATACAGTGGCTTGCAAATGCACTCAGACCCTTGCACAATTTTCACATTTTGTTGCTTTTATTTGTAACACTTTAGTTTAATAAGTAATATATGTTATAAATACAACCTACTCCTCACATTTGTAAAAAAAAACTAAAAAAACAAAGCTAGTGAAAAAAGTATATAGATACTTAAAATGAAATAAAAATGGCCTGTGTGGCCAACAATTACTCTGAAAGAGCTACAGAGTTCAGCGGCTGAGAATCAGTGCATCAGTGCATCAGTCAATAATATCAAGAGCACTGTACAGTATAATACTGGCCTGTATGGCGGAGTGGCAAGAAAAAGCCATTAGTGTGTGAGTCATCCAACTAAGATGTGAAAAGGTTTTGTGGTCAGGTGAGACTAAAAATAGACATTTTTGGCCAAAATGCAAAGTGTTGTGTATGGTGCAAACCTAACACTGCCTATGCCCCACGTAACACCATCCTTACAGTGAAACATGGTGATAGCAGTAACATGCTAAGGGGATACTTCTCTTCAGCAAGAACTGGGAAAAGTGCCAGAATATAATGAATAATGTACTGAAATTTATGTAGATAATGCAAACAATTTCAGTCTCCCAAAAACTGAAGCTGGGGAAAAAATTCACCTTTCAGCAAGACATTGATCCAAAGCACAGGGCCAAAGCTACATTGGAGTGGCTGAAGAATAAAAAGGTGTCCTTGAGGGGCCCATTCAAAGTCCTGACCTGAACCCCTATCGAGAATCTGTAGCATAACTTGAAAATTGCTGTCCATAAGCAATGTCCAAGCAACTTGAGAGAGCTGGAGCAATTCTGCTCTGAAGAATGGATGAAAATCACCTCCAACCAGTGTGCAAAGTTGGTAGAAACTTACCCAAAAAAACATAAATCTGTTATTGCAGCGAAAGGTGCCTCCACCAAATATTACGAGATACTAGATTACACTAGATACTAGGGATGCTAATTTTAAGAAATGTCCTTGATCGATTGTCGCCAATGTTAACAAACAATTAATCGATTAATCTTAAAAAATAAAAAATAAACAGAAAAATGTAGCGTATGACAGAAAATACAAAATGCATGTTTTTTTCCTCAATCAAAGTTTTATTCAAACTTTTGAGATGCAGGTCTACTTCAACAGCATAAAACAATAAGAATTATGAAACACCATTCAGTAGGGCTAACAACGAAAACAATATTCCTTTTTAAATTAAAAGGGTTGTCCGGCAGCCAGGGCCGGATTAAATGGATGGACTACACTAGGCAAACTATTTTTTTACATTTTTAAATATTTTTTTATATTCTTATACATGCCCATCATTGATTGTTCACCCTTTACCATTGAGCTGAACTGGCAAAACTCGTAAAGTCATTCTCAAGATCATGTGGGTATATTTCTTTCAGATGTTCTGTGGCTGCACGCATTTCTCAGATGCCCAATGAATGAAAGGAAACCAAAATTTTCCTCCAATTTTTTGTAGGCGTCCTTGCGTTGTCGTAATTCCTGTGATAGGCAATCACAGATGACATAACGCGTGTCAATCAGGCGATCATTTTCTTACTTCCTCTTCATTTTGCTGCACCCGAAAGCATTGCTGAAAGGACACTGCTAACATAGAAAGCATGATGTGCACTGAACTGGAAAGACCTTTCATGCACATTGGAAGGTGCTTACGTTGTGTATGACTTTCAAAAATAATACATCGAAATAAAGTTTTAGATTGGAGTTTTTATCCGAAATATTTTACAATATTTCCAAAATATGTTATATTTTTTTAATCCCTGTGTCTGGGCCCCCCTGTGGCACTGTGTCAATTAGACACTAGGCACTTGTCTAGTTTGCCTATGCCTAGATCTGGCCCTGCCAGAAGCAGAGACTTGGCAACAAAAAATATGATTTCATGAAAAACTCTGAGAAATCCGGAAGTAACGTTTGGCGTGCTTAGCGAATTCAAGAGACCACGCTATTGTCGGCTGAGGTAATGTTAGGCTATACAAAATATAACAAAAAAATTTCGTCATTGTAAATAGTTTCTTTTGTTAAATATTGCTAGATATATTTTATAAAATCAACAAGGTTTTAACTGTTTTTTCAAAGCAATATTATTACACTCACTAGAGTTCATGGTATTGGATAACTCTGCTGTCCTGTGATACATAATCGTAAATTTGATATGCTTGATTGATCAAATTCGATTATCGATTAATCATTAACATCCCTACTGGATACCCTAGCGCAGGGGTCTCCAATCTTATCCGAGAAGGGCCGGTGTGGGTGCAGGCTTTTGTTCTAGCCCTGCACTAAAACACCTGATTCAACTAATTCACCAATCATGGTCTACAATCAAGACCTTGATTAGTTTAATCAGTTGTTTAGTGCTGGGCTAGAAAAAAAGCCTGCACCCACACTGGCCCTTCTCGGATAAGATTGGAGACCCCTGCCCTAGCGCAACCCTCTCAGTCACAAACAGCTCCATACAAGAAACGCCACAGCATAGAGAAACCCGGAGACAAGCTTGGCCACGGAGGGTTTTACTGGAGCTATGTATACTCCACGAGGCAATTGTCCCGTTACTTCCGCCTCCACACCCAAAACTACACAGGGGGTGTGGCTGCAGGAGAATAGTACTACAGTGGCTGCATAATTCAAGGCGTATAAACAGGAGATTTATTTCTACCTGTTACACTTACATACAGGTTGTATTAAAGAAACTGAAACAAAACAGATGCCTACCTAATCCTGTCTTCAAAATGAAAAGCTTTTTCTGTCTATCAAAGAAAAAGAAAAAATGACTCTTCCGCAGTTTTGCTAATTTACCTGTCACAGTCTTGGTTTGAAACCAAACTGTACCAGACCAACCCTGGTGGGGAGTCCCGATCGGGGGGTCGGCGTTTAGCTGTGAGTGAGCCGGGTGAGCCGGCATGAACTCGCTGAAAAGTACGTAAGGGTAACTCCAGAACATGGGTGGGCAAATTAGGTCTCAAAGGAAGCGGAGTTCGCTGCCCTCAGAGAATTAGCTTGCCTCATTGAGACGAGCAGCGAATTTGTGTGGGGAGGGCAAATTGAAATAAATAGAGGGTATAATTGTGCACTAAATTGGGAGAAAAACTGGAAAAAAATCTGAAACAAATGAAAAAGAAATGTTTTCCTCCTCAGTCCTGATTCCCTTTCAGATCCGCTCTCTTTATATGCTCCACAGTTTCACTGTGCCTTCGCTGCACCCGGACTTGATGCTCCTGCTGTTTTTCACCCACACTCACGTCACTGTCACTGTGACACTGGGTCTGCTCTTCATCCCCAAGGTACCCTTCATCCTACTCTGATTACTTTCTTCTCCTTTTCATTGCTGTGTATACACACTTTTGGGGAAAATTCGATGCTGTCATAAATTATGAATTTTTGAGTGGATATGAAAATAAAACATGATAAGTATAATAATTATATGATGGGGACCTGAAGTTTTGAAAACAACCTTTTTGTTATAAAAAAAAAAGTTTTATTACAATAATCATAAACAGCAATGAAAGGCCCCAAGAAAACCAAAATGAGCCAATGTGCATGTGTGTGTGTGTCAGTGTCGTTTTCCACAATGAGGTTCAGGTATCTAAGCCCCCTCGATTCGAGAAACAATTAATTATTAATTAATATCTCAAATAAATCCAAGAGAAGTCTCAATAAATTCCAAGCATAAAAACTTGTTTGCTATACTACGATGAGCTAGAGTAAGCTCTCCCATTACATTCGTTCCCATTATGAACCAAACCAGAGCGACCTGCTTGGCAGTTCTCAGTGAAGAGCGGAAGTTGTGCGCAGCCGGTGGAATCAGACCCCGGTGACAGGGTCCAGCATTGAATATTGTAACTGCTAGACCACCCAGGAAGCCTGGCCATTGCACATTTATTGGTTAACCATGCGGAAAATCAAATTATGATGGAAATTATGACTTCTTGAGGCAAATTTGTTTCTTGTGAGGAGAGAGTCTTTGTGAAGAGATGCGGTTCCAAAAATGGATGGGGGAAAAAATTGAGTGTGCAAGAGAACAGTAGTGTGTTTCTTAAGTGATCACACTAATTACATTGAGAATTACCATGAGAGAGAGACACCAGATACCAGCAGATACCACATTGCCAGAGACTGCCCAACTTCCAACTTGACCAGAAAGGAACGCAGGAAGAGAGGTAAAAAAACTGATGGAGTAACAGATGAAATAACAACCGAGGAACCACCACAAAACTAAAGAATAACCCTTTTCTCTTCCCCAAACTCAAACCAAATTGAATCCAAGCTGGTCCTCCTCTCCTGCCATATATTCACCTCACCCAGCAGGGTGGAAGATGCTAAACCTGATTGGATTATTCTAAGTTAGAGCACTGAAGGGGCTGACTATATTTATGGCAAGGACTGATAAAGTTGCTTTTTCTAAAAAGAAACTCTAGGTTGTCCAAAGCAGGGCACCGTGATATTATCAAAAATTGTTAATGTTGGTCGTTTAAAGCCCTTTTGAAGGAGACCAAACACGAATAGGTTATGAGACAATTCAGCTTAGCTATTAAATACCTAGAACGAAAATGGGAAATTTACTCCTGCTTTTGACAATAGAGGCGATGTTTATCAATAATAATCGCCAACCAGTCTTGAAATCTCATTTCAAGCAACACTACAGAGGGAGGGTGCCCACTTCAGTAAGAGTATTTGTTGGGGAGCCAGTAGCAATGACGCCATTGAATTTCAGAAATGACATAAAACTAAAATGAGTGAATTTTCAATATGATCTAACAAATTGATTGACTTTGTATTGATGTTTATGTCAGGTTAATTTAGTTCACTGATATTTTGTAGGTAGTGAGGGGCTAGCTGTCATCTAGCTTGCTGAATAACTTGTTACTAGCTAGGCTAGCTTACACAAGTTGTGTTTGTGCCAGTGGTGGTAGCCAGTAGTGCAGTAGATTCTATGATTTGAATTCACCTTAGCCTGCTAGCAGAATTTATATTAATTATATTAATTGTAATTTATTGACCTTGTATAGCTGAAATGTTTCTGGAGGCATTGGCCTGCAATTTATTAGGAAAAATAGGAAAGTCCCACCTTCCTCAGCCATGCACAGCTGTCTGTCTACCATCAGTGTAAAGTTCAGCAAAGACAGACTGAGACATACAGCTAGCTCAGCTCCAGAGTGAGGGCCTTCAGACAGTGAACACCAGCGGACTGTAAGGCCGGGCGCCCGCAGGGAAGGGACAGTCAGTTTGCCCGAGGAGGTGGAGCAGAGGCGTCTTGCTGGGGTGTAGGGTGTGATGAGTTACTGGTGGTAGGAGGGAGCAGTTCCTCTAGCACAGGGGTCTTCAACTCCAGGCCTCGAGGTCCGCTGTGTCTGCAGGTATTTGCTCCAACCACGCACTACACCACATGATTTAGAATAATTAATTTACCTCCTTGGTCCAGGAGGCGAGCTAATTAGTGAAATCAGGTGGTGTAGTGCGTGGTTGGAGCAAATACCTGCAGACACAGCGGACCTCGAGGCCTGGAGTTGAAGACCCCTGCTCTAGCAGCTTGATAAGCCAGTACCAGTGATTTCAATTTGATGTGTGCTGCAATAGGGAGCCAGTGAAGAGAGGTGAGTAGAGGGGTGACGTGTGAACTTGGATTGGTTGAATACCAGACGGGCGGCAGCATTCTGTACCAGTTGCAGTGGCTTGATGGTACAGGCCAGTAGGCAGTAGTAATTGCAGTAGTCCAGGCGTGAGATTACCAGGGCCTGGAGTTGTGTGGCCTCTTGGGTGAGGAACGATCGGATCCTCCGGATGTTATGGAGGGAGATTCGGCAGGTCCGGGTGATTGCTGCGATATGGCCCAAGAAGCACAGCTGGTCGTCCAGGGTCACTCCAAGGCTCCTGGCAGACTGAGACAGAGACACTATGGAGCCTTCCACGGTGATTGAAGCATCAATAATTGGGGAGCCCTTCAGGACCTGGGTCTCAGAAGGAGAGAAAGAAAATGTCAATCTCCAAATTGACATTAGCTGACTGCATTCCTTATTTCTTATGGGCTTCAGCTGGTAGTCAGGTGTAGGACTGCAGGCTGCTGGGAACTGTTGTCTTTTTTGGCTCCAGTGGCTCCCATGAGTTAAAGGGCCAGGCAAACATTTTCCTGTGTGGCCCCTTGGGATGCCACAATATACTCTTATCAATATTTGTTGGCAATATCTTTGACAAAAAAACTGCAAGTACATCTAAGTGAGCATGTAAAAGCTTCTATTTATAACGAAAAATAAGTAAACGCTGAAGAAGCATGGTGATTTGACACCGATCAGCGAGAGACAATTCTTGGGGGAAAAAAAGTCTAATTTAAATGGAAATGTAAAACAAGTATGCCATTATAAAATGTAACTTACATAAACATTATAATATTGGCTGTGTGATACATAACACAATAAGTGGGAAACGTGAGTTTCAGTGTGCCATTATCATGTTTGGGGGAGGAGTGAGTGTCCTATTTGCGTTAGAGAGGTGCCAACACCCAAAAGGCATCATGACTATAAGTGTAGTATTGAATCACAACAGTTGTTCATTTTGTTATATTTAAATTCAAACAATGCAAGCGTGTTGAAAAAAAAACATATTTAGAAAAAGTTAGGGATGTGACTTTCCCAAACAGCAAAGGTTATTTTTGTTAAAATCACCAAATGCCAGAAAAAAGTAGTGTTAAGTAGGAGTATAACCCCCTTCATCTGTAACAATTTTAATGAGAGGATGGACAGCATGCATTTCAGCAAAGTGGCAACGCTCAGCCTCCCTACAGATAGAAGTCAGGAATTGCCCCGGGTGTGTGTGTGTGTGTGTGTGTATGTTTAGAGACTTTAGAGACATGTTACTGTGCCTGTGCCTGTGTATCTAATGCCTGTATGGGTTACAGTTCTTGCACGTATCAAGGCCACTACGGGAAGAGATTGCAGCGGAGGTATATGAGGACGAAGTGGACCTTCGGCGTTCTGGCTCGTACTTCAACAGCAGCTTTGCCTCAGCCTGGAGTGAGCACAGCTTGGACCCTGACGATATTCGGGTAAACCCCCTCGCCCCCTTGGAGCCATTCTAATACACAAGTGTTATCACACAAAAACAGTGGGAGAAACAAAAACATACATGAAAATCTAAGGACTTCTTAGATGCACCACAGGACAAGTAAATAAATATAATAAAATGTAGGTAGCATATAAATACTATAGTAATATTCATAATGTAATGTTTGATTATTAATGATAATTAGCATAATAATTAGGAGTCTAATATAATAAATAAAGTTGTTGTGTATTGTTTTAACTTAAAGCAACCCTGTGTACATCTGAATAAAGTCTTGTATGACTTGTGTTTTCTCCATCACCTTCCCACTTCACTCCTCTTTGACAATACTCTCCTGGAATACTTCCTCTTCTCTTCTCCTTCTTGTACTTCCCATCTTGCTCTGCTTCTCTTCACTCTCTTGTCACCTTCTCTTGTCCTCCTCTTTCCACTGCCCCAGGATGAGCTGAAGAAGCTGTATGTCCAGTTGGAGATACACAAGACCAAGAAGATGACTGCCAACAATCCTCATCTGCAAAAGAAACGCATCTCTCGCCGGAGTCTAGGACGCTCAATCATTAGACGGATAACAGAGATCCCAGAATCCATGAGTCGCCAGTACAGCCGCGAGGACAAGGAGGGACAGCTGGTTGTGGGAGGAGGTAGCCAGTCAGGATCATCCAAAAATAAAGTCATGGAGTCCAGTAGCATTAAGTCCAAGGATGAATCATTACAGCATTGTGTGCTATCAATTCGTAAGTCCCACAGCACCTATGACTATGTCAGAGATCCTCAATCCCACCCTAGTGACACTAGGGATCCCTCAATGCTGGACTCCTTAATGAGGATGAAGCTGGTTAGGAAGGCTTCTGTACACTCTGATGCAGAGTCTGTGGACGCTGCACCTCTGGTGTACAAATCAGCTAGTGCCCATGACCTCTCGGTTGACAAAAAGTTGCAGCCAGAGCCCAACAAGTTACAAAAGTCACTGAGTGTCATGACAAGAAATAGGGTGTCATCTACTCTGCATCCCAGCAAGACCTGCAGTCTTGAGGACAATTCCACAATCAGGACACAGACCACACAGGCCCTTCTGTGTGGTTCATTCGACATGGAAGAGGTCTGCCCCTGGGAGCTTGAGGATCACCTCCCAGAACGCAAGAATCAGAAGCATGTCACTTATGCTCTGTCTCAAGACAGTGACCAAAGAACTCGAGAGAAGTTAGAATTACCTGGCAGGCAGCAAAGTCAAATTTACCCTTGGAACAATTTACTACCTGATCCGGCAAGAGACAACTCTACTCTGTCAGGAGAGGATATGCTGAGCAAGGATAAGAGGAGGAAAGATGTTCCACATAGAAATGGGAATGAGGCATCAGACTCTGACACTGAATCTAAACCCCAGGTTCCTGTGTCCTCCAGTGCACCAGGTTCTCCCGTCACAGTCCAGAAGAGACCTAAAGAGCATCGGGTCTTCTCCTACCATGGCCCCCCCCGTAGCTTTAGCCTCTCTGTTAAAGGCTTAGTGAGGTCTGGCAAAGGCAGTGGAAAGGATAAGAACAAGAAAAGTTCAGATGGTAAGGAGAAAAAAAAGGAGCCATTAGGGTCCAAGTGCCTGGAAAAAGAAATAGCCTCCCCTGTCTCACCCAGGGCAGCCAATCCGAAGATGGAGAATGTGCAGATGAAGAGTGACAGTAAAGAGGAAGTCCAGATTCTAATTCCAAATATATCAGCTCTACAGAAACAGCAAAGAAGTATGGCAAATGCCAGCCCCAGGGTTGTTGACAGCACCAAGCCCTGTCTTGTCAATCAGGATGGAATCAGAATGTCCCCAGTGAGGAAGAGACAGGACAGCATTCTGCCAGATGGTTGCCCTTGCCAGACAGAGAAAATTAAAACGAGGACAACCGATCAGGAGAATACATATGGTAACATATGTCCATGGGAAACACTAGAATCAGAGGAGACGATAAGTCAGAACAGTTCACATGCTAACGACTGCTCCAGGGAAATGAATGTAGAACCTCCCTCAATTGAGAATCATAACATGTCAAAGAGGCCTGAACCCACTATAGCTGCAACTATTAGAAACACTGATAATCAAAATGTGTCTGTACAGAGTGTCAATCCAGAAATATGTCCTTGGGATGTTCCTGAGCCACCCCAGCAGGAAACACAGAGACAGCAGAGCAGCATGGCAGACATATGTTCTTGGGACGTAAAAGAAAGAAACCCTGCCGCAGTCAAGAAGGACACTGTTAGGTCTGCCTCGGTAGGGCTTAAAGACATAGTTGCAATACTCAGACAAAGAAGTGTACACGCTAACATATGTCCTTGGGAAATGGAGGAACCCAGGATAGCCGTAAAGAGACAGGGAAGTGATCGCATAAGCATTTGTCCATGGGAATCAGATGAGCCAGAAACAGCAACAAGCCAACGGGAGAGTGTTTATGCAAATATATGTCCATGGGAAACACAGGAACGAACTCCCACCCAGGGCAGTAAGGGAAAAGAGGAGAAAAACACCACAGCTATTAGCACCGCTAAGAAATCAAAGGAAATAAATCCTTCACCTCAAACTGATGTCAAGGCAGAGGTGTGTCCCTGGGATGTTTCTGATTCATGCCAGCAAACCCCAAAAAGACAACAGAGCAGTGTGGAAGATGTCTGTCCCTGGGACGTGGAGGACCAAGAGAAGACCACAAAAAAACAGGAGCGTTTCTCTAATTCCCAAGGACATAAGAAATCAGCAACAACAGAAGAGAGTGACATTGCAAACATCTGTCCTTGGGAAACACAAGATGATTCTCTAAGCAAGGACAGTCAGGGGAAAGTCAAATACAGCCCTAAGCCCACTATTGCAACCACATAAAAAAACATTTGGATAGAAAAGTGCCATCTCTGATAAAGGCTAAGTCAAAAGTGTGCTCCTTGGAAATCCTTGAATCATCCCAACCGGCACCAAAAATGCAACACAGCAGTGTGGCAGAAGTCTGTCCCTGGGATGTGGATGAACTAAAGGAGACACCAAAAAGGTCAGAGAGTTTGCATGCTGGCATTGGTCATTGGAAAACACAAGAAAATCCTTCTACCGTAGTGGCGGCAAACTATTCAGAGAAGACAATACAAAAACTGGAGAGTGGACGTGCAACCATCTGCCCTTGGGAGATGGAGGAACCGGAGAAGACACAAAGACAGGAGAGTGTTCGATCTGACATCTGCCCATGGGAAGCACAGGACACATTGGGTCTGGAAGGTCCAAGCAGGGATATTAAGGGCAAAGAACTCTTGGGCACATTGCAACAGTCCAGAAGCACAGGAACATCAAAGCAATCAAGTATCACAGAAGTGTGTCAATTAGGATTACCTGAAGCGCCCCCAAACATTGCTGACATTTGTCCCTGGGAAAAAGAGGTAATTAAGCCATGTCTTATTAAGCAAGCAGCTATCAGGCTATCCTCGGAGGAGGCTGAGACATTAGAGGCCACAAGTAAAACAACTTTTGTAGATATGCCTGATAAAATTATGAGAAAACAAGACAGTGTCTGTGCTGATGTCTGTCCTTGGGAAATGGAGGAACCCGAAAGAAATGTGAAAAAACAGGAACACGTCCCTGCTGACATTTGTCCGTGGGAAAATCAGTCAGCAGAAAAAAGTACTCTCGCTGAAGTCTGTCCATGGGAAACAGAAGGGCAAGAAAAGACAATAAATCAGCAGAGCGTCCATTCTGACGTCTGTCCATGGGAAAGTGAGGTCGAGCCTGAGTCAGCGATTGTTAACACTGCTAAACAATCCAGTGTTGGAAAATTAACAACTGACACGACTAACTGGGGGAACATTTGCCAACAGGAGATGGAAATGCCAGATATGGCTGCAGTAGATGAAACAGACACAAAGATTTTAGAACCCTCCAAGATAGCAGGGGGTTCTAATCAACCAGCAGTCAGTGGATCAGGAGAGACAGAAGGAACTAAACCTAATCTGCCTTTGGGTCGTCGCGATGCACTATGCCCGTGGGAGATGCAGGAGGTCAAACCACCATTGCTTGATAAGGAAGACAGCAATACAGACATCCCCCCGTGGGAAAGTGAAGACCTGGCTGTGGACAATGATGCGGAGAGTGCAGCAGAAGCGTTTTTCTTCCCAGCTGACTTGTGAGCCACAAACTGGACAAGATGCTGTCCGGCACACCACAGCATACATACCTCCACCCACCTCAGGAGCGGGGATGACCATAAGTGGGATGACTGGGATGAGAAGACTTCGAAACGAAGGACCACGAAAGGGCAACACACCACAGGGTCACAGCCTGCCACACAGCTCTGCCCACACATATGTGAATGTTTCCCTCTCCGTGACTGAAAGTAATCTTGAAGCCGTTCCTTTTGTTCATCCTACTTAATCCCTTTCTACATCCTAAATTGTTGTTCATTTTGGGATGTGTTAGAGAAAACAAGAGTTTATTTCTATTCAAGAGAAATTACTATTAAACGGTAAAACTCTTTAATTAGTTCTGTAACTAATTACCTTATTCAAAGCAAGTCACTTCTCTATATGTAATATTCCAGTCTTTAATTGTATGGCCCATTTGAGTCTTTACTGAATCCATTTCCACCAAGGTCTCCTAGATTCCAGTGGGCTAAATAAACTGGTAGAATGATCTAATTTAAACCTAACATAACATGCTAATGCTGTAATTGTTTAAATATTTTAATTAAATTATTAAGACTTCACAGTACTTTATTTTACGTTTAAAAAACGGTACAATGTTGTAATTTGTCATGATTCGTCACAAAACATTGTGTGCCCTTGCTCATGGGTCTCCCTGGAACTGTGGAATCATTTGTACCAGCTGTGCATGTACACCACAACCATTCCACAGAGTGGCAACTTTGCTTTTATTCTCAATGCTGAACGATTAAATGTGCTTTCCTCCCTACATAGTCACGGATCTCTCTCATTTCAAAGGTGGGCATTGCAGAGTGAATGAACACACAGGGACAGGTAGAAAAAGTATAATTTTACATGACTAGGCTGAGTCAGGCTGAGTAATTCTGAGTCAGGATAGACACAAAGTGTAAGGGGTTGTATAAATAATTTAGGACTGACTCACATATAGATATTCAATGCATATAATGTATATCTCTTTCATTACAGCTGTATTACTGCACTGATCTCCTGTGTGAACAATGATTGATTATACCATGTAATAATGCACATCTTGTAAGTCGCTCTGGATAAGAGCATCTGCTAAATGCTTAAAATTTAAAATGTACAGAACCACATTTTTATTAATGAAAGTCTTGCTACTAATTGTTTTAGAACTACAGGGAGGATAGGTATGTGTCTGAGTTACCACTATTGAGTTGTCACAGATTAGTCAATGTAGGCCTACAATTATATTTTGTTATAATTGCACCTATTTACAACATTTGTATTTCACGTGGACCTATTCCCAGTTTAAATGCAAAACAAAAAAATATTTTTTTTGCTATTAAACACTGCGCACCGTGACTTGGCACATGGCGTATACAGTCAAAATCCTAAAATCAATAGTCTTCCCCTTACACCGATCCAGCACCAATGAACAAACAAAGCCATTGTTCAGTGCCATTAATTAGAGACAGAATGGCAGCGACCATCTCTGTCTTCCTGCCAGTCCCAAAGACACTGTTGATTGACGTGGCAAACCAAACGGAGCAAAATAACTAGGTTAGTCCGTCATACAGAACTGTGTACTGTTTATTTATAATAGTTTTCTGCGTTTGGGGTTGTTCACATAGCAAATGTTTTGGGTGACATTGCTCACTAATATTAGCTGATAGTTGTTGTTTGCTTTCTTCTAGCTAATAAATGATAATAGCAAGTAAATAACAATTAGATAGTAAATAATAATGTAAGTGTACGCAAGTGCAAGCCAGGTAGCAATACAACTGCAGGAAGCTATAAGCAAAGGTCTTTATTTGTTTAAAGTTATATTAATTACCAGAATTTGACTTCCTGAATTTGTAATATAGGTACCAGACTGTACACACAAACACACACAAAGCACCTGATTTGACCATAATCACTGTATTAAATGGAGCACTTTGTGTTAATCACTACCATTCATATGGTCCTATGTGGCACCCAACACAGCACACTGACGGTTCTGATGCCTTTCGATGGTGATCCCGACCCTTTCATCCATAAGTCTTTATGTGAAGTTTGAGGGAGTTAAAATTGCGCATATAGGTGAGTGCAGTATTTTTGTCTGTTAAAAATAATAATCTTAAATAAACCCAAACGGTGATGTACTTATAACAGGTTTTCTGTTTTACCCATAAAGTTCTTGGAGATGACAAGCTAGCTTTGCTAACTGATAACTGATCTAATTAAGCTGAGCTAGCAAGCGAGCTGTCCCCCCTCATAACATACATATCAATATAATTAGCTAACCACCTGACAAGTTAGCATTTCTAGGTTGTTGTTTTTTTGTTTCTAATTTTATCCCATTTTATCCCAATTTGGTAGCCAATTACACCCGCTATTTACAAATCAATCCCCCCCTCGTAATGTGAGTTCGTAGTCCTGTGACCGGTAGTGACGAAGGCAAAGTATCGTCTCCTCTGAGACAGCACTCGACCACAACCCGGTACTACAGAGCCACTCCTGTGTGCAGCGAATGTCCTGTTGGCTTCCTTCCCCCTTCCCTGGAGCAGACAGCCAATTGCCGCCCCTGGTGGTACTCCCGGCCAGAGCCAACTCTGGCGCGGCTGGTGGGATCGAACCCCGGTCGCCGTGGCCAGTGTTGAACATTGTAACCACTGGACCACGTGGGAGGCCCCATTTCTAGGTTAATGTTAACACAGTGGGTCCCAAACTCGCCATTTCTGTCACTGAAAGTTTTTGTATCCTCTTGGGGAAATTGCGTCAAGGACCATTCAAAAATGTAAGTAGTGGATTACTTATTTAACTATGTCATTTTTTAATTTCTAAATAGAAGACCTGTATTTAATCATAAAAGAGCAGTATGAAATCCAAGATTATGCTTTTTAAAAATAATAACCCTCAGAATTAGATGCGTGACAGTAATTTATAGGCAATAGAAAGTTTTGAAGAACATCAATGCGTAAAGGCTTACGACCGTGCCGGAAAAGGGAATAAGGACCAAATGAACCAACACATAAGGGTAGAGACTAGATGCCCCTCTTCCAGAAGACTAGATGCAATTCAAATGTGATTGGCCTGTTGGTTTGTTTTGATTTTACAGTGCGTGTGATCTAACCCTAAACCGAACCCTAACCCTAACCATAACCCTAAACCTAACCACTAAACCTAACCGTAACCCTAACCGTAAGGTACGATGTTCAATTTCACACATTTCACGTCACGCGTATCTCACATCTCGGTCCTCTGGAAAAGGGGCATCTAGCCTCTACCAATACATGAGCCTCAGTTTGTTGTGCAAGTGCATGTTCACGTTTCAAAAATGTCTGCTGGCCTCTGCTCTCCTCAGAGGTGCTTCCAAGTGTTAAACTTGCTCTATGCCATTGTTGTGTCATAGTGATGTTTTTGTTTGTTTTGGTTTTTGTTTTTGCCCTCAAATTTTTACATAAGGTAATTTGAATACTATTTATGTAATAAAATGTAATATATATATATATATATATACAAATATATGTATTTTAGATTAAATTGATATGTTCCTTCTGGAAAATATTTTATATTAAATGCAAATGTTTATAGTTAAACTTTAAAATAAAGTCCCATTGACAAACATGCATTTATGCCTTAATTGAAGGACAATAAATTATATTTAAATCAATTATTACAATTACTATTGTATAATAATATTGTATTAATGCAATACAATACACACTGTTAGGTCGGTGAATGGTTGTTGTAGGTTTTAGAAGAGCTAAGTAATACTTAGGAGCTATGGAAGTCTGTCAGCGAGGAATGAGTCTAGCAGCAGCAGCAAGTTCTGTGTCCCCAGCAAAACATTAGATGGCAGGGTGAAGGGTTGTGTGGTCCATGGAGCCAAGCAAAGGGCCCTGATGAAGTATGATTGTCACAGTGGCAGGCATGGATCTCCTCTCATTAAGGTGATGGTGAAATCATGTGCCTTAGCTGTGTTATGTTTAGACATTGTATTTTTATTTTGAAGTCTCAAGAGAAACAAGAAACAGTTGGTTAGAGCTGAGCTGGAGGACAGTACTACACAATGTGAACAGGTGCAGAGTTGAAGTGAATAAAAAAGTTAAACGTGACTGAAAGCTCTCATCTAATTCAATAAAATTATAAGAAGACATAATAGGGAGTATGCAAGTCACTTGGCCAGAAGCGGTGGCTTTTGTTCGTGAAGAGGAATGGAAACAAGATGTCCATGAGGACCCCTGGCATCATCGACCGGGTGGAGAGAGCTTCAGTGGCCAAATTAAGTGCGGTGGAGGAGGCTTACTTTGATTTGTTGGTGAGGACAACTCTGGTGGACAACAGGCTAATTGGCAAGCCAGCTCAGATCAAGCCAGCTCAGATCACACCAGCTCAGATCTACAATTGTGACAAGATTCCAAATAGACTATGTAAGGCAGGAGATGTTGTTGGAGAAAGGGTTTGTGCCAATGCTGAAGGAGGAGATGTGCCACTGTTCCTCATCTTTGGAAAATCATTTCGGGGGGGTCAGGGTACATCAACAACAAACCTTTTATGAGGGTGGGTATTTCTTGCAGTACATAATAAAATAACTGCTTATCATTCCAGATTACACCAAGCCTGCCCTTAAGAACAACGCAGCTATGCCCGTGAAGGAGGGCACACATCTCAGCCTCCTCATGGTTTGTCAAATTGATCAGAGCCTGAATCGAAAGTATCGGTGCGAGACTGATGTAAAAGATGTGTTTCTGGTGAAAATCCTACTAAATTCCTGTTATGTGCGAGGAGATGCCGGGACTGGCAAGTCTCATCTTATGCATTTATGCAGAAGCAACAACAATATTATGCAGTCTACCATGCATTCAAGAGGAGACTGACATTTCAAAACCCACAGTCCCATTAACAGCCATTACGGGAAATGCTGCCTTCAACATTACTGGAAAAACACTGCACTTTATTCTGTAAGTGCCGATAAACTTAAAGCTTCCTCTAAAGTGGATTGTGAGGCAGGGACATCAGCACTGTAACATCAAAATCACACATTGGCAGTGTGGTATAATGGTTCGGGAGCTGGGCTTGTAACGTTAAGGTTGCAGGTTCAATCCCCAGGTGGGACACTGCTGTTGTACCCTTGAGCAAGGTACTTAACCTGAATTGCTTCAGTTAATATCCAGCTGTATAAATGGATTGTAAAGAAATGTAAACTGTAAGAGTGTCTGCTAAATGCCTGTAATATAATGTAATCAACTCCCAGACATCGGTCCTGCCGGTGCATCCTCTGGTTTCTTCAGGACACATCCCACCTAGCACCCCATCGCCTACCAGAGGAGAATAAAAGCTTGAATCACTGTGAGGGCACGCAGCATCACATCATCATTTCATCAAGAAAATGAAAACAAGAAGAAAGAGGCAGAAAGCAATAAGAGAGAGTCTCTTGACTCTTGGTGAAAGTCTCTTGAGAAAAAGAAGAGGAGGTTGGAGGCACAGCATGTGGTGCAGAAGGCACTGAAGGCTAAAAGGGGAAGTGAAAGAAGCACCTCACCACAGCTGGGCCACAGCACTTCAGATGAATGGAAACATCTGTGGTCAGTGCTGCATACCAGAGCCACCCACTGACAGCGGTGCCATCAATAAGTTGAGTGTGACAGGTGTAAAGTGTGGTATGACTTACAATGTGTGGAGTGGGATCATGAAGAGGAAAATAACTTTTTTTCATTCTGTAAGTATTACGGGGCCTGAAATGTGAAGATATCCCTCTACCATTTGTTCAACTGCAGCTGTGTCTAAGATTAGTGCAATCTACGATATAAAATATCACAATCTCTCAGCTTTGTGTTTTTATAACATCACAGTTTTAGCTTAATTCCTGGATGTGGATTGGCCTTTCGTAACCATGTAAAACACAATAGGTCGTGTACCTTTTGACCTCTTTCAACACAGTCTTGTTATTTGTTCACTTGGTATTGGGGGTCACTGGATCTTCTAGGTGTAGGACATTTTAAATCCACATCACATATGCTAGCTAGCTAAATGTGTGGGATTCTTACATGTTTTTGTTTATAGTTTTTTTGATGTTATTAAATATTAATTGTTTTTTAAATGTTCTTGTGTATATAGTTTTGATGTTATTAGTTGGTTATTTATTTGTTGCTTGGTATCCCCATTGTGACAGACTGACAGATTATGGCTGACCCTGTGCCTCACTCCTGCCCTCTCATGTTCAGGGATGAAGCCCAAAGATACATTTCCTATTTTTCTTTCTCTCTAAAAGGAGACAATTTGCTATTCTATTTGCTTTTCATTTACAATACTGTGATATGAAAACTTAAATATTGACCAAGTCTAGTTGTCCTACAACTGTGAAGAAACCCCTCCACCATCCATACAACTGACTATGAAAACATTTTTCCACCTCCATCTTGCCTTCATGTTGACATCTGAAACTGTCTGTGGTGATAGTATGCAGAACAGGGCCTGGGAGATTGCACATCAGCAAAGGTTGTCAATTTATTTATTTATCTATTTATTATTTATGCTATGTGAATGTTGTGAGAATATAATGCTGCTAGGAAAAAACAAAAATATATATACCATGTGTGGGATAAGGCCCTGCGATGGATTGGCGACCTGTCCAGGGTGTATTCCTGCCTCTCCCCCCAATGCATGCTGGGATAGGCTCCAGCCCCCACGCGACCCTGACCAGGAATAAGCGGCTGAAGATGAGATGAGATGAGATGTGTGGGATAAGTGTTCACATTGTACCTCTCATTACAGGGAAACCAATGTTCCTGATAAAAATGTATTCTACAGTAAATGCAGAACATGTTCCAGCACTAATGTGAATTATTTTTCTTTTGGCAAAGGACAAATACTATTCAAACTAATCCTCAAATTTTCATACAAACATGTTTGCTAGTTTTTATGAAAAAGACAAGTGAAAATCGTTAGCATTTTGTAAGATTTTTTTGTTGTTGTCATATACCATCTTTTACAGTGTTATACAGGTTCTGACCAAATTAGAACACATCCAACTATTATACAGTCCGCGTTTCTGAGTTTCATGTGCCACGGTTTTTATTAAAATTTAGATTTTTTTGGGAAACGAAGCTCCGTTAAAAATGAATTGTGAAAAGTTAGCTTGTATGTTAGCCAGGTTCACTACAGTACAATAGTGTAATAAACTGAAAGCCAATGAAACACACAAAGCCATTGTTAAGAACCATTATTTAGAGCCAAAATGGCAGCGAGCAGTAGCCCACTCACATCCCCATACATTAGCCCATACATTGCTGCTCTGCATTGATTTAATTGAGTTTATAACTTCTTCTAGGTCAGGGTGTCAAACTCATTCCATCGTGGGCCGAGTGTATGCAGGTTTTGTTGCAACCAATGCACTACACCAGGTGATTTCACTAATTTGTTTCCTTCTTCAACCAAGGAGGGGAACTAATTGAAATCACCTGGTGTTGTGCACTGGTTGCAACAAAAACCTGCATACACTCGGCCCACGATGGAATGAGTTTGACACCCCTGTTCTAGGTGAACAAGGGCATCAAGTTCATCGGCTATTGTAGCATCAACTGTTGGGGTCTCCAAAATATCTAGAAATTAGTCATAATAGTAGTTTTTATCAGAAACTGGCTTGTAAAGGGAAGAATGAAATGTCAGAAATGTAGTTATCAGAGGAGTCTTTAGTTTGAAGGTATCAGACAGGTTTGTAGCACGGCACTTTAATTGGTGTGCCAGCAGACAGCCTGCCTTAATGCCATATTCATATGCGGCTCTCATCTTACTTATGTACACATACATTGTCCAGCAGACAAATGAAAATGACTGACTTCACTCACAAAACAGTGTTTTACTATCTGTGCCAAAGGCTTGTACAGAGTTTGGTCAAAGAAAATGTGTTCCAGATCTAAGCTCCTTCGGCATGGAATGAGCTCCAGAAAGAGCTTAACCTACAGGAGCTTGTCTCACTAAATTATTTTAAAACAAGGGTTACAGTTATGGAGGAAAGTGAAAATTGTAAATGCTTTGATTGTGACACCACACACCACATATTTAGACTGCTCTTGTGTAACCAGATGTGAAACTTTGAACATTGTTGCCTCTCTGCTTTTATGTTAATTGTTATCATTTTTGTCGTGTAATAGTAATCTATTGCTGCTTTCTTGGCCAGGTCTCTCTTGAAAAAGAGATGTCTAATCTCAACGAGACTAACCTGGTTAGGTAAATAAATAAAAAGTAATGGGTGCCGCCTGTAATAATAGGCCGTCTGTCTCACTGGTGAACAGGAGTTCTATAAAAGTCATTACAACTACTGCACACTGCTGGTGTGTACTCATCACTGTGTCACAGAGTGTAATAACATTAGCCTCCTTAATCCACTTTACCATCTGTCACAGTAACTGCAAGAGAGAAGGTAACAGAGGGGGAGAAAGAGAGCTCTTGTTAGGAGTACGTATATATATGTATATATAAATTGAGTGGTGGAGAACAATCCCCATAGGTGTAGTTTGTCTGTTTATTTATTTCAGTAGATTTCTTGTAAATACAAGGTTTTACAGCCTCTGTCTATTGGCCCTAAAACATGGAGGATCCAGAGTCCCGCCAACATAAACTGGACAATCAGGTAAGTCCATACATTTATAGTTGTGGGGTTTTAGGTCCTTTTATAGTCAACCTTTTTAACGCAATGCAGACAGGGATTTGTTTCAATGTCAATAACAGCTAAGCTTTAAGTTGCTGTTCCTGAATAACCTATCCTATGAATGGAAAAATAATTGCTAATCAGCGCCTTCTCTATTCAAAGGGAAAACGTATCCCTTGTGGCCGGAGGCCTCATTTATCAAACTTGGCATAAATGTCATTCTACATTTCAGCGTACAAATCCACAATCCTGTGCACGCATGGAAAAAAAGGGTATTTATCAATGTTGCTGTCTGATGAGAGAATTGCTCGCAGCTGTCTCCCACTGTTCACCCATGGGACGGTGTTTCTTCCCGGGAGCTCTCTCCGGTCCTGGAGGGTTGCCCCTTCTCGTGCCACATCCTCATAGAACATAGAATATGGGCACTTTTCAATTAATTGATTGAATTGAATGATGGTCGTTTTCCTGCCAAAGCAATGTCGTTTGAATTCAACACGGCGTGGTCTCGCAGTGTTTAGATATGGTTCCTCGGGTTCCGAAAACCACCAGTATCCAGCGCCAATGTAGCCAAGATTAGGGCAAAGGGCAAATAGGCTACTATTCAAAACGAAATCCCATCTAGTTCCATTCAAATCTGTTCGCCAGTGCATTGACGACAAAGAGGAGTTCCATGTGCCACGCTTTTGGCAGTTTTGGAAACAAGGCCCAAAATGAATGGTGAAAAGTTAGTTCTTGTTTAGCAAACACAAATCAGTACACAAAGCCATTGTTAAGATCAGAGACTATTTTAGCGAGTAGGGAAAATAGTAGCAGAGAGGAAAGGTAACGTTAGATAAATATATAGCTACGTTACGTAATGTTTGTTTATAATTTCTGTTTTTCTTTGTTTATTTGATGTTTTTCCATTTACTGTGAATAGTGCTTTGTGTGCCATAAATGAGCTAACGTAGCTCTATTACAACGCTAACTAATCGATAGTTATCATTAATGTTACGTTTTTGAAAGGTTATCGATAGCTAGAGAGATATTTAATAATGTTATTATTATATTGTTTATTCACTTTAGCTATGTGATTTATTTATTAACGCTACATGGTAGCGTTGTAACGTATATTTCAAAGATGACTGTAATTAAATAATGAGAAAGAAATAATAGTAGCCTAAGGTATGGACAAAGGGCAAATTAATTATTTTACAATTCATTAAATTGCCAAGGGTTGTGTGTTCAAAGAGCCGTAATCTATCATCTACGGAGCTATAGATCATAATCGATCAAACACCACCCCGTTCCCCAAAACCAATCAAGATGCATACAGCACACCACACGATTAACCTTAAATTAATAGTCAACTGTTGGGTATTTAACCTTGACAGGAAACAAAGTGTGGAGAAACTGGCAAACTGTGCCTCTATTGTGTCTTAATTTAAACCATCTCTCTCAGCGATCTCTCCTGATCAGGAAGCAACAGAGGAGGAGAGCTGACTCCCACATGGTGATCGCCAACCGTGACGCCCGACCCAAGAACCGGAGGCAGAAAGCGAGAACAGAGGACACTACCCCCCTAGTCAGCCAGTCAGAGAGCAGTACCTCACTAAATGGTTAGTACACACGTACCGTTTTATCATTTACAGATGAAGATACATATACAAGTGTATACTGATTAAGGGTGTCCGCATAGCCGAATATACTATTCATATGCACAGATAACGAGCTTTACCTTGATGCATTTTCTTGTCGAATATAGCATTCAATATTCATATGTTTTGGCTAGGGGTGTGCCGACAGAAAATATAAATATCCGTACACCTATGAAGAACAACGGCTATTTTAGGAAAACCCCTCCCATCCACTTGTGATGCTCTGCACAGGGTTACTGTATATCCCGCATTTTGACTCGTTGTCCCGCATAATAAAATGTATCCGTATTGCTATATAACTATATATGTAGATTTGGTTTTACTTTGTTCCTGCTTTTTTACAAAGACTTACCTGGGACCTACTGTTTTTGTCTGGTCATTCTATTTTTTAGACTGACGTTTTAGACTGCTCTTGTGTAACCAGATGTGAAACTAACATTGTTGCTTGTCTGCTTTTATGTTAAATGTTGTCATTTTTGTAGTGTCTGTAATCTATTGCTGCTTTCTTGACCAGGTCTCTTGAAAAAGAGATTTCTAATCTCAATGAGACTAGCCTGGTTAAATAAATAAAAAATAAAAAATAGTTTTTATTACTGCTCCAGTGATTGTACTGGATTGTAACCATGTGATGCATTGATAGCTCCTCCCCTCAAACACTTACATGATGTCCCATTGGAAGAGATAAACCTGGGTGAACTCAGCATCACAACCACGTCACTAACAGAGGAAAGTACAGTTCCCCAGGCCATCATCACAGAGAAGACTGACCTGGACACTGACCTGGAATGTGACAGCCAGCCAGAAGGGAAAAAGGCTAGAAAAAAAGGCCTAAAACAAGGCGAGTATAATATCCATGTGTATGTGGTGGTGAATGTGAATAAAACTACAAAATAAATAAGGGCTGGCAGATAGCGCACCTGCATTTGGCTGGTCCTGTACGAGTGCAAGCTGCCTATCAGAGACGCGGTTCAAAACCTGTCTCTGCCAGACCGGCCCTGGCCGTTAGCCCTGATCGAGAGCGATATTTGGCTGTCCACTCCTGAGGGAGGGGGAGGGTGGTCGGCACGAACTGAAGCATGTAAGGGTGTCTCCAGAAAAGGGGTTCCGTCTCAAAGGAGGCAGATCATCGCCGGCCTCGGAGAGTAGCTTGTCCCGTAGAGACGGGTGGCGAGTTTGTGGGGAAGGGTTAATAAAAATAAATAAAGGGTATAATTGGCTTCCAAATTGGGGAGAAAAATTGGAAAATCAGAACCAACATTTAGTAAAATTGCAAAACAAATAATACAAATTATTGTTAAAAAAATAAATTGTCCCCGAATGTCGGAACAGGGTGAAGAGAGGGAGGGAGAAAATAAACTTTCAAAGAAGAAAGAAAAAGAAAAAGCACAATCCTTTGAAAAGAAACAGAAGAATACGATAAAAGAACAGCTAAGTGAGAGAGACCAAAAGGAGAACTTGTAGGCAATCTGTGGAGATTTGGGTTAGCTATAAGGGCCTCTGTTTTTTAAGCATATATTTGAACATGTAGCACTGTATGTCAAATGGAACTCAAGTTTAAAACTCATGAAAATTCCAATATTACCAACACAGTGGAATCTCAAAGTGTTACAGACAGTTTTGGAGTTGCTGTGTAAAATCGGAAGTAGCATACACCATTATGCCTTATCAAGTTTCTTATTGATTACTGATGCAAAAAGGTGAGGCATGAACAGAAATTATCACATTTTCAACCAGATTTGAATAACTGGTTGGCTCCAAATCTACTGTTATGCTCCAATATTGCAGTGTGGGTGTGATATACTGTAGATTAATCAAGGTATCTGTAATGCACAGTAATAATTAATAATTGCCTTTAAACAGTCACAGTGATGCTGATGTTATTATAAAATTGCCCTCTTGTTTCAGATTTTGAGATGGACTCAGTAATGGCATTTGAAATGCCAGAGGACAACAAATCTGAGCTGGATAGTGAAGGTGAGAAAAATGACCACTCGGTCACTCTTGAAAAAGCACCAACCCAGCACATGTGAGCTATAAGCATGCACACACACAAAATATAAATTTATTTTATTCCACCAATTTTATTGTGAGCTCTGGGGGAAATTCAGGCAATTCAGTGTTTAGGCAACAGTGTTAGGGTGGGGTGGTGTGGCTGCAGTGGGCCCTCATATCCTGTTGTTTTATCTACAGTTCTTCCAGTCAAGTAATAAAACCTTTCAGTGATAATGGACAGAAACTGTCACAACTTTGTGATCAGTCTTAGAAGGAGATTACTAATATTTAAAAAGAAATGCAGCATCATTTGTCATCTCAAAACTAGGCATCTGAGAGTATTATGAAACACATTTTAAACACCTAATCTAGTCTAAAATCCATTGGACTGATTGTGCACCTGTTGACTCTGTCATCACAGCAAGGTGCTGTGTGAGTGACACTGATGGTGAGGAAGACGATGAAGAGGAGGGAATAAATATAAAAACCCAGAAGAAGACCAAAAAGAGACAGAAGAACCGAAATCTTGCGTCTCTCAACACCAATTGTCGACATTCTCGCTCTGACGATACCTCCACTGAAAGGGTAAACTGAAAAACACTCCTGTTTTGGTACATTCATTTCTCTACAATCGTTTTTTGCTAGGTGTTGCAAGTAACAGCTACATCTTTGCAATCAACTTATTTCAAACTACTGGTCACTGATCTTTGATTTAAAAACTATCATCATTCCTCTACAGAAATACTTTTCTCTGAAAATGTAGTTTTAAAGGGTAGATTTTTTTTTCCAGTTTGTACTCACAACCTCTCTTGTCTTTCAAACTGCCAGTCCTCTCCTCTGACTGCAGACCTGGAACAGTTTTGCCTGCACCCGGCCCCCAGAGACTCCACAATGCAGTGCAGGATCACCAGGGACAGGAGGGGCATGGAGAAAGGAATATACCCCACCTACTACCTCCACATGGAGAAAGAGGACGGAAAGAGGGTGAGGGAAAGAGTTGTCTCACATGGTTGCATTCTACATTAAGGACTTTCAAAGATTTTCAGGTAATTCACCTTTGATTGGGACTACTATTTATGTATTGTTTCCATCATATAATCCTTGGAGATCACGGTACTAATAATGTAGGCGTAAAGGAACAAGACACATGTCAAATGGTTTATTTTTAAAAATAAAACTTAAAACTGGAAATCAGGTAAAGGTGTGTTTGCAGGTGTAAAGTGTAACGGGACAGCTGGTGGTTTAGTGAACCCAAGCACAGAGATGAGGCGGAGACAGATGCGATGAGAAATGAAAATCTTGACTGAAATACTCAAGTTCCCAGCAGTATAAACCTGACAGGAGGTAACACAAAAACTAAACCGCTAACAAACCAAAGTGGAACAAACACGGTTCCCAAAACATATCGCTCGAAAACCAATAAACCAAACTCACAAAAGAGTCTTGGTAAGCAAACAAACATTGCCAGTAACTCTGGGCAAGAGAAACTCAAGACTGAGCACAGATCTCAGCTAACAGAACACTTAAATAATGAATGCAAATGAGACACAGGTGAAAACACTGAAACAATAATCCACTTAAACAATCAAGACAATAAAACCATTAAACAATAATGCAATAAGGCAATTAGGGACAAATCAAGTGTCCAATGCCGCCCTCTGGTGGCGAACAACAGGATGTGCCGTCACATAAAGCTGGACTGACGGAAATATAAATGGATTTCATTTATTTGCGATACACATTTAATGTAAAGTAATTATATCAACACTGACCAGTTAGCAGCCCCCACTTTCTAGCTTCTATTTCTACATATACCACAGGGCAAGGGGGCTAAACTATTTTGGGCTCTAGTTTTGTTTAGCCCGGACAGTGGCGCATTAAGGCTTGTCCAACTCAATTTCGGTAGTTTTCAAGAGACGGCAGTTGTAAAAGAAGAAGAATTTGTTCAAGAAGGATAAATTACCTGTGGGGGGTGATGAGGGTTTGGTTTCATTTTGGCAATTCAGATCATCATCTTTTTTCACTTTAATACCAGTGCCATAGCGACTGCCTGATGAAGAGCAAGTGCCACGGCTTGTACAGAGCAAGTTAAGAAACTTGCTTTCACTACAGCATGGAGCACATAACTAAACAGCATTTCACATGGCAGTACTAAACTAAACTAACATGCGTGTGTATCAGTTTTTTACTGAGAAAAGGAGGAAACAGGATATTGTCCGGGAGGAGGAAGAGGAAGATGTACGCCACAAGTTTGTTTAGCTTGTGTATTTTCATCAAAGCCTCATAAATTAAAACTTGTTTCTTAATAGCATTAACTACATTGATGCATGCATCCCCTCCGGGAGAGGAGAGCCAAACGGTCCTTCCTCTGTAGGGCGCTCATATCCAACCTCTGCAATTGCCTCTTGTTACACCGTCCAATTATGTACTCAATCAGGGCTCAAAATTAACTTTTTTTATTTGGTAGCACTGGTGCCCCCAACTTCAAGAAGTTGGCAATTTAAAAAAAATAGGGCCCCTAACCAAAATGTTTGGAGCACCAGCAATTATTGATTGAACAAAGAAATTACATTTCAGTGAAGATTAGCGTTTGCTGATGGGTTCTTTGCTGCTCGACACTATAGAGACAATGGTCTCACCTTCCACCTTACTTTATAAGTAATGCCCTCACATTTATTCTCCCTTTTGATTTTATTGCCTTTGATAATGATAACCTCAGGCCTCCCTGGTGGTGTAGCGGTAAGTACATTCGATGCTGCCCACTGCGACCGGGGTTCGATTCGACCTAGGTCACGCCAGTTCGGCTCTGGCAGGGAGTGCCACTAGGAGGTCCGGTTACAGTGACATTGGCTGTCCGCCCCACCGGTCTCAGGATTGCAGGAGCTGCATAATATGAAAAAGAGTGGTCTAAATATATGTATAGGGAGAAAATGACAGGCTTCAGTTTTTTAGGCATGAATTTCCTTCATATTCACCTTTTGCCCCTCCCAGGTCTTTCTAATGGCAGGTAGGAAGAGGAAACGAAGCAAAACTTCAAATTACCTCATCTCAATCGACCCAACGAACTTGTCCAGGGACACAGAGAGCTATATAGGAAAATTACGGTGGGTTTCTCTCATTGTTTTAATATTTACCTATTTTTATTTACATCTAATTTACATAAGAACATAAGAATACGTGATGATGAACCGTTCAGCCCATCTAGGCTCGTCATGTCCTAATCTAAAGAGTATCTAGTAATGCATCTAGCCTAGACTTGAATAGCCCAAGTGTTTCTGCCTCTACTACGTTGTTTGGACTGTTGTCTTAATAAGAAGCATTTTATTTGCCAACAATATGTTTTCCTGCTGTACAGTATTAACCGTTTAATCACGCTTACGGTATGAGTCTATGGGGCTTTCCCTATGCATCCCACTGTCATAATCTGCATGTCGTATCTTGTCTACGTTTTGCATTGCTCTTACAGTGATACGCAACTTTCTTGTAGTTCCAATGTGCTGGGGACAAAGTTCACGGTATTCGACGGTGGGGAGAATCCAGAGAAGAAGCCTTTCATCAAAGAAACAGACTCACTGCGTCAGGAGCTTGCAGCGATCTGTTATGTGTGTGGAAATTCATACTCAACTTATCTAACACCAAATAAATTATTTATTGATTTATTATTATTATTATTTAATATTATTATTTATATCTTCAATATAAATACATTACAGATTCCATATCTTCTGTTTTAAAATTAAACATAATACATATACATATAAGAAATTTGAGATAAACCATTTCAGGTGTGCACAATCCCAATACCTTATATTCACCTTCGTGTAAATTTTTCCTGAATGATGAGAGTTTTGCAGCATTTCTCAGACTGATTTTGAAAAATGTGTTAACAAAATAAAATAATTTAAAAAGTTCAACAATGTTTGCAATATAAACAATTCTGGTTTCAAGATGTTACTTTATTAAAGACAGAAGCAGTTTGTATTGTACAACCAGAGGTATCACCCCAAATGTTGCATATTTGCAGTGAGTTACTCACTTAAGTTAAACGTTAATGTTTAATGTTTGTGTAAACTGAGTTACACAAACATTAAACATTACTATTCTACTCTCTCCTTGTATATTCAGAAGAATGCATGAATTAGTGTTAAAATGTCCAACAGCTGTATTAGCCCTTCCCATCTGCCCTTGTATGCCCTTGTATGAGAAAATGCAGTGTATGGTCTTGTCTACCTCTCTCTCTCTCTCTCTCTCTCTCTCTCTCTCGCTCTCTCTCTCCCTCTCACTCTCTATCCTTCCCTCTCTTTCTCTCTGTCAGGAGAAGAATGTGCTTGGGTTCAAGGGCCCCAGGAAGATGACCGTCATTATTCCAGGCATAAGGGAGGGGGATGAGAGAGTCAGTATCCGGCCCAAAAATGTTAGTCTGGATATTTTTGACTGTATCATCAAAACTGCACAGATGATTAACAATGTAATGTGATTATTATGGGCTAAATAGACAAAGCTTAACTTGTGCTGATACATATCTGGATGCTAGAGCATTATGGGAAATTGTGCTTATTTCTCATTGAGATTATTCCATTTTTACTCTTTAATGGTAATGCTCATGAGTCGCTACTGTTTGAGTTTGACCATCGGTCAACCCATCTCTTTCCTCTTCTCAGGAGCTGGAGACTCTGCTGTGTCGCTATGAAAACGGCAACACTGACAATCTGGTCTGCCTGATGAACAAGTCCCCCAGCTGGAACGAGCAGACACAGTCTTACGTGCTAAACTTCCACGGCCGGGTTACACAGGCCTCTGTGAAAAACTTCCAGATTGTTCACCCTGACGATGGTGAGAGAGAATGAAACGCAGAGTGAAGTACAAGGGGGAAGGGAACGGGAAATAAAGGGAAATAAAAGTGCTGCAGAGAATAAGCTCTGCAAAAGCACAGGGGCCATTTTAGGAGGTAGTGCTAACGGACAGATGGTAGAAAATATAGGGGCTAGGTTTAATCAGACACACTTAGCCACTTTAAAAAGGGAAGTGCAATTCAGTAAAACACAAGATTGTCTTTTTTTAAAATTCAATCCAACCAAATGCTCATAAGGGCTGAAAATCCAATGAACAGGACGAGGTGTGGCCAGAGTCAGGCTGGAGGCGGGATTCTTTTATAACAGGCAAGAGTGGTTGTGCAGTGTTTAGGACATAACAATACATAATGATGAGAACGGGCCGTTCAGCCCATCTAGGCTCCTAATCTAAAGAATATCCAGTACTACATCAAGCCTGGACTTGAATAGCCCAATTGTTTCTGTCTCCTCTGTCACTGCATGACCTGGTGAGCTATTCCACACATTGAGAGCTCTGTTTAAAAAAAAGTACTTGCTGATATCAGTGTAGAATTTACCTTTAACTAATTTTCACCTTGTTCTGCTAACTGAACTCATTCAAAAAAATCTTCACTTTGTTAATCCGCTTTTGATTGAAAAACCTCAATCAAATTCCCCCCTAGCCTCCTTTTTCTAAGCTTTAATAAATTAAGGGTGCTACTAGATTAAATAGATTTAACAGATCAAAAATGATACTGGCTAGGACTGGATGACAAAGATGCTCAGTATTTCATAAGGTTCTCGGCTGGCTATCAATGATTTCTCTGGCTATGTACCAGCTTTAATACATCGTAGCAAAAATAGCCAGCTGACACAAAATTATTAGTTATTTCAGAATTTATGCACACAAATTATGTCTCTCTCAAGACTGAAACACAGTACAACTGTCAAACAAATCTAGCCTATTGGAGGAGTGCAAGTAAAACGCATAACAAACAGAATGAGCATAAACACAGGAAGGGCTGCTGTGCTGGTCCTACATGCACTTACGCGTAGTGTGCAGCAGGTGGCAGGACTTGTTTTTCCAACGCTTCACCATCCCTTATTTCAATATCAACCAAAAGATCCTTGCCATCGAATGTAAATGTAGGATTATGTGTCTTTGTTGTTATAGTGATCTAGATCTTTCCCTATATTAATGCCTCTACTTTGTATGGACTAGCCTAGCCTTTCCCAATGAATAAAGGGGCAGTCTAAGCCATGCATTATTGTCTTTCCTTCCCGATGAACATGTTGTTAGCATTGTTTAATAGTTCTGTTCAGTTGGATCTGAAATATGGTAATCAGTTTTTTGTATATATTACCTATTATCAGATATTCAGGATTATTATTGTCATTATTATTGTTGTAATGACAATGTATCCCTTTATATCTTTGTCTCTTTCTGTCCCTTCTCTCCTTCCTGTCCCTTGGTTTCTCAGCGGACTACATTGTGATGCAGTTTGGACGCGTGGCAGAGGATGTGTTCTCGATGGACTACAGTTTCCCTCTGTGTTCACTCCAGGCCTTTGCGATTGCTCTCTCCTCCTTTGATGGGAAGCTGGCCTGTGAATGAAGAGACGGCCCACTCTCAAACATATCACATCTCTTCCTATCTGTCACGTTATACACGAGCCTGCTTCAGCTGGATGTTCATTAGAAGGATATCAACAGGCCTGGGCAGATTTTTATGCCACTATATTAATATGGACCAGTAGAATTAAGTGCTAGCTAGTTACAATTGAAGAGTGTTTTTCCAAAACTCACTTAGTGGACTGAGTGAGATTTTATAAACCATATTTTTCAAGGTGGGTATTCTTTTTCTGATAAATGGTTAGATATTTGCAGTTTTTCTTTTACACTCCAATTTAAAATAAGCAAAAATGTTTTTCTCAAAATTGGTCAAAGTGGACCGAGTGAGTTTTGGAAAAACACTCTTCGTGTAATGGCCTTGCTGGCCATAAAAAAGGAATAGCAGAAAGATATGTACTCATAGTCTCAGATTAAACAAAATGGAAGGATGATTGGGGTAGGTTATATTATTTTCTCCCATGGACTGATAAATACAAAAATGGGTTGATGATTTAAAAAAACAAAAAAAACTTTGTATACATGGTATACATTACATAGTATACCGCCACAAGTTGACCCACGAGGAAGATGGTTCATTCTATATATGATATTGGATGACAAAATGACACATTTCTCTATTTAAATATTTACTCCTTGGCACCATATATTTGCTCCATTACATCTATGGCACCCGTCTGGACACTTGGCCCACAAGCTACTTGTGCTCGGACCCCGCAATTACTGCTTGCACCTATATCTATTATTATTAGGGATCCAAGCAGGGAAGAATTGACACCAATGTCAGTAGATTCCCCTGCCCACAAAGACTAAATTTACCATTTGGAACCATAGATTCTGCCAAATTAGAATTTCTGTAATTTAGATTTTGTTTTTAAACCTTTCAAAAAAAAATGCTACTCCTCCTAGACCTAGACGGTTTGACTGTTTTGCACAAACCTTGCACAGGCAAATATCTTCAAAAATATCTTCAAAGCTGTCATGTTGGCATGGCTAATCACAAAAATGCTTACAATGTTTTTACATAAAGTGATGAAACTTGGTACAAAAAACATCACAAAAACAAACTTGCAACCAATGCCCCTCTCCTCACAGAGACATTTTTTTTCAGATTGACTTAGAAAGTCCACCATATTCGATTTTTTGTTTTTAAAAAATAATTTCAAAGACATGTCCTCTGTTCAACATTTTGACCAATTTGTTAATTGGCTTCTCATTTAAAAAGTAAAACAAAATATCACTCAAAAAATATGATCACCATGAACCAGTGAACTTGTAGTAGAGTGTGATTTTTCACATAAATACTAAAATAGTAAATCTAACAATCATGGTGGGAGCCCAGCCCAGCAGTAAAGATGCAATCAAACATATGGTGGCAGTGTAGATGTGCTTAATATTTAAAATTTCACAAAAAAATCACCCGTATGTGACGTATGTGGCCTGAAACTTGTTAGTGGTTCAACCCCCCAAGAGGTTTAATTACTATAGTTTCACGGATGTCCGCCATCTTGAACTGTCTGCTATTTAGAAATGTTAAAAATGTTCAGTCAAATTGCAGAGACCCATGGCAGTATGCCACTCCCAGGGTATGGCACAGATTGCCCATAAGGTGGCGCCTCAGCAAAGCATTGAATTTGAAGTCTTTGGAAGCACAGAACTCTGGACTCGTTGGACCTGCATTCATGAAACTTGGTGTCCTGATTTACGCTCCTTACACAGAACAAGGAACCATTACGTCTGCCTTGTTGAATTTTTATTTTGAATTGTCTTTAAAATGCTTCAAAGACATCTAGACAATTTGAAATATTGACGTGCAACTTTCATGGGGTTTTTTCAGAAAGTTTTTCAGAAAGCATACGATGTTGCCTCATGATTGTGACAGATCTCTGTGGGTTGTTTCCATGCTGACACATCCTGGGTACAACCATTATCATCTCCATATGTGTCATTTCCATCACGTCAGTTCCAGTCAAGTTATTGATGTACCCCATGCCTTTCATATATCTACATCCATGCTATTTTCAGCATGTGGTAATTGATCTGACAATTAGATAAAAATTACATAATTTTGTTCCTTGAATAAAAGGATATTCAAACTTTTGTTTATCTTTGATGATTTCTGGTGGCAAACACAACACAATTTACTGTTTTTATATTTATATTTATATTTTATATTTATATTGGTGAAATATAGGAATTGTTTCATATAAAAAATTATGAAAGTGGACAGGCAAATACCATATCAGCAATACAAAGTGTGAAGACGTAGTGGTTTTGTTGGCTCTGAAAACAAAACACCAAATTAATTTTCTGGAAGCGGGCTGCGCTCAATGGGATTCCAATTTTCAGTGTACCCAACTTTGCAAGTTAGGAATGTAGAGCTGGTCTAATGAAAGCCTATATAAGTCCATTACAATATCTGAGGCTGACAGCTAGCCCTGTTAATTGTGCGTACTCCTCCAGTCTAATGTGGGCCATGCACTTCCTGTGGAGAGATGAGAGTGCCTGATATGGTTACTTCCTGTGCTACATTGCAGCTGTCAGCAGAGAACGAATGCGAGGAAAAACACAAACAGTGTGAGGAAAACGATAACGATAAGACCGAATAACAGCAGCCTCTAAAAGGGCCGACACAGGGATCACGCCCAAGCAGGAACATTTTCACGCTTTTAATGTGATGTTGGATTACATTTACATTTAACATTTTAGGCATTTAGCAGACGCTCTTATCCAGAGTGACTTACAAAAAGTGCTTTTATACATGGTAAGATTAAACATGGTTAGTGCAAGAGATCAGTGTAGTAACATGGCAATAGACATCATTGTTGACAGCTGCACATCATACCTATAACAGGGAAAGAAAAGTTAGTATTTATTTTTTATTTTTTATTGAAACATGTAGACAGTGGTGATGGCAGTTAATTCATGTATAGTCAGTGGTAGTGGAATCTACAAGTACTAGAAGTCTACAAGTGAATCTAGTGTACAGAGAGTTACAGAACATGTTATATTATATAACCAGAGGTTATATTAATGTTATATAATGCCTTTGTCAGACCGCACTTAGAATACTGTGTGCAGTTCTGGGCACCGCACTACAAGAAAGATATAGAAGCTCTTGAAAAAGTCCAAAGAAGGGCAACTAAACTGATACCTGGTATGAAAGGTAAAAGTTATGATGATAGACTTAAGGCACTCAATCTATTTAAACTTAGCAAACGGAGACTTAGGGGGGATTTGATTGAGGTTTTTAAATTCCTAAAAGGGATTAACAAAGTAAAATACCAAAGATTTTTTAAGATAAGTGGGGTCAGCAGAACAAGAGGCCACAGGTGGAAATGAGTTAAAGGCAAATTCTGCACAGATATTAGGAAGTTTTTCTTTACACAGAGAGTTGTCAATGCCTGGAACAGCTTGCCAGGTCAGGTAGTAGAGGTAGAAACGCTTGGGCTATTCAAGTCCAGGCTAGATGTAGTACTAGATACTCTTTAGATTAGGACATGATGAGCCTAGATGGGCCGAACGGCCCGTTCTCATCATTATGTATTCTTATGTTCTTATGTTCTTATGTTTGGCACTGTGCTGCCCTTTCTCACATGCAAATGCACCACACTCAAATGTAGGTTCCCTTGCCACCTACTTACTGGTGGTACAGTCTGTCGGTGTTCGATCGCCCACTACATTTGGGTAGGAGACACATCTCTGCATTGTCTCCAACACCTTTTCTGTCTCCATTTGGGTCATCGAACAGTGGCAGTGTAGTGTAATGGTTAGGGAACTGGACACAGCTGGTTCAATTTCCAGGTGGAGTGCTGCCATGGTAAACTTAATCAAGGTGCTTAATCTGAATTGCTTCAGTAAAAAAATATCCAGCTGTATAAATGGATTGTCTGTAAAACTGTGTAAGTTACTCTGGCTAAAAGCATCTGCTAAATGCCTAAAATGTACTGTAAAAATGTAAAGACTAGCCTTGTGGGAATATTAAAGAATACAGCTGGTAAAACGTTGGCTTTGAATCATAAAGGGGCACTTATTGTATCGAATCAATCATTTTGCTTAAACTACAGGCCAGACCTAGGTTATTATACAATATTGTGTATTGGGAGGTGAAAATTTTGAATGGGGGCAGTTGTAATTCAACTCCCTAAAGATGATTCACCTCTTGTCCTTTGGGTTTACCTGTGAAGGAATATAAACATGCTGACCCGACCTGGTTTCATGAATGGCCTAAATAAAAATGTGATGTGTTGTGTTCCTACAGAGCAATATGTTTATCTGTCAGTAAATGGGCAGTTGTCATTTGTGGACAGTTTTCACATGACTGAAATTTCAGGATCATTTCTTGTAGTGCTTCAAGCTAGATTCAAGCATAGGTTTAAAAACTGCAATAGCCATTTTAAAACAAAACTTCAGTATGCACAGTGTGTTTATGCGAGACTACAAGCAAAAACAGAATCAGTCTGCATAGTTTATACCAATAGAGTTTGTGGTCACAGAAAACAATATTCAGCTTTTCAGCCATGCCTAGGTTTGTCTTACAGCCGCGTAAAGTACTTTCCACTGCGGATGTTGAGAAGTCTGATTTCAGGAAACAGTGACGCATCTGGGCAGGGTTTCAGGCATTGTACAGTTGAACTTGTCTGAATTGCTTCTCACAACATAACATTGAACTCTGTTTGAAGATAGTTGTCCTTGTCCTTAGCCTAAAGTTGTTTATATATTTGAATTAAGTGGACAGCTTTACGTGAAGCATGGGATTGTTTCTGAATATTTCTGTGACTGTGGCTTTACTAAGCCTGCTGGGATCCAACACGCAGGGTAAGTAAACCAGCTATTTAAATGCACCTCCACCTCTTCTCTTTGCTGGGTAACATTGGATTATACTGCTTGCAGTAGCATTTCACACAAAAATAATAATTTTAGAATAGAACACTCTAGCATGTCCTTCCACGCCATATTCAAGTTACTATAGATCAATTGATTCTATTTGCAATTATAATTGTTATAATAATGCGCACATTTAAAAAAAGCTATTAAAAATTGAGAACTGACTTAGAATGTGATCTTGGGCCAGCTCTTCCGGATTCGCACACATTATTTTGAGGCAGTATTAACTTGTTAAATTAACTTGTAGAAGGAAGAGAACGTTTGTTTGCGCGTGGAAAAATGCGAAGGGGTTTAAGACAGTATTATTACTAATACATCTACTACTAGGCTACCACTACAGGTATTAGTAGTAGTGTCATAATAATACATCATACATTATTATTATTATAGAGGCTATTGAGGAAGTACATTTAGTAGCATAAACACATTTAGTATTCAGATATAATGATGCATAAGTAAATGATGAATGAGTGAATGATGAATAGTATTAATGTCGTATGGCATGTGGATGGGAACGTCTTGAGGCGAGTCCCAACAATTTGATGTTTAGAAGTGAACATGGTTTATCTGAGTGCTCATTCTGCTGTTCGTGCAATGACAGGCGCCCCAACCAAAGGGAGGTACATGTGGGTGAAGTGCAGACCAGAGTCAAAGAACGCCAACTGTGTGACGGAGATGGGTCCAGAGATAGACCTGGGTGAACTTGGCAAACATCTCTCTCCCAGCAGCTAACGAAATGTGAGTATGTAACTCCAGATCACAATTGAGCAGTGTTTTTTCCAAAACTCACCAAAAGTAGACTTTTGTGGACAATCTACAATTGAGGATTACCACCAGAAAGCCTAATGAAACATGATAGGAATATATAGATGAAGCATCACTTTTAATTGTATCTGTGCTAACCTGGAAGTGGGTGGAGCAAATTAGAAGTGCATCTAGAACGCATTCTTCTGTGGGTTAGCTGTCAGGAAATTGAAACGCTGATGTGCCAATATATTGAAATGAGATGGCTTGCTGCTTAAAAGCATTCATGAAACATGAAAGTAAAATGTAGAACACAGAGTTGGTTTAGTAGCTATAGGGGTTATTTGTTACATTTTATTTTAAGTAACAATCTGAATATGAAAAATAGATGTCACTTACTTGTATTAGTATTGTACACAGGGCCGCAGAGACTTTCGTGCCCAGGAGCCCTTGATCTCATAATCTGTCCCTGGTTGTACATAGTAATATGATAAATAGCATAATTATACCATTATTATTATGATGTTCTTGTCATTATGTATTGTTATGCTCTAATTGTATTAAGTAATTAAAAAGAAGAAAGTAGGAAACAAACATATATTGTCTTGGAGTACATCCACTTTTTCGACTTTCTACAGAAACAAGCAGTTTATGAATGGCAGCCCTACAATAAATTTCAGCTTCGTGAAGTTCACAACGTAGTTTTTGTTGAGACTGAGTCACGGAGGTGTAGATTCAGCTCTGTGGTTCTGAGGCCATTGTTTTGGTGTTTTTTGACTTGAAACCACTGTTCGTTCCTCTTACCTGATGCAGTTTTCCCTTGTTTGGCGTATGCCATCATGATTTTCAACACTGTTCTCCTTGCCACATTAAATCATTTTGCCGTTTCTGTGACTGATGTGCCTGCGATTCGGGCACCAACTATTTGTGCTCAAAATCTGTTAGATCTCTCATGTTGCCTTAGAAACTCACGTATTCAATTGTTGATATTAAAACGCCTTTTATATCAGAAACATATTGGTAATTAGTATTGTCATTAATATGAAAGACACGTGAAGGCTTTTTAATTTCAATTTAGTTGCTTCAAAATACAAGTTACAAAAGCTTTGAATACATAAACTTGCTCAAATTTCTATCCACAATTCACTTGTTTGTTGGTTTGCACTAAATCCAGATATTGAATAGCTCAAATTCTATCATTCATGTTTGTTTGATTTGTATGCTAGGAGCCTATGGAATGGCCCTTGAGGAATGTATATGTGTACATTTTCTTTAAATCAAATTTTCTGATTTTACCCCGTTTTTCTCCCAATTTGGTAGCCAATTACTCCTGCTGTGCTTAGTTCAATCCCCTCCCTCGTAGTTCGCTGCCATAGCCCCGTGACTGGCAGTGACAATGGCGAAGCGCTGCCTCCACTGAGACAGCACTCGTTGTGCTGTCGACTGTAATTCCGGCACCCCAGAACCACTCCTGTGCGCAGCGAGTTGTGTCGGCTTCCCTCCCCCCTCCCTGGGGCGGACAGCCAATTGCTGACCTGGTGGCACTCCCGGCCAGAGCCGACTCGAACCCCGGTGTATAAGTGTACATCTTGCACTTATACAAGTATATATAAGTATTTTGTTCTTGTCATCTAATATGGATGTAATTTGTGTTCTTGATTAGTATACCCGATTAGACCTATCAATTAAAGAAACAAATAATTATATCAATAAATGTAAGCACAAAGGGGGTTTAAGGGATCAATAGCTTTGACGTATAACCATGAGGAGAATATGATGTCGCAATCGGTCAGGACCGCGGAGTCACTTGCGATCTTCCGCAAGAGACTCAAAACCCACCTCTTCAGACTCCACTACCACTGAACTCTGTCCATCTAGCTAAATTGTCTCCACTGTTTACTTGTTCAACACTATACTCCCAAAAAAGAAAAAAAAGAAAATCATTCACTAACCTTTTCCTTCCCGGTATTACAGGTATGGTACGCAGATGCCTGCAATGATGTCTATTGCTGTATTCCTGTACTGATCTCGTGCGCGTACTATGATTGCTCCTACCATGTATTAATGCACATCTTGTAAGTCGCTCTGGATAAGAGCGTCTGCTAAATGCTTAAAATGTAAAATGTAAAAAATGATGTGACCTGCTCAATTTCATGCATTTCCTCTAGAGCAGAAGGCAAAGCTATCGTACTTCTCAAGACACAACTTACTCTTCAGTGGTCTATTGAGCTCAAGAGTGGTGTGGGCAAGTCGAACGGGCATTGGAAAGAATGAAGAGTGATCGTCTCTCTATTCTGCATTGTGTTTATTGCAAGCTTAACTTTCTTGCTTGTTAGTCATAACATTTAAATTAACTTTAAAGGAAAATGAACTCAAAACAAGAATTTTACTTCAAGTTGTTCTGTTTCAACTTTCATTTTTCAATTATTAACGAGGCTACAAAATATAGGTAACTGCAAAACAAGGAAACACCAACATAAGGTGTCTTAATAGAGCGTTGGGCCACCACAAGCCACCAGAACAGCTTAAAACACTGTCTGAGGCACTGCTCCAGAATCTCCCATAAGTGTTAAGTGACTGAGATCGCCATTGGCATATGGTTTACATCGTTTTCATGCTCATCAAGCCATTCATTGCCCTGTGGATGCGGGCATTGTCATCCTGGAAGAAACTACACAGGATAGAAATGCTTCACCATAGGATGAAGGTTATCACTCAGAATGGCTTTGTATTTGTTGGCATTTACCTTGCCCAATCAGTAACAGCTTATATACGGTGTGCCAGAAGAGTCACGGTGCCAGTGGAAACACTGTTATGTGGAACTAGAGACATATTAAAACTACCACCCGATTTCCCACTGAAGCTGGAACATGTGGGTACCGTTAGGGTTTTTTGGGCTAGATATGTTCCGTACATAGGACTGACATGCATTGTGTATCCTATGAAAGGTTGATGATTAGACTGCATGCTGCTCTCTGCCTGTGTTCGTCTAGCTGAGGTAGCATAACGTAGTAGCTACATGGAGTATGAAGTAAAGGAGTCGTTTACTTCAGACACCACATTCGTACATTTACGTCGGATAATGAAAATAACTTACATCCTTAACGGAGACTGAATTGAAGCTCCAAGGGTTTTCCTCTCATTGGAAACAAAATAGAGAAAAAAGTTTAGAGACAAGCAAATGGCATGCCTCTCTGAATACACTGCGCTCACGGTCTTAAGATGTCAATCTGAGACCTGAGGGTTAAGAAATGTCATATGTCTTGCTGAAAAATCACAGGAAAAAGGAAGGACGTAACCCCCCCCCTCTTATTGCTTTAGAGCCAACTACCAATCGGATGACGGCTCCGGAAATGGGCAGTATTTCCCCAAGCTTGATTCTGGAGATCAGTGGGAGAAGGACGGACGTGCGCTGGGAGTCCTGCTGCACGAAGAGGGCAGCGCAGATCCAAATGACGCCCCGGAGAACGACTACACCGACTTCGTGTTCCCAGAAAGAGTCTACCATAAAGACCGCCTGCTTTCCGACCAGGAATTTCAGGAGGAAAACCTAATCCTGTAATTTATCATTTAAATTTACATTTTTCAGAGTGTTTATTAAAACAAACTCAAGTCTTGCTCAGGGACTGGAATATATTTTATTTTACCTTTCCTGCTCTGATTAATCTATATGCCATGTGTCTTGCAGTAATGTGTAACATTATACAGGTACAGGTAACTGCCAAAATAAAGGAAGTGCCAGCATAATGTGTAATATGTCCTGGGACGGAATGTTGGTGGAAGGGGTTAATAGGGCGTTGGGCCACCACGAGCCACCACAACAGCTTCAATGCACCTTAGCATAGATTTTACAAGTGTCTGGAACTTTTTGGAGGGATACATCCCAATTAGAAAAATTATATCATTTAGTGATTTGTTGATTATGGTGGAAAATACTGTCCCAGGCCCCGCTCTAGAATCTCCCAAGTTTTCAATTAGGCTGCGATCTGGTGACTGGGATGGCCATCACATATGCTTTACATAGTCTTCATGCTCATCAAACCTTTGAGTAACCACCCATGTCCTGTGGATGGAGGCATTGTCATCCTGGAAGAAACCATTCCCATCAGGATAGAAATGCTTCACCATATGATGAAGGTGATCATTCAGAATGGCTTTATAATTATCGGTGCTTACCTTGCCTCCTAAGTGGTTGAGTGGACCTAAACTATGCCAGGAAAATGCACCCACACCGTAACAGAGCCACCAGAACCCTTAATTTGCCCAATCCTTTATTTGGCAGTTACTTGTATTACACAATTATGTACATTTTGGACTGGAAGGACCTTTCTTCTAGATCATGTGAAGAGTTATTTTTCTCAGTGTGTCTCTGTATACTTTGTATATTGCTCTATACAATATGTCCCTGGTTCACATATGGGTACAACCAAACTGTCAAGCACCTTGTTAGAAAGTCAAGTGATCTGTCTTGAAAATCAAAATAAAGTTATCCCTTGTTACAGTGATGTTATCCATAATCCATCCATAATCAAGATGATCTGGCACACTGTCAATGCATTAACAGCTCAGTGGCTAGCTAGCTATAGGACATTGCAGGTTAGCAAAAATGATCAATATTGTTTTATATCATTACTGTGACCTACAATCTCATATTTTCACCAAAATACATGTATTTAAGATTTTACAATATATAAACAACCGGTTGACCAGTTTTCAACTTGAAATGTAGCTAGCTAGGTAATGTTAGCTACGTAGGTAACATTGGCATAGTGAAGCAAACACGCCACACACATACCTATGATTCGGTCTTTCATTGCGTATTTAGTGACTGTTGTTGCACTGCGGCTATTTCCTTAGTACATTACATCATTACATTACAGGCATTTAGCAGACGCTCTTATCCGTTTATACAGCTGGATATTAACTGAAGCAATTCAGGTTAAGTACCTTGCTCAAGGGTACAATGGCAGTGTCCCACCTGGGGATTGAACCTGCAACCTTAACGTTACAAGCCCAATTCCTAACCATTATACTACACTGCCGCCCTATATATGCCATTTAGCAGACGCTTTTTATCCCAAGCGACTTACAGTAGTAAATGCATACATTTTTCAGTATGTGGTCCCAGTGGGGATTTAACCCACAACCTAAGCGTTGCCAAGGCCATGCTCTACCAACTGAGCCACAGAGTAAATCTGGCCCAACGAGTCAGTAACATTAGTCAATCTTCATTACTTTCAAGTTGTATATATGTTGAACTGTCTATAATTTGGCTATAAATTATTATGCTTATTTTTTCATTTTTTAGAAACAAAACTAGAGACAGAGATAGATGGATATACATGTCTGCCAATGTGGTTGTCAGTAGTAATATTCTGAACATGTTCTTAAATGTTCTGGTAAGTCATAAGGGTGTTATCACACACCCTTCTTCCTTATCGCTGACTTACTTCTGCTTTTGAGTTGCCTAATACATGTAGAAACTCACATATCCTTTCATTACATCAGAACACTGAGAAACTAGTCTCGAGAATGTTTCACTGAACTTTTCTTACATATTTTTTACTGCCTTAGTATTAAGGGTATACATAAATGCATATGGAAATTTTTAAGAAAAAAAAAAATGTTTTGCTGCTTCAGCTGATAATAAACTCCCTTTTTGGCCAATCAACACTGAAAATCTAAATATGCATAAAAAAGCATGCTACAGTCAGGTCCAGAATTATTGGTAACCTTGACGAAAACTAGCAAAAATAAAGAAATAAAAAAGGCAGTATAAAAAAACCCCAATAAAAAAACAAAAAAAACAATACAGGTCTATATCGTTTACATTGCAGATCTCCCAAGACGGTGGACCCGTGTATTGCTTTTAGCTTAGCAACAGCTAGCACTTAGTTCCGCTATGGCTATGGTAGCGCTGCAGCAGTGGCACTGTACATGTACAAATCACTGTGGACCACAGAGCGAGTCAAGTTAGGGGCAACTAAGTACAACTAAGTGCAAGATGACAAGGGGGCACACAGGACACAAGTGGTCACTGTTTGGTTTGATGTGCACGTAAACAATGTAAACATGTTTATGATGTTTCAGTCTCCAGATCTCAACCCAATTCAGCACTTATGGGAGATTCTGGAGCGGGGCCTGAGACACCAAATGATGGAATTTCTGAAAGAAAAATGATGTTCCATCCTTCCAATAGAGTTCCAGACACTTGTAGAATCTACGCCAAGGTGCATTGAAGCTGTTACGGCGGCTTGTGGTGGCCCATTGCTCTATTAAGATACTTTATGTTGGTGTTTCCTTTATTTTGGCAGTTACTGATGTATATCAAGTTGTATTATATATCATATTTTCATGTATGATTTATTTATTTATGACAGGTTTAGACCTCCATAAGTTGTAGGTGTATAACCTTTTTGGACAGAAATCCCCCCCAAAAAAGAAGTCAATTTTCATTGAGAGAACATTTAATGGGAAAGAGTGCAAATTATGGTACAAATCACTGTAATGAGAACATGCGATTCAGTATCTATATCAAAACCCCAGCGGGTTTCCATTCAACCACATATAAATAGAATAACAACTTAAAATAAGCTTGATTCTGGAGATCAGTGGGAGAAGGACGGACGTGCGCTGGGAGTCCTGCTGCACGAAGAGGGCAGCGCAGATCCAAATGACGCCCCGGAGAACGACTACACCGACTTCGTGTTCCCAGAAAGAGTCTACCATAAAGACCGCCTGCTTTCCGACCAGGAATTTCAGGAGGAAAACCTAATCCTGTAATTTATCATTTAAATTTACATTTTTCAGAGTGTTTATTAAAACAAACTCAAGTCTTGCTCAGGGACTGGAATATATTTTATTTTACCTTTCCTGCTCTGATTAATCTATATGCCATGTGTCTTGCAGTAATGTGTAACATTATACAGGTACAGGTAACTGCCAAAATAAAGGAAGTGCCAGCATAATGTGTAATATGTCCTGGGACGGAATGTTGGTGGAAGGGGTTAATAGGGCGTTGGGCCACCACGAGCCACCACAACAGCTTCAATGCACCTTAGCATAGATTTTACAAGTGTCTGGAACTTTTTGGAGGGATACATCCCAATTAGAAAAATTATATCATTTAGTGATTTGTTGATTATGGTGGAAAATACTGTCCCAGGCCCCGCTCTAGAATCTCCCAAGTTTTCAATTAGGCTGCGATCTGGTGACTGGGATGGCCATCACATATGCTTTACATAGTCTTCATGCTCATCAAACCTTTGAGTAACCACCCATGTCCTGTGGATGGAGGCATTGTCATCCTGGAAGAAACCATTCCCATCAGGATAGAAATGCTTCACCATATGATGAAGGTGATCATTCAGAATGGCTTTATAATTATCGGTGTTTACCTTGCCTCCTAAGTGGTTGAGTGGACCTAAACTATGCCAGGAAAATGCACCGTAACAGAGCCACCAGAACCCTTAATTTGCCCAATCCTTTATTTGGCAGTTACTTGTATTACACAATTATGTACATTTTGGACTGGAAGGACCTTTCTTCTAGATCATGTGAAGAGTTATTTTTCTCAGTGTGTCTCTGTATACTTTGTATATTGCTCTATACAATATGTCCCTGGTTCACATATGGGTACAACCAAACTGTCAAGCACCTTGTTAGAAAGTCAAGTGATCTGTCTTGAAAATCAAAATAAAGTTATCCCTTGTTACAGTGATGTTATCCATAATCCATCCATAATCAAGATGATCTGGCACACTGTCAATGCATTAACAGCTCAGTGGCTAGCTAGCTATAGGACATTGCAGGTTAGCAAAAATGATCAATATTGTTTTATATCATTACTGTGACCTACAATCTCATATTTTCACCAAAATACATGTATTTAAGATTTTACAATATATAAACAACCGGTTGACCAGTTTTCAACTTGAAATGTAGCTAGCTAGGTAACGTTAGCTACGTAGGTAACATTGGCGTAGTAGTGAACCGCAAACACGCCTACATCAAACCACCAACACATACCTATGATTCGGTCTTTCATTGCGTATTTAGTGACTGTTGTTGCACTGCGGCTATTTCCTTAGTACATTACATCATTACATTACAGGCATTTAGCAGACGCTCTTATCCGTTTATACAGCTGGATATTAACTGAAGCAATTCAGGTTAAGTACCTTGCTCAAGGGTACAATGGCAGTGTCCCACCTGGGGATTGAACCTGCAACCTTAACGTTACAAGCCCAATTCCCTAACCATTATACTACACTGCCGCCCTATATATGCCATTTAGCAGACGCTTTTTATCCCAAGCGACTTACAGTAGTAAATGCATACATTTTTCAGTATGTGGTCCCAGTGGGGATTTAACCCACAACCTAAGCGTTGCCAAGGCCATGCTCTACCAACTGAGCCACAGAGTAAATCTGGCCCAACGAGTCAGTAACATTAGTCAATCTTCATTACTTTCAAGTTGTATATATGTTGAACTGTCTATAATTTGGCTATAAATTATTATGCTTATTTTTTCATTTTTTAGAAACAAAACTAGAGACAGAGATAGATGGATATACATGTCTGCCAATGTGGTTGTCAGTAGTGATATTCTGAACATGTTCTTAAATGTTCTGGTAAGTCATAAGGGTGTTATCACACACCCTTCTTCCATATCGCTGACTTACTTCTGCTTTTGAGTTGCCTAATACATGTAGAAACTCACATATCCTTTCATTACATCAGAACACTGAGAAACTAGTCTCGAGAATGTTTCACTGAACTTTTCTTGCATATTTCTTACTGCCTTAGTATTAAGGGTATACATAAATGCATATGGAAATTTTGAAGAAAAAAAAATGTTTTGCTGCTCCAGCTGATAATATACTCCCTTTTTGGCCAATCAACACTGAAAATCTAAATATGCATTAAAAAAGTATGCTACAGTCAGGTCCAGAATTATTGGTACCCTTGACGAAAACGAGCAAAAATAAAGAAATAAAAAAGGCAGTATAAAAAAACCCCAATACATTTTTTTTAAAAACAATACAGGTCTATATCGTTTACATTGCAGATCTCCCAAGATGGTGGACCCGTGTATTGCTTTTAGCTTAGCAACAGCTAGCACTTAGTTCCACTATGGCTATGGTAGCGCTGCAGCAGTGGCACTGTGCATGTACAAATCACTGTGGACCACAGAGCGAGTCGAGTTAGGGGTAACTAAGTACAACTAAGTGCAAGATGACAAGGGGGCACACAGGACACAAGTGGTCACTGTTTGGTTTGATGTGCACGTAAACAATGTAAACATGTTTATGATGTTTCAGTCTCCAGATCTCAACCCAATTCAGCACTTATGGGAGATTCTGGAGCAGGGCCTGAGACAGCTTTTTCCACCACCATCAACAAAACACCAAATGATGGAATTTCTCAAGGAAGAATGATGTTCCATCCTTCCAATAGAGTTCCAGACACTTGTAGAATCTACGCCAAGGTGCATTGAAGCTGTTACGGCGGCTTGTGGTGGCCCATTGCTCTATTAAGATACTTTATGTTGGTGTTTCCTTTATTTTGGCAGTTACTGATGTATATCAAGTTGTATTATATATCATATTTTCCTGTATGATTTATTTATTTATGACAGGTTTAGACCTCCATAAGTTGTAGGTGTATAACCTTTTTGGACAGAAATCCCCCCCAAAAAAGAAGTCAATTTTCATTGAGAGAACATTTAATGGGAAAGAGTGCAAATTATGGTACAAATCACTGTAATGAGAACATGCGATTCAGTATCTATATCAAAACCCCAGCGGGTTTCCATTCAACCACATATAAATAGAATAACAACTTAAAATAAAGGTTATCAACCACAATTTGAATGCACTATTTGTTGACCATGTGAAACAACTGACCTGTTTGTCCTCTTGTCGTGAACATTTAAAAACCCTGTAGTAAAATAGTGACAACGGTTTGTTCTTCGGCGCACTGCTTTCCCTCCCTGCCCCCTCCACAATCAGATAATTATTACAGCTAATTGCATTTTAATGGATAGGAACACCAAAAACCAAAGCTAAATCCAAGGTAGCTTTGTTTTAAATACATTCAAAAAATCCCCTCACATACAACTGGAAGCCTTTGAAAACATCAATGCTGTAGTAAAAGTCAATTAATAGCAAAAAGTACTATTTATCTCAGTAGAAAATGTTTTTTTCCCCCCAACAACGAAATAAGGACACATTTTAAAATCCATTGTTTCTACAGAGATGAAAAGATACATGACTTGTGACTTGGTAAGCTAACAAAATAAATATTTATAGCAGCTACATATTCCAGTTCATCATTAACATAATTAAAACATAGAAGCCATCAAAATACAGGTTTCTCCATAAATAAAACAAAACCACTACGTTCATGATGGAACCACCTTTAGCATTAACATACATTATAAAATCAATTAAAACCATCTTAAAAAAGGCATTAGAAATGTAAAAAAAGTGCTGCACAGCCACTAATTAACCATAAAAAGGCAACAAAAACAACAACAACAAAAAAACAGACTGATATATCTTGCCTCCCATATAAAAGTATAAATATCTTTAAAACTTAAAGGAATTGGACACTTTTCACACAATTTTCAACCATTATTGTTTGGATGAAATGAGGTAATACCTAGCTGCGTTCTCCTGCCCCCTCCAGCTACTGAAAGTATTTAAGACCTGCGACCAGGAAGAACTTCTCCAGGAAGATCTCAGAGTCGAGCACAGCTATGTGGGCCGCCCTGCCGATGAGGGAGTTGGCAGTGTTGGGAAGGGCGTGGATAACATCGTAGCGCACTAGGCTGCACGCTTTGTTCTGTAGCACTGGAAGAAGCAGGTTCTCGATCATCTCTGCATACACTGGACCTGAGAGACAAAGATGGAGGGACAGCGATGTAGTGAAAGAGTGGTGTGGGTGAGATGGAGGGATAGCGATGTAGTGAAAGAGTGGTGTGGGTGTGATGGGAGGGATAGCGATATAGTGAAAGAGTGGTGTGGGTGTGATGGAGGCGGCGATGTAGTGAAAGAGTGGTGTGGGCGTGATGGAGGGATAGCGATGTAGTGAAAGAGTGGTGTGGGTGTGATGGAGGGATAGCGATGTAGTGAAAGAGTGGTGTGGGTGTGATGGAGGGATAGCGATGTAGTGAAAGAGTGGTGTGGGTGAGATGGAGGGATAGCGATGTAGTGAAAGAGTGGTGTGGGTGAGATGGAGGGATAGCGATGTAGTGAAAGAGTGGTGTGGGTGTGATGGAGGGATAGCGATGTAGTGAAAGAGTGGTGCGGGCGTGATGGAGGGATAGCGATGTAGTGAAAGAGTGGTGTGGGTGAGATGGAGGGATAGCGATGTAGTGAAAGAGTGGTGTGGGCGTGATGGAGGGATAGCGATGTAGTGAAAGAGTGGTGTGGGTGAGATGGAGGGATAGCGATGTAGTGAAAGAGTGGTGTGGGTGTGATGGAGGCGGCGATGCAGACTCTATTACTGCAGGTGACAGAGCAGAGTGCTGTTCAGTACTCTAAAATTGTGATCAAAACGTTTCTTGGTGGGCCTCCGTTAGCGTAGCGGTCTAACATACCCCTATTGGCTGGTCCTTTACGAGTGTGAGCTGCCTATAACGGTCCCTGTTTCGAAACTCAACTGTACCAGACCAGCCCTGGTGGGGAGCCCCGATCGGGGGCAGCTTTTGTCTGTCTGCCCCAGCGGAGGCAGACATACTCTTATGTGCTTCTCAGCGAGTTCATGCCGGCTCACCCTCCCCCATCCCCCTGGGGCAGACAGCCAAACGCTGCCCCCGATTGGGGCTCCCCAGCAGGGCCGATGAACAGTCTTCCTGCAGTAGAACAGTGAAGTATCCCAGGATGCCTCACCTGACTGCTTGTCCTTTAAGGCCGTTTTGCACATCTCAATGCGAGCAGAATGGTAGGGGACATACCGGTCCTGCAGTGAGCCGACCAGCACCACATTTCTGAAGAACTGAAGACCTGAAAGATGCATGAACAATATCTGTCACATCAGTGTGCAAATACAAACAAAATTAACTCTGTGAAGTGTAAATACAAATGTGGTGAACATGCATTTCTGGGGATTTGAATTGATATCTAATTTAATTAACAATCACTTATCACATTTTTTGAGTTATATATATATATATATATATATAAACAAAATCTATATATTGCTGGTGTTGGGACAATGGACTACAATTATAGGCAGGAAATGCAATGTCGCTCAGGACACCGGAAGTGACGCTTTCAGCATCATCTCAACATCATCTTATAATCTACTGTAACCAATATGGTAGAACCAGAAATACTACAGTATTGATAAAACCCAGGAGCGAGTTCTAAGTTCTGAGAGCTGAATGGAAGCTGAGGAGTGCTAAATGAGAAGGTCCAAATTGATTTGAATGTTAATGGGAACACAAGCTTTTAAAAACATTTTTAGACTTTCTCTTTTGGCTTTTTTTCCCCATTTTCTCCCAATTTATAAGCCAATTATATCCTCTTTTTCATGTCAAATATCCCCTCCCTCACACTGAAAGCTCGCTGCCGTAGTCCTGAAACCGGCAGTGACATGCGGGGAAGCACCGCCTCCTCCGAGCCAGAACCCACCAAGCTGTCACCGTAACTCCGGTACACACACAGGGCCACTCCTACACGTAGCAAACTCGTATCGGCTATCCTCCCCCCATCCTGGGGTGGACAGCCAATCGCCGGCCCCTAGTAGCACTCCCGGCCAGAGCTGAAACTGGCATGACCTGGTGGAATCAAACCCTGGTCGCAGTGAGCAGGGCGGGGAACACTTGCTTAAGTGGCTAGTGAAGCTGACCCAGTGCGGCAAGGTGGGTGCTCATTGTAAAGCCCTGAAACCATACTTCCATAGGCTTGGCACTGCCCGACAGACGGGACTGTAGTAACAAGCTCACCTGCTTTTTTGCTTAGCTTGTATAAGAAGGTTTGGCGAGGATCAGGGTGATCGCGACAGGTCAGCTGCAGCAAAGAGCCGGACTTCTTCCACTTCTGCATAAACCAAAGACCTGTGCGGGCAGGCACAAAAACACCGGGGAACTACGTCACAGATCCACGTAACCCAAGCACAGCCTGACTAAGCACACAAGGAGAAGTCATTGGACTGAACAGACACACATCGATGTCACTAGAGGGATCCGGGGGGGAAAAATTCAATTTCACACAATGTGTAAAACTAAGCATTTAATTCGTTATTACGAACCTCTCAAAGCTAAAAGCGGCTCATAACTGGCAGAGTAACACACTTAATTTATGCTCCACATAAATTACAAATATGCATCATTTGAGTGCATAAATAAGTGCCTTTAATGGAAAAGCTATACACAGTCAATGAAAGGATGGAAATTGCTATGATTTAACTGTATTACATTTATACACTATTAACTGCTCTAATTGATTAAAACAATGTATATGCACAGTACTGTGACCTGAAAAACCATATCCTACAAACATCCCAACATGTCCCTTTTCTATTAGTATAGTCTTACACAAATTTTTATACAGCTATATTTGGGATGTGTCATCCAAATTAAAACCAAATAAAGAGGGTAAATGGTCTTTCTTGGCTTTTTTCTTCAGACCAATTTGTTTAAAGATTGGTTACTTCTGCCACAGACAAATGTTTCTTTGATATTTGTACATATATACGGCAGAAGTAACCAGGTGTTTTGTTTTGTTTACTACAAGTGTATTTTTCCTGCTTGTTGAGGACTGACTGCATTATGAACTGAAAAAACAAACTGGTTGTATTTGTGGGCCATTGGACACATTCAAGGATATATATATATTTTTTTTTGGTTTGTTTCAGATTTTTTCCTGTTTTTCTCCCAATTTAGTACCCAATTACACCCTCTACTTATATCGATTTACCCTACCCACGTGAAAACTCTGCTTCCTTCAAGACGGAATTCACCCACCCACGTTCTGGAGACACCTTACATGCTTCACGGCAGACCCGAGCTGGCTCACCCTCCCCCCTTCCCCTGGGGCGGACAGCCAAATGCCGCTGCCGATCGGGGCTGACGACCAGGGCCAGTCTGGTAGAGACGGGTTTCGAACCCCGTCCCCGATAGGCAGTGCACACCGTATTGGACCAGCCAAAATAGTTAAACCGCTACGCTATCCGTCACCGTATCATAGATATTTAACGTAAACTTCAGCTTCTTAAAGCAAAAGTGCATTACTTAAGAAAGATGAAGTAGGTTTAAAAAAAAAAATAGTATTATGTTTGAGTCTTATGTTTGTTTTGTTTACAAACATAAAACTCAGCAAGAATCAAGGATTTAAGGATTCAAATCAAATCAAATCAAATGTATTTGCATAGCGCTTTTCACAAATGTAGTGTCACAAAATGCTTAACAGAAGGGAAGCCAGGCCTAGACCCCCCCAAAAGCAAGCAGTTGACAGTGGCAAGGAAAAACTCCCTTGATGGGGAGAAACCTTGGAAGGAACCAGACTAAAAGGGGGGGAGCCCATCCTCTTCTGGCCAGCACAGGGTGTGATTGATTGATTGATTGCTTGATTGATCGATGTGACGGGGGCGTGTCCAGCGGCTCACCTGTGTTGACGAGGGCAGAGCTGTTGTACAGGGTGCCCAGGTGTGGCCCTGACAGGGACAGGAAAGTGTACAGCTTGTTCAGGTAGTACTTGAACCTGGGCCTTGTCAGCACAGAGCGGATGATCAAGTTGCCCAGGGAATGGCCCACGAAGCTGTAGAGAGAATTCCATGATCATTGTGCAAGTGAAACGAGTAAAACTCACCTTTTTAAATGATGGTGGCTTGGAATCAAGGAAATCGAAACATGAATTAGGAATAAATATTTAATGAAAGCCTACAGCACCACCGTTGCAGATCAGCTCTCACCATCCGACTGCCTCTCAAATGGCTGGCAATGAGCTGAACGGACTACTTCAGAGAGAGAGGCTCAGGGAAGCAACAACTTCAGTGGTACCACCTAAGATATGCCAATCTCCATGGGCACATGAGAGGCCGACAGGTCACACAAATACATTATACATATTTTTATTTTTCTTTTTTATGACAGATTGCATTTATATTATGTGTCATTATTTCACATGTATTGATGGCATAGTGTTTAGAACTAGGAGTTTTATAACTCCATATTGTTAAAGAAGGGAAAGCACAGCTGGAATGTATCTGTACATCTTGTTGAACTCTGACCCCATAAGGAGTTCTGTTATTCACGGGAGAGCACCCTGAAGTAGAAAAATATTCTGTGTGATAAAACGGTCCCACTTTGAGCTGGAACGTCTCAGCGTGCGCGTACGTGAGATGAGGAGGTAAGAACGTGCTTGGCTGCTAAGAATGAACAAGTTTAACCAATCAAATAAGGGGTTGTGATGTAGTTTGGAGGGATAGCCCTCCTCTACACAGACTTTACAAAATAACTGCAAGGTACTGTTCCTGGCAGAAGTAGGAAAGGAAGGAGAATAACTTTTATCTCTATCTTATATTTCGTTGCCTCCGTAACCCTTCGAGGGCTCTGTACTAACACTTGACTTACTTTTTCATTAAAAATCTTTTATTCTACACTCAACCAGACTCTTTGTCTTAGACCGCTCTATCAATGGTGAAGCTGTATACTACATGTTTAGATGTTCGAGACGGTTGAGACAGACTTTAAAGATAGCTGCAATGTATTGTTCTCAGATTCAAACCAACACTTGTATTTTTATACTCTATAACTCATATTTGGGGATTTAGCGATTTTTTGCATTAAAATAATTTATTCTTCTCTCAAACCAACACTTTTTTTTACTCTCATATACTGAAATGTAATGTACTGTATTAATCTGTAACTGTCTTGTATCAATCTTTCACCTGCCAAGGGACTACAGATGAAAACTAGCTCTTGAGCTAACTCTAATTGTACCCATTGATGCCTTTTACAGATATGTTGATTACTATGTGCTGTCTCTTTTAAACAAATGAAATAAATTAAAATTAAAATTAAATAAACCAGAACCTTAGACTGTTGTGGCTGCACACACGGGAGGAAGAGACACCCCACCTTATTCTTGAGATGGTGAGATTGTAGATCTGGATGTACTGCACAATCTCATCCAGGAGCCGGTCCGTCATCGACTCAAAATCAGCGAAGGTATCGTTCTGCAGAGGAAGGGGAACAGAAACAGTTTAATGAATCATTTTGTGAATATAGTTGTATGTTTAGTTTACTTGGACTAACGGCATGCATCCTCTGACCTGGTTACGCTCTGACATGAGGAAGTCGATACGACCTCCAGGTAACCCCAGCTCCAGGTATGTCTTCACCAGCCGCAGGTCAGCACTGTTTCCTGTGTTTATGAATGCGAAGAAAAACAAATCGCACACATGAATAAGACATTTTCATCTTGTCTCGTGGACGGGTCTTGTTAATGCAAACAGGTATGTGGCCAGCTCAACAAAAAAAGAAAGAAAATAATGCCCACCACAGTAGGGGGGCGGCAGTGGCTCAGTGGACCTGAGCATCACTGGGGGTTAGGCTAGATGACTAATGTAATAATAAATTCATACATGAACAATCTCAGAATGGCTATAATGATGAACTTGATGAACTATGCTTAACATCCCCAAAATGCCACGCCAACTCAGAACTAGGGAAGGCAGCGCTCAGTTACACAAAGATGGAATGATATGCAAAGTTCATTGGGTTTAAACAAACTTGTATCAATGGATCGTTTCAAAATACAGAGAAATGATTTATTCCTACAGAAAAAGATCTGCCTCGCTTGATGTTTTGATTTACCCTACACTTTCTTTGCTTGTATTGTGTATTTATATTATATGTTTTTTGTGATTGTTCTTGTGTATTATGCCCAGGGCATCGCTGTGAATGAGGGCTCTGCTCTCTGCTGATTTCCCTGATTTCTAAATATAGGATGTATATATAAATCGCTGTGAATGAGGGCTCTGCTCTAAGCTTATTTCCCTGTCTAAATAAAGGATATATATACACTATATGGCCAAAGGTCAGTGGACAATAATAGTAATTATTGAATTCAGGGCTGTTTCTCAGGGTTTGAGATAGGCCCCTTAGTTCCAGTGAAGGGTATTCTTAATGCTACAGGATACGAAGACATCTTAGCCAATTGGGCGCTTCCAACTTTGTGGCAACAGTTTGGGGAAGGACTGTGCCCCTGTGCACAAAGCGAGGTCCATAAAGACATGGTTAGACCAGTTTGATGTGGAGGAACTCGATTGGCCTGCACAGAGTCCTGACCTCAACCCCATTGAACACCTTTGGGAGGAATTAGAATGCAGATTGTGAGCCAGGCCTTCTCGTCCAACATCAGTGCCTGACCTCACAGATGCTCTTTTGGCTGAATGGGCACAAACTCCCACAGACACACTCCAAAATCTTGTGGAAAGCCTTCCCAGAAGTGTGGCAGCTGTCATAGCCGCAAAGGGGGGGTCCAACTCCATATTAATGCCCATGGTTTTAGAATGGGATGTCCAACAAGCTCATATAGGTGTGATGGTCAGGTGTCCACTGACTTTTGGCCATATAGTGTATCTATATCTATCTAAATAAAGGATATATATATATAATCTATATCTATTTAAAAAAAGGATGTATATGTAAAGTCTACTTCGTCTGCTCACCATCAAGGCCATGAACACAGACAATGAGATGGATGCCCTCTTCTGTTCTCTCCTCCTCCTCCAGACTGAAGTATGGTGTGCTGGAGGCAAGGTTTGGCACCTCACTGTACACAAAACCTGGCAACTTCAGTTGTTTCAAGTCCTCTTTGGCCTGGAGAAAGCTTAGCAAAAAAACACACACACACATATATATATATATATGTACAGTATATTTCCTACATTTTCTGTCATGGAGACTGAAGCAAAAAGGGAAAATACTAGAATTGCTGCATGTCTTTTAGCAACACCATACATTTTTATGAAGACTGTGTTTTGAGAAATAACTGAGAAACTGCTGAACCAAACTAATTTAACACTGATACCATAACCTGATCAAATAAGGGAGGGGAAATCACTTAGTTAAGCCCATAACTGTCATCACATAGCACGTTCCTCCTTTCAATATCACGGTTAAATATACCAAAAATATGGACATGTGTGTTATATGCACAGATCGGGTGGAATCTCGTCTTTTCAACAATGCATGTCGCGGAAAAAATAAATTCCTGTCCCGATTCAAGCCAGGGTACTCTAGGAGAATAGCTGTTCATTACCTTTGGTGAAGTCTACAAGTCCCAAAATATGACACATAATTGATAATGTGGGCATCCTGATCACCGTAAGTGTCTAATGAACAAAAATAGTGACCCTGTTTTGTCACAAGAGCAAACCAAATCAAGAGAGTTCCAATGTATACTCTGCGCTTTGTAATGCCAACAACGACAAAGATGTAATTCTCCTGGCTCTACGAGATATGTGAGAATGTTTCACATAGGGACATTTTGTTTCCTCGTATGGTAAATCTTTGCTATAAAATAAGCCCACACCCATCATTCTCTGATAAATATTGGCCAAACAGCCCCCTCCTGAATGTTCAACCAGCGCCACCAGTAATACGATCATGTGGCATGATCCAGGAGCATTATTGATACTTCCCTCCATAAATGCTGAAATTTGTTTAGGGTTGTAGCCAATGGGTTATCCTTTACAATGATATAAGGTTTCCTTTGGTTTGAATTTACTATCATGTTATAGTATTATATTTCCCCAGAAATATATTGTATCTCAACAAAAACGCTTTAAACGTAAAATAAGTTACTTACATTTACAAAGCATGTACTCTCTGGACATCTATGAAATACAATTCCTAAATTTGCTCTGCATACCAAATTATTGATATCAAAATGATGCCAAGTCACAACTAAACTTTCATCAATATATTTCACAGAAACTAAACAAGCAATGTTCCAAGGCAATGCTTCCCGTATTGTGTTACATTCATTCAAGTAAACGCCCTGCGTTTCTTACTCTTTTAGTCTCATCTCATAAATGTTATGTCACATCCTAAAATGTCTAAGTGTATGTGAAATAATTTGTATGAATTTTATATTCTGTGTTTGAAAATAACACATTATTTCCTATGATGTTGATTGACAGGTCCTAAAACAGACATACATTACAGACACTTACATTATATAACATGTGCACCATCACATATAAACACATACTTCATATACCCCTAAATGTGAAGACTTACACATAGTTCTCAGTCTCAAACTATACTGTGCAAGAACCAACCATCAAAAACAATACATCGTTATTATTAAGACATACAGTCTGGTCCAGAATTATTGCCACCCTTAATTAGCAAATTAGCAAAAAAGGCTATACAAAATAAACAACACAGTAATAAACAATAAATTATTTTTTTTCCTGAAAAAAGTAGCTGTCAAAATGAATGGCAACCCTAAATATTATTTTAAATAAAACCAAACAAAGTGAAATCTGCCATAGAATTCTACTTTTTTAAGTTAATCTCAGTCTGAAGGAACTGTATTTTGGCCTTCCATCACTTCCTGTTTCACTAGGGTATAAAAATTAGGTAACACATGTAAAATCCCTTTGTTATCCATCACCATGGGGAAAGTGAAAGAACTGTAAAATCAAAAGAGACAGTTGCTGACCTGAACAAGTCAGGTAATGGGTACAAAAAAATACATAAATGGTTAAACATACCACTAACACTAATAATTAAAAAAGTTTAAAACATCCGGGACAGTTGCAAAGTTGCCAGGAAAAAGAAGCAAATGCATGTTGTCCCCACGCACAGTGAGCAAGATGATGAGGAAGGCAAAGAAGAAGCCAAGGACCACAGTTCAAGAACTGCAGGTGTTAGTCTTGGGGTCACAAAGTCGCCAAATCAACCATAAGACGCCACCCTCCATACCAACAGGCTCTTTGAAAGTGATGCATGAAGAAATCCCTTACTGAGAGGAACCAACAAATTCAAGCGTCTGGAGTTTGCCAAACGTCATTGAAACTATAACTGGAACCGGATACTATGGCCAGATACTACATTAGCATCCACTAATACTCTAATTACGATAACAATGATAACATTCAGGTCTATGTGTTATCTAGTGCGACTGGACAGACTGGATGTACTCACGCGTTCATTTGTGCGGTTGGGGCGCTCTCGTACCAGTGCAGGGACGCAGAGGCAGAGGGGGACGGGGCATGGCCGGGCTGTCTGGTGACGGTGTCCATCTTTCCCAGAGAGCAGGCCAGGCTGCATGGGGAGTCCCGCGCTGCGGACGTGAAGGACAGGCAGCTGGGAGCACAGACGCCAGGAAGGCTCCCAAATTCGCGGAAGGGATCTGCGCCGAGCTGTTCTGCATGAGAGCCCCCCTCTTCGCCCTCGCCAATGCCATCGCAGTGACCGTAGTCTGCCCCTTCCACCCCGTTTACATAGGACAGGTCATTCCCTTCCTCGTAGTAGCCATTCTCAATCATCTCATGCTCTTGCTTGTCCTCCTCCTCCTCCTCTCCCTCCTCGTCCTCCCCCATTGCCTTCTGACTCGGGCTGACGGAAGCTACCTCCACCGGGCTGATCTCAGAGACGTCGGTACTGGAGCGCGAGCCGAAATAATTCTCCACTAGGCCTTGTCTGACGATGTCCGTACTACTTGTAGCCGAAGTGCTAGAATGACATGCTGCCTGATACTCTCCAGTGGGGTCTCCAGTGGCACATTCTCCAGTGGGGTCTTTCTGGGCCATGGGGTCTACAGAATCTCGTCCGACCTCAGTGGAGCGTTTAGCAACACTTGTCTCCTCATCAATACCCTCATAATGGACTTCAGTGGGGTGTTCTGATAGAGCAACTGATGAACAACTTGGGGTGCCAGTGTCCAAGGCAGCGTCCTGGAATATGCGGACACTGCAAGGTGGGGATGGCGGTTTGCTCCCCTGACTAGCTAGAGCTGCTCTGTACCCCTGTTCTTCAGAGCAAACCTTGGAGGCTGTGGCTACACAAAACGAAAGGGAACTGGTTGTGACAGTGGTGCCAACCGTGCTAGCATTAGTGCTGGTGACAGCATCCATGTTCCCGGAGAATACCACTCTCTGCTCCTGAACCACGACGCTAGACTTCCTGCCCTGATCCCATCTGCCAATGTTGCCTTTCGCCCAATCTGACGTGGATTCACCCTTGGGGGTCGTGTACTCCCGTGAGCTGTCCTCACCGTTGTCATCTGACGGCAGAGAGTTGATGGAGGTGAGGGAGGACTGGATGCCGCTGACCGCGCTGGTGCTCTCAGTGAAAAGGCCCTCGGCACCGCTGCTCCTCGCTGTGGACTCCGGCCTAAGCAGCGGTGCAGTCTGAAGGGCCCTCGCCGCTGGCTGGTGACCCCGATCATCCACTGCCCACCCAGAGCTGGGCTCACTCTCGATCCCAGAGTCCGACAGGCGGGACGAGGCACAGGGCCCACCACTCTCTCCAAACTTTATGGACTCGGCCCCCACCAGCAGGTGGACCTCCTTTGTGGACACGCCCACCTGGCTGAACTCTGGCAGCCTCTCCTCGGGCTTGAAGCCCGTGCCCTTCTCAAACATAAAATCGATATCCGTGGGCACCGACTTTGAGTAGTCTGTCTGAATGACTTCGGGCAAGGTCCCTTGGAAGGTTGCGTCAGTCCGAAAAGGCATCATGACAGTCACCGTCTCCCCTCGGTATGGGTTTTTAGTGTTTGGCTTTACTTCGATCTGTGTGACTCCAGGTCCTTGGGCCAGCTTTAGGCTGCATGGTTGCTCAATGTTGTGTGCTGCTTCACTGTCTGTAGCTCTAGTTCCAAGCTGGGGCTTACTCTTTGCATCCAAAATTAAATTATTTGTGAAAGTGTCACATTCTTGGCTTCTAGTGCTAGTTATGTGGTCACTTGAGGTGGAGTCATTGGCATTTTTAACTGCAAGTGAAGGTTGCAGCTCAACTAACTGTTTTGTGGAAGTCCTTTCGTCACTGTTGAAGTTCCCCAACAAGGCCTCCCATTCCTCATTTTGATCCTCTAGCAGCTTGTAATCTTTGCATTTGTCGCTGCTTTCAGCGGGAGAGACCTTTAGACACTTGAAGCCAACAAGGACCACTGAGTCTTTAGAACTCTGTTTAACAAGTTTCTTGGAATTTTCTGCCTTTATGTTCTTTCTCAGCTTGACGGATTTGCCCTTGAACTTGAAGGAGTCCTCCTGTTTCCCCTTCTGTGGTTTTAGTGGCTGCTCGTCCTCGCCGGGCCATAACGTGGACATCGCAGCTTGGCGTAGTTTGGGGTCTGGGCTGGGGTAGCCCACAGCATTGCACTCTGACTTGTCGACTTTGCTGGAAACGGAGCTGTTCCTTGCATGGTGGACACCGAGCCAGGGAACGTCATGATCTTTAAGTAAGAGAGGAACATTGTCTCAATGTTTAATGAACTTGCACAGTCACAGAATGGTATGTTTTTACAATATGGACATGTCTTTGCACATCAAACATAAGAGACAAGTATGTGATTTATGGCCTTTTCACGAGCAGAATTATAAAACATATATTGAAAAAAATTATTAGTATAATTCACGCATTAAGGCCAAAGAAATGTTGTAATGAACTCAGGCAGGAATAATGGTTCAGGGTAAAACTAACACAAATGTACCCAATTTCCCCACAGTGTGACCGAACTGACCTTCGGTGACAGACTCCAGGTACCGGTCTTCGAAGATGATGGGCAAAGAGTTGACATCTCCGTCAAGGTCAGCACATTCAACAGGTAGAGGGGGTAGAGACAGGAAGTAGGTTGAGCTCTTGATAGCTGTGACCATCTGCAGGTGGCTGTGAGCACTGGGGAGAGAGAGACAGATCAGAACTGAGAGCATATGTACGCATGAAAGATACATTCTTCAATTATATAGTAGTCAAGGTAATCCCAGTACATAACACAGGTATACCCCATTTAGCAGAGGGATTGCATGCAAGCAGAGAACAGAATATTAAATTAAACACCAACAAAATATCAGATCTACTGCCGAATAGTTGTTGTGCCAACTGCACTCATTGCAGCAACATGGTTCAAACTAATTTGTTCACTGATGCCATTTCAAACAAAGTTTATCCAGTTAAATATTTTATCAATTGCAACTCTACCTATGTTGTGTACACACTTTAATGTGAGTGTAGACATTTTAATACTGGGCTGAAAAGCAGTGGCTAAATTTGCTATGCACAGGTCAAATTTGCATTATCCCCATGGTGAAGCAAGGTACCATGGCAGCAAAAATTTCCTTAAAGTGACTCGCAACGGATTAAAACTCTTATTACAGAGAAACATATTGGATACATATGCTCCGAGATATCTCTTCTCATGAATGAGATCAATTTTCCACCTTTTCTGTAATTTATTGCAAATTTGGCCACTACTCCTTGAAATAGTGCTTTGATATGTTAATAAATGGTCAATTGTTGTTATCTGTGCCCTCTGTTGTTGCTTTTCTACTATTGTATTTGTGCCTTCCTCTTTCTGAGTGGCTGGCCATAATACAACCTATTATTCAGCCGACCACTTGTCTGTTTTGCCACGTCTATATATATTTGTGTCTGTCTGATGGGTGTAATCACCCTGATAATTTATCGAGTTAGAGGTGGGACATCTGCATACTACAGTCCCCGAATTATGAGGGCCTTAAACTAAAGGGATTTTTGGAGCACCAATCTCTGGGGAAGCATGGAAGGAGGTTGTGAAAATATTGGTACTCAACAGCCAGAGATGTGCAAGCATGCCTAATTGCATACAAGATATTGAACAGAGGTTATTGGACTCCAATAAAAATGGCAAAATTATGGCTCAGGGAAACATATATATTCTGGAGCTGCGATAAAGAAAAGGGTACCCTTTTGCATATGCTGGATGAATGTATCACGATACTAAAGCTCTGGTCTGCCATAGTTAAATTCATTAATAATGTCATGGACACTGACATAATCAAAAGTGCTCCTTTATTCGTATTAGGTACCCATGAGGGAAGACTCATTATTATTCTGTTAGTAGGCTTCTACTGTCGTGCCCATGTGATTTCATTTGCATACCACTGTTTTTCCTTTATTATTAAATTTTTCCCACCATTGCTAAACAGTTGTGTTGTTTGTAAAACTGCATATGGCAAAATTTGATCTTTAAATATGTTATGGGCCTGAATTTCCGGGAAAGTTTTTTTTGTAAACCCTGTGACCCGTGAGGTTGGAGGTTGACTAACATTTGCAACGCAGATAAGCAGTTCAGGTCATGCGCAAATATGGTTATCCCAGCCTCCCGCGTGGTCCAGTGGTTACAACGTTCGACACTGGCCACGGAGACCGGTGTTTGATTCCCCGTCTCGCCAGAGTCGGCTCTGGCGATTGGCTGTCTGCCCCAGGGAACCCGACAGGACGTTCGCTGCGCATAAGGGTGGCCCTGTAGTACCGGGTTACGGTCGACAGCCTGGTGAGTGCCGTCTCGGAGGAGACGTTACTTCGCCTTCGTCACTACCGGTTGCAGTACTACGGCAGCAAACTCACATTACTAGGGGGGGGATTGACATAAAAATAGTGGGTCTAACTGGCTACAAAAAAAATAAAAATAATAATAAAAAATTTAAAAATTTAAAAAAAAGGTTCTCCCTCAACCTTTTTGGTTGGTAGAGCACGGTGTTCAACACTTCAACTTCAATTCCCACTGGGACTACATGTACTGGAAAAAAATGACTACCGTAAGTCACTTTGGATAAAAGTGTCCGCTAAATGGCATATATTATATTATTCTATTATTGCCTGCTGTGATAAAGATGAAGAGAAATGGGGAAATGGTCCAGGTCTACGGGAAACTTACTGTAGTTCTTGATATGCCAGAGCAGTCTGTCTCGGGTGCTCAAGACAAAAAAAAGCCTCGGCAAACCGTCTTACCTAAAAGAGAAAAGATCACAACTGTATTATGGTAGGGCTGTATGTGTATATGTCTCTCTGTAGAAATGCAGCACATTACTTCATTTGCTTCAAGGCAAGTGGTCACCAGTGTAGTTGTGCTTTTTGCCTTATTGGCGAATGGTAACATTGCAAAAGAATAAACATAAGAACATAATATAGAATGATGAGAACGGGCCGTTCAGCCATGCGTAGATAGAGAACATTCAGCGCATAGATGGAGAACGCTCCGTCGTACTCTGAGTGAGTGGTGCTCGCGGGCTAGGATGGCGGTGACGTCCTCGTGCAGGGACACCACTTCCAGGAACTGGCCCCACAGCGCCATCAGAAGGGAGCAGAGCAGCGCCAGGTTCATGTTCACCAGCTCTGCAAGCTCATTGGGATTCTCTGCTTTCTGCTGCAGGAGGATACAAAAAAAACATCCCAGCAAACAGGGGGCGGCGGCGTGTTTGTGGAGTATTCTGAATGGGAGGGGGTGTAGTCTCAGTTCCGAAAATTCTCACAAATGCACAGTCTAGGGCAGCAGGTGGGTTATCTGATACCATTACAGACAGCGGAAATCAAAGCAAATGCTCTTCCGAGTGTATCACAGCAACTAATTTTCTGCTAGAACATGATCATGTTTTTTAAATTTTGTTTTAGATTTTTCCCCGGTTTTCTCCCCAATTTGGAAGCCAATTGACCCTTCGCTAAACCACGCCACAAAACGCAGACTGGCCAATCACAGCGCAGTATTTGACAGACTCCGACAGGGGTCCGACAGTTTTTTGCTGCACTCCATTGACTTTGACGAAAAATTTGAGATTTTCTTCATTTTCGAGCTGGTTTTGTGGATTTTTAGCTAATTATGGTTAAACGTTGTGCCTGGGGCACTTGTAACAGTGACACTCGTTACCCAGAGAGGTTGGAAGGAGATATACGTTTTTTTTCCTTTACAAAACCAAAATCAAATCCTGAAAAGTGTTAGCCAGCTAAGCTAACGTGGCTACGGTCTGGATATACAGCTCCGGGTTGCAACGTTGGTAAAGTTAGACTAAATGTTAGCTTTGTTATTCGTGATCCAGCCAGCTTGCTAACGTTAAGATGTTACAGTCAAGCTCTAAAAAACCTGTGGGTAACGTTACCTTGATGTCAAAATGTAATACTATTTTTCATTACTATATCAGCACTTTGTCAATGAGAAGCCCAGTCCCGAGTACCCAAATCTTGTGGAGGACTGGGCTGACACACTGCTGATATTTTTTGCTTTACAGAGGTCCAGGGTATGGAGCTACCTGTGGAGCTAACCAGAGTAATGTCGTTACAGCACACTATAGGCTACTAATGTTACGTTAGTTAGCTAATGCTAGCTAACTTACTACTGAATGTAACGTTATATAGGCCTACTGCTTTTGCTTTTTAATGATTGTAATAGTGAATAGAGACCTACCCAGCTTTACAGGAACAGTGTTGCTCCTTAATGTCGTTGTCCTCTGTCTCAATCGCCAGGTGATGCGGTAGTTCACTTTTACTCTGATCTGTAGGCTTTCGCTTCTATCTTAATTTACGTAATTTTGTTGCTGAGTCAGTGTGATATCTTGAATATAACCTTCAAATGCATATTGTAGACCCTTCTGTCTGCTTCTATCTGAAATCGCTTTTTCTATTTTCCAAAAATTGGACAATATTTCTCCAGGGAGTGCAGTTAGCGACAGTGGGAGCGCCATGCTGGCTCCGAAAGCTTGACGGACTTAGCAACAGTAACTAAGGGGGGGCGTGGTTTAGCGAAGGGTCAATTATACCCTCTATTTATTGTCTACGGCACAAGCTACTCTCCGAGGCTGGCGATAATCTGCCACCTTCGAGACCAACCCCCTTTCTGAAGACACCCTTACGTGCTTCACAACGAATTCTTGCTGACCACCCTCCCCCCTCCCTCAGGAGCGGACAGCCAAATGCCGCCCCCAATCGGGACTAATGACCAGGGCCAGTCTGGCAGAGACGGGTTTCGAACCTCGTCCCTGATAGGCAGCTTGCACTCATACAGGACTTTAAAATGCCACACTATCCGCCAGGCCCTCAGAACATGATTTTGTGTCAGCTGTTAACCATACATTTTAGTGTGGGAGCCAGACCTGCTAACTAGCCAATTAACTAACCTACTGGGTCTGGTAATGCTTCTGCTCTTGTTGAAATCTCCCTCTCTCGTTGAAATCTCTGCCTTACGCATCTTCTACGTGACACATAAGGTATCAACAATTTGGGTTGACATGGCAGTTTCCTGGACCACATTCAGTGCTCTGTGTTAATCAAGAGTTGATGCCGTGGAGCATTAAGGTGAAACTTACCTTAACTTGATCACACAGCTCAGAGAGCCGGGCCTCCATGTCCAGTTTCTCTGAAAAAAAAAATATATATTCATGATTGCAATAATATATTGCAATTAGTATTCCTCACTAAATATATCCCCATGCTTAAAATTAAGGTACAGTGGGTATAAATAGGTATTCAGCCCCTTTGGCATTATTCACATTTTATTTTCTTTCTTCATGGAATCAAAATTGATTTAACTGGGATTTATTGTCACTGATCAATACAAAGTACTCTATAATTAGAGGGGGTGGTAATGGGGATGAAAACCAAAGTTTTGGAATATGATTACACCCATTTCAGTGGTGATGCATTGGGTCATTTGGGAGATATTTTGCATAAGAAGTGGGCACCTAGCATGAAAATAACCCCCCACCCCACCCAAAAAACGAAATCTGCATTATATGCAATGGTGTGGTGGACCTCTGAGGCCTACTGTTGTAAAATTGCAACATCTATTTGAAACTGTGTAGTAGTACCTATTCCTGACTGAATTTAGACAAAAACGACATATTCCAACACCTACATATTCCAACACCTAACACTGCAACATTTTTGGTGGGAAAATCTTAACACTAAGACAGGGGTGCCCAAGTTCTGTCCTGGAGATCTACTGGGTGTGCAGGCTTTTGTTCCAGCCCTTCAATAACACACCCGATTCCATTAATCACTTCACTAACACACCTGATTCCACGAATCAACTGCTCGTCAAGGCAATGAATGTTCAAATCAGGTGTGTTGGAACAAAAGCCTGCACACCCAGTAGATCTCCAGGACCAAACTTGGGCACCCCTGCTCTAAGACATACCACATACCAAGTGCAAACAAGATGGCTCTCTCCCACTGAGCCCCCGGCTCTCTCTTCTGGAACAATTTCAACAATTTTCCAAGTAAGTATTTGACCTGAAGTAATTATAATTTAGTTATTTATATTTTTCTCAAGTCTGATAATAATGAATAATGAACTATTATAGTGCATAGTGAAAGTCCCTCATCTAATTTAGTTATATTTATATTTTTCAGTGTTAATAAATTCCCAAATGGGGAAGTCACACAAGTCTGATAATAATGAATAATGAACTGTTTCAATTTGAAATAAAAATGTTATTGTTAACAAAGTATTCCAAATGAATTGAAAGTCTTTATACACTAGTATTAGCAGACAACAAGACTAGTGAGGGCATACAAATGGCGGAATAGCCTGAAAACGCTTTTTTTATTTTTTTTTATTTCAAGGGGTGGGGGGTTATTGTTGAGATACAGAGTTAGTTTTGGTGTCAACATTTTTGTATTGATAGTGTTAATAAATTCAGGTTCCCAAATGATCAATGTCCTTCAGGGATCTTCAAATTTTGACCTTGGTGATTACCACCCCCCCTACTATAATGTCAAATAAAAAACAACAACAATAACTATTGGGTAAGTCTCTACCAGCTTTGCACATCTGGACACTGCAATTTTTGCCCATTCTTCTTTACAAATTTGTTTGTGCTTGAGGTCTGATTTTGATTCCATAAAGTAAGAAAATAAAATGTGAAAAATGCCAAAGTGGGGTGAATATTACTATACCCACTGTATGTCTCAGAGTCAAATATGATCTGTGCTGTGAACCAAACCACTGCTAAAGTCAGAGAATGCAAGCAGTTCATATGGTACTTGAAAGCACAACTTCTGCAACAGTAATGTGGTGTGAGTTTTAGATAGTGACTGTAATTTCAACAGAATCTGAGCCCAATTAAAAACTGTGCAAGAATGATCCTCCCTGGCTGTGCCATCGGGAATGTTCACACTGATGTTGTAGCCCTCAGAAACCATAGATGGTGTTCAAATAATTTAAATATGCTGAGATAACGCGTTTAATTCAGTTGAGAAAGTTTGAGAAAACAAACAAACAAACAAACAAAAATCATAGAGAATGGCATCATTAGACACAAATGAGAATCAAAACCATTTGCATGAAAGAGGATAGGTGCTTTGAAACAGAAAAGACAGCGGAAACAAGCAGCCTATAAGAGTCCAGGCCTAGAACCTGCTTCATCTGACTATAAAGAGAACAAAGATGCTGAATTGTCATTGTAAACAAATAACCAAATCCAAAAATATCTGAAGATGGGAATTAAGTGAGAATTCCTTGTATGAGATCATGCCTGCTCCGTGTAAAGGTGTGTAGAACAGAGAAAAAAATGTCTGTAAGATTGGGAAACTATTACTATAACAGAAAAAACTAAAAAGAGTTATAAGCAAGTTTGACGTGAAGAACGTGTGGGATGAAGGACATACCTACGTAGGTGGGTCTCTGCCTTCGAGGATACGGTCTTCTCAGAACTCGCTCATAAAGCGCTTGCATGCTGGGCTTGGCTAGTTGTGGGAGTATACATACAGGCATGTTTACTTTTCCTTCACTGTCCTTTCAGCTGGATTAGTGTTTATCCGCATACTGGCAAACATAAGCGATGTGAAGTATCAGATCAAAGTGAGTGTTAGATCAAGGTAAACTGCCGTGGGGCTGATTAGTGTTAGCAGAGCTACTTAAGAAATACCACAGAGCACACAACTGAGTACAACTGTCATAGAAAATATAAAAAAATCTAGTAGTAAAGAATATTTGTAGACTTTGTGTTAGACGGCTGTATATTTAGGGTAGATTAGCATTACTGCTTGTTAACAAAATTATGGGAGTTAAGCACAATGATTCATTTTATTTAGGAAGGAGAGGTAGGAGTTGAGAGTCTGGGGGGGTTAGTACGCAAAAGCTGATGTTCTTTTAAACCATTAGCTTTACCTGAACCATGACAAAAATATGAGCATAATAAAGACACATGCAAACATTTTTTACATTTCTACATTTTATACTTGAAACTGAGGCATTTAGTGGGGTTCTGTTTTTATCGTAAACAATTACATTTTATTTATCTACTGCTTATTACAAACTCATAGGGTGGTAGCCTTTAAATTATAACAATTAAAACTCATACAGACAACTGACAGTTCTTTGATTATTGAATAAAATTAAATAAAGGTTTTGAAAACTGGTCGCAGAAAAGTGAAAGCCCTAGTTATGGGACCTATTTCAATTCCTGTACTCTAACATACTCTAACCTAATATTTTTACAAGTTTGTGAAGAGTGTGGTGACGTCCTATTTGTTGTGACATATTATATCCATCTAATTCACTGTGTTATTCTATTGTCATTCTACTACACCATCTTGGTACTCTAACAGCTTGATGGAAACCTGAGGAAGAGGTTTACGGGATGTCTCCCCACAGGATGTGTAACGTATAGTTGCACATATGCACGCGCATGCTTGTTAGCAGATCTCACAGAAGAAATTCTCAACCACTTTTCAAGAAACACTAGCATGTCCGCCTTCACTGATTTGAGACATTACAAATTTCATCCCTGCAGCACAAAAAAACAACTGTTCCTGATGGTCTTCTTGTGACACAATAATAAAAAATTAAAATAATAAAAATAATAATAATAACAGACTGCCTTTATTTATCACCTTTATCCCATCTCAGGATCTATGGGTGCTTTACAGTGATGGGGGGGGCAGACAACTTCAACCACCATTACAGTGTGGTCCTCACCTGAGTTACTGCAAGGCGATTATTTTACGCACATCAGCTGAGGTGGAGAGGGAGGGATTTATACTGCAGGATGATCAGATGTCAAAATTGAGGGAATTTTGCCAGGACTCTTGTGAAACCTCCTTCTCTTTGCAATACGTGGTCACGGTACAGAGCTAAGACATGTTTTGACATTTCAAAGAGAATTGTTGTCTCTTTGCCACTGATCTTCCACTCCGTGGATGACCGTCTCCAGTCGATGCATTTCCTCCTCAATTATAGCAATAATTACAATAATCACCGTTTCAACCACCAGCTCTGCTTCTTGTTATAGCTCGTACTAGAGCTAGCAACATGTTGTTCATGCATACACATATTTTGACACGATCATCCTTCGCTTTATTGCCGACTGCCAAGCAGGGAGGTGGTGGGTACCAGTTATGAAGCCTTCGGTATGACTCAGCTGGTGACTGAAGTTCTAGGGTCAGGGTTGGGCCTGCTAACCACAGCGACGAATCAAATAAAGTGACCCTCACAATGGGATGGCATGAAAACCACACGACCAATTACATGCATGAGTTAACGCAGACAAACCTGTGTAACACGACGCCACTTACCCAATTCCATTCTGAGCGAGGTGGGGAGGTCCTTGGTCACCGCAATGAAATATCTGAAGAGGCCCTGATAGGCTAGCAGGAGACTGGCACAGAGGCTGTGGTGTAGACTGTAGGCGTGTTGCAAGCAGTGCTCTGACACAATGGATGTCCTGCCCTGTAGAATTGCATGGTGACACAAACGCTGTGTGTAAAAATCTGCTTGCAGGCATCGCCAAACATGGTAGTCACAGCAGTAAAAATTCTGTAGAAATTAGTATCAGAAGTGACTAAGGAAGCAAGCAAGGAGCCTACATCAAAGGAAAGACAACACAGGGTACTCCCGAAGATTTTCTCCATAGTATTTTTTTGCTGATATTTTTTTCCTCCACCAAGTAACCCTCCACATAGATATCATAAACATATTTGTTATTTATCTTGTTCATAGAAGCTGCCTTCTGAATAATTTTGCCCAATCAAAAGCATCAATATTACTTCCAGTTATGGCAGCAATATTGCAGCAAGGTAAATCAAATTCCCTCTAACAACTCTGCACCTTACCTCGCCACACAAAACAATACTTTTTGTCCTTTTACGTTTGTTTGTGAAACAGAAATGGAAGGCTACCAACAAAGGCTACAATAAAAATAATCACTTAAAAAAAAAAAATTATACATACAATGGACTTGAAAATTGACTGTTTGGTTGTGTTTTTTGTTCAGTAGAAATGTAAAAAAAATTATAATAATTCAATCAAGCTACTCAATGCATGGAGAGCACTACAACAGGGAAATGCCAGGCATACAAGCAAGTCAAGACAGCTTTGCAGCTGTGCAAGCTGAGAAGGTTAAGAATACGCAATTGAAGGAAATCACATATTGAGCCATCAAATTAATCTAACAATCGAACATCTAATTTTCACGCGAAATAATTAGATATGTGTTTATGTTAGCAACAGTTCAATAAACACACATCAACAAAATATTCTTCCAGCTTTGAGAAGAAGATCTCTGAGAACATGGCTATGTTCAATTCCATCAGGTTGCGCCAGTTTTGGCTATGGCCGGGAGTGCCACTAGTCTGCCCCAGAATGTGGGGAGGGAAGCCGATACGAGCTCACTGCATATAGGAGTGGCCCTGTGTGTATACCGGAGTTACGGTGACGGCTTGGCGAGGTTCCGGCTCGGAGGAGGCGGTGCTCCGCTGCATGTCACTGCTGGTTTCAGGATTACGGCAGCGAGCTCTCAACATGAGGGAGGGGATAACTGACATGAAAAAAAGGGTATAATTGCCTCCAAAATTGGGGAGAAAAAATGTTAAACATTTTTTTTTAAAGAGTATAAACTGAAATAGCAAACATGAAGAACTGAACTGTGAGGAACATGGTCGTTTTGTATAGGGTGTCACAGTGCACACTGAAATTGTGTTATCTTACATCTGAGGAGAGCTGTTTCACGTAGCTACTTCCAAACACGACGCTCTCCAGGGAGGGGATGGTGGACTCTTTGGTCTGCGCTGGGGCACTGCGGTTTAGCCAGGTGCTTTTCACAGGCCGCGGGAAGCTGCAAATGAAGCAAACGTACATTTTGGAAATCAATAAGTGAGAGATTAGATATCATTTGTATGTGTTTATGGCCCCCTTTAAAACTTGCTACATCCGTCTGTTCTGGTAATTTAAGATACCTTGTGTAAATATTTTGTTGACCTGTGTTGTTGTGCGACATTTGTTGAAATGGAAAAGGAATCATTTATATAATAATGTTCTTACCGTTCAATCGATGCCCGAAGAGCTGCACTCCAATTAATATTTTGTGTGATCGAGTGCTTATCACAGACCGCCCCATTCCAGTAAAACTTTGTGTTTGTCATTTGTGTTACGTATAGTGTACGTCACCATCATTTTTGCCTTGTTTTTGGCCACATTAGATGGTTTTCGCATGCAAAAAGGAGGTTTTCAGGTTTCCAAAGAGCCTAAAAATAGCTTAAGTTTGTACATCATCCTTACGGAGAGATAATGCTTTAGCTAAAGTATAGAAAACAGAGTCATCACTAGAGAAAACAATGAGCAAGTTGGACTGCATGCAAGCGACGTGTGATTACTCCATTAGTAAATGTACAAATCGGATTCCCGGAAGCAAAGGACACACAGCAGCAGTAATCGAGCAGAGTTCCCCTTCTTCCTCTCCCCTGGCGAAACTGAATCTCTGATCAAGAACATTAGTCCCCTTCTTAGTGAGTTCCGCTCTAATTCACTGCATCACTGGAAGGGTGGCGCGTTGGACCTAAACAGACTCAAGAGCAAACCCAGCATTCACACAAAGGGCATTGATTACACAGAGTGACACACACCTGTGAGGCTTTGGCACTTCACTATAGACTCCAGCACCCCATAGAGTGTGAGAAAATGCTGAGAAACGAAGATGGCCCAAATTTACAGCTCCAAAGGCAACAGTGTAGAAAGTAAGAGGAAATATCCCGTAGCTGTAGTTGGAGGAAACTCTCCTAACAATGCATCATGTAGGAGAAATGAAGGCTGAGGATGACAGTAATTCTACTGATGGTGGTGATGAGACAAGTGTGTCCAGGGGAGAGCCTAAAAGAGGAACAGGACACAGTGTGTACACATGATTGCATCGACTGTCGATCTTTTTGCTTACAACATGCGCCAAATCATGAAAAAAAACACAAGCCTCAAGGGCCCCCGGGTGGTCTCAACTGGTACAACACTCGCGTCGTGGTGCGCATCTGTCTACGATGGTGTCTGTCGTATCGTTGCTATACTGATCTCTTGTTCCAGCTGTGATTAAGCACACTTATTTTTGCTCTGGATAAGAGTGTCTGCTAAATGGCTAAAATGTAAATGTAATACAAATTATTTATAGGTGTGGCGATATAATTGTTTTTTACCCTTTAATACCAGTGTGTTAATGCCGTAGCGAACTGGCAATTTCGCCATGTCTGATAAAGAGCAAGCGCCAAGTTACGAGAGTCTCCGTCAGGGGCGCTTCTCTCATTAGGAACCTGAGGGGGAATAAAACCGGCTCCGCTGGATGGGGCAGTGGAGAAACATCCTGACTTCTTAAAAGAAAAACACCGCCCTTAAAAAACGCACTCAAGACCTTTCTTTGTGACATGCTATGGCCTTCAAGCAGAATGCAATGAAACATATCATCAAATCCATTTGGGAATGAATCAATTGTGATCAAATGCTAAAAGAGGTTTTTTTCCTGAATCGCCAATGATTTCCTTTAAAAGAGCGCCGACCATCGGGGACAAAGTAGTTAAGAGTGATCCACTCTGGAGCTCCAAACCGGGTACGTGGCTTGATTAAAAACATTGTAGGAACCTTTAAAATGTGGGTTGTGTCATCACTGCAACACTATCATACAAAATAAGTCATTTATGGATTTGAAAACTAAGAAAGAATATGAAATGATTCACCTAATTAATTGTAACACAGTGTGTTGTTAATCGATTAGTGTGTCCCTGTGGATGCTTTTATGGAGGTCGGACTAAGAGAAAACTGAAAAAGCAGCTTGCTGAACACCACTATGCAATTCACACCAGTAATTTATACTATCCTATGGCAAAACATCATATGGAAAAAAATCTGAATAATCCTACTTCTTTAAAAGTTCAAGGAATTGAAGTTGTGGAAAAAATGTTTTGTGGAACAGACAGACAGCCTAAAGCTTTTTGCTCTAGTGTGAAATGTACTGGATTTTGAAATTTAAGGCTATGGAGTTCACTCTGATCAAATGAATAAATAGACTTTAGACCTTTTTACCCATGAGTAAATGGGGTCTTATTCATTGCATCTGATGTTATATGTGAAAGTAATTCACGTTCCTACTTGGCTCTTTTTACCTTGTGTGGTTTCTATTTTTATCAGTCAGTCAGTCAGTCAGTGCAAGTTTGGTGCATGAAGCACGTTTTCCAAAGTGGTGACTGTGACTAATTGGTGTGAATGTCTTTGACCCTGTGTTAATATTTTAGGACAATTTAGGACACCTACTGACAGAAAAAAACATGGACACACACACACACACACACACCAGTTTTTTCATTGTGAGGCCACGCCCTAATGAAGGTGCTATGCGTAGGCAGTTGTCATTTTTTAAATCTTCCCTATTTGGATGTGCCCTGACAATGCTTGAACATGGCAGTGCCTGAACACGATGTTGGCAAGTATTTTTGGGGGTTTCAGATTTTTTCCTGTTTTTCTCCCATTTTGGTTACATTTATTTCAATTCACCCTCCCTACACGAGTCCGCCACTCGTCTCTACGAGGCAAGCTAATTCTCCGAAGGCAGTGAACTCCGCTTCCTTCGAGATGGAATTTGCCCACCCACGTTCTGGAGACTCCCTTACGTGCTTCGCGGTGGACTCGAGCCGGCTCACCCCCCTCCCCCTGGGGCAGACAGCCAAATGCCGCCCCCGATCGAGATGAGGACCAGGGCCAGGGCCAGTCTGGTAGAGTCCCAGTCCCTGACAGGCAGCGCACTCCATGTCGGACCAGCCGAAATATGGTGCGTTAGACTGCTACGCTATCCGCCACCCCTTAATGTTGGCAAGTTTAATGCTGTTTCACTGCATTTGTACCACAGGACCAGCACAATCCATAGGCCACTAAAGAGGCGGTCTGAACTGGCAGTGAGTGAGTTTCAAGGGTGTTTTGTTTATTGCATAATATAGGGTGAGTTCACCTACTGGGACCGATTCGTCGTGGACAGAATGTATCAAGATATGATTAGATGAGACCAAAAGAAGAGTCTCCAGCCAATCACACCCTTATTGCTTCTCCAGGGCTGACATCACATCCTGTAGTGGAACGTTCACGTGCTAACGTGCTAACTGACGTCTCTGATCTCCTCTACAGTTGCACGCCGCATTTTACCTTAAAATATTAGGGCAGGTAGAAATTTAGTTTGGGTTAGTAGACTCTATGTAAAATGTAATCTTTACATATTGTGGCATCCCAAAGGGCAGAATGAGGAAATGGCTGCTTGCCTCTTTAACTCTTGGGAGCCACTAGAGCCAAGAGAACTACAGTTCCCAGCAGCCTGCAGTCCCACACCTGAAGCAGGTAAAGCCATGAGGACTTTTGTGTCACATTGGGGAGGGAGTAGGATGGAGTATTGGAGAGCGGGAGAGAATTGGAGAAGTGTTTTGGATTGCTGTTTGGATTTGACTTGGATTGTTTTGAGGACCCCCTTTTGTGTACCGACTATTGGATTGTTTAAGGAACTGAACCGTATTTGTGACTTGGATTACGGACAAAGGCAAAGAGAAGGATTGTGGACGTGTTTGTGATGGATGTGTTTGTTTGTTTGATTACCCATTTTTTTAAATGATTTGTAAAGAATAATAAAATTATAGTTTTGTTTGAATCCTCTGGATTCTTCAAGTGCCTACACCCTCTGAAAAGGTCCTTGAGTGTCACCCCACCCTCAGTGGCACTACAATATTTAATTACTTGAATAGCACCGATATAAAATTATGGACGTTTGCAGCCATCTATCAATGGGAAGTGTGATGTTAACACTGGAGGCATTGTACGGGAAGGAGTGCCATTGGCACCTCTGAGACCTGGCTGTGGACAAGCAAATTGGCCCGCATCCTTTTGCATGAGACTTTAGGCACAAACTCGCTCAAGCTTTTGGCTGGTCAGACTATGGAAATGCTGCTATTGTATTCCCAATCATTCTCTTTGGTCTGCTGCCTCCTGTCCATGTTTGAAGCAATAGAGGAAACAGGACTCAATAAAAGCCTTTAGCTTTCTGACATTTTACACTTTCTGACAAATTCAATAATAGTTGTAATATTAGTTACTTTTTCTTCAGTTACTTAATTACTGACAATTTGATTTCTCGTACAGATACAGAACTACCAGAAATCAAATGCTTTCTCGCCATAAAAAAATAAATCAGTTCCATGATAAAAACAGTATCAGTGCTGCTACAAATGATGAAAAGACTCATACATTGTTATTTGCACTCGTCTAACAGAAATTTGAATTGAACTCCAGGGCAATTTGCATGCGTCTGTGTTGTAAGCCTTACCTTATCAAGGGCTGATGTAGAGCGACCAAAGAGCCATGGACAGTCACAGAGATGACTGACAGGTGAAAGTAATCGAACATGGCGTTGACGTGCTGGTGGACGCCACGGTACAGGTTAAAGTGCAATCGGAGGGTGCGGCTGCTGATCATTGGCAGGGAGCTCATGTCCTCTGGCCTGTGCGCAGGGAGAGACAAAGTGGGGTTGCCTGGGTGACCAGCGTGAGACATGCATGAATGCAGTTACAGTACCATTTAAAATTATTAATATGAGATCAATTAAAATCCACAGAGTTTCAATAACATGCAATTTTAAAGAACCATCTCATTTATTGAAATGTTGTATTGTAACAATATGTGATGATGGTAAAGATTGTGTGGACAATTTTAATAATAATAATATTCTTTATTCCCATGTTACACAAGGAAATTAGAATTTGTCTTTCACATATCTCTCCTAAGAGAGGTCTGAGCGCAGGGTCAGCCATAGTGCGGCGCCCCTGGAGCATTCAGGGGCTCAGTGCCTTGCTCAAGGGCACTTCGGCAGTGCCCCAGGAAGTGAACTAGCACCCCTCCGGTTTCCAGTTCATTGTTTATTTGTTTGGCCTTCCTTAACCTTAAAGTTGTGCAAGAAGTATCTGATGAAGGAGGAACATGAAGGACAACTCAAACTAATGACCTGGCCTGCCCAGTGTCGACTTCAATCCCATATAACCTGTATGGAACGCACTGGACAGAAGAGTCAAAGCAAAGCAACCCACAAGTGTCTGGGAATTGCTGCAGGAAAGCTGGAAAGACATGTCGGGTAATTTCCTGCTGAAACTTATTACCGGAATGGCCCGTGTTTGTGAGGCTGTTATCACGACATTGTCATTTTCAAGTATTTACAGAAATGTATACGGTGTAAAACATATACCATGTGTACCAATAAGAAAAAGGAACATCAAAACAAAGTTCAAGAAATTTTAATTGAAAATGTAATCTTGGATTCCTCAAAATAGCCACCCTTCGCCGTGATACCAGCCTCATAAACACAGGCCATTTGGTTATTATGTTTCAGCAGGAAATCACCTGACATGTCTTCCCAGCTCTCCTGCAGCAATTCCCAGAGACACTTGTGTGTTGCTTTGCTTTGACTCTTCTGTCCAGTTATTCCCATACAAGTTCTATGGGATTGAGCTCTGGACACTGGGCAGGCCAGGTCATTAGTTTGAGTTGTCCTTCATGTTACTCCTTCACCAGATAGTTCTGGCACAACTTCAAGGTGTGTTTCAAGTTGTTATCTTGCTCAAGAATGAAGGAGTGCCCGCTTAGCCGTAGTCCAGATGGAAGGTGTGTCCAAAATTTTGACTGGTACTGTATACACACACAAATATATATATATATAAAAATAAAAGGGGCACAAATTAACAATTATGTCACAGGCATTTAAAAATATATTCCATCTTTAAATATATATTAATTTTCTAGGAAATTTGATGCGTCCTTTGGATACATACGAATAATCCCCATCTGTGAAGTGCAAATCTAAAGAAAGCTGGAAGTCCATTTCATTGAGTAAACCTTCGACCTGAAAAACAAAACATTGACATACAAACTTCAATAACTAATGTGTACAGTGCATCACATGTGAAGGCTATACTTAAACAATCCTGAAAAACAAAATACAACATTGTGGTAGCTTGCTATAGCAGTTGGGTCTCATGGATATATATCTATAATATATATCCATGAGATATATATTATATATTATGCTTAAATAGTATATCAAAACATTCTAGCATAATTTTATTCTAATGCTGAACATCAGTATTCAGGAAATAAATACAGAAAAAGGAATTCCACTGTGACCATAGACACGATGCCCTCAAGCGGGATGTGTGAGCGTTTGCCTGGAGGGACACATTTAAGGGTTAAGAATGATGGATGAGCTCGTCTAAACCAGGTTTTTTTTTTTTTTTTTTTGGGGGGTTTCTTTCTCTCTCTCTTCCTTTCGTCCCCTCCTCTTCCCCTCCCCTATCCCTCTTAATTTACTTCATTTGACATTTTATTTATTTATTTATTATTAATACATTTTTTCCCATTACTTATTCCTTGAACCCACTAATCCTGCCAAACTGCACTTATGGGGGAGGGAGGGAGGGCAGGTTAGGAGTAGTAGAGAGGGAGGAGTTGGGCAGGAGGGAGAGCGGCAAGGAGGTTGGGAGGAAGATCGAGGGAGGGCGGGGGTTTGGGCTGGCTGGGAGGGGGAAATCGTGTTCTGAAAACCTTGTAATGATGTATGCATGTCTCCAGAAATAAACCTTGGTTAAAAAAATAATGATGGATGAGTTGGACAACAGCTAGCTTAAAATGTTTGTGTATTTACAGTCATGTCCAGAATTACTTGCAATGTAAATTGATGAAAATGAAAATGAAAACAAATACCATACTGAAATATATTGTCATTTTCCAACATGTGGAAACTATTTTATTTTAATTTTATAAATGATTCAATGGAATCTATCTTAATAAAAAAATTATACATTTCTTTAAAAAAAAAAAAAGGTTTCACAATTATTGGCAACTGTTTTTTTGTGCAGCCTCCCCTGGCAAGGATAACGGCACTGAGCCTATTTCTGTAATGTTTAATAAGGTTGGAGAACACATTTGGAGGAATCTTGGACCATTCCTCTGTGCCGAACCTTTCAAGATCCTTAGTATCCTTAGGGTCGTGCTTATGGACTGCCCTCTTCAATTCAGACCACATGTTTTTTATATGGTTTAAGTCAAAAAAATGGCATGGCTATTGCAAAACATTGATTTTGTTTTCACAACACCATTTCTGCGTTGATTTTATGTTTGGGGTTATTGTATTGTTGGAAGGTCCATCTTTGGCCAAGTCTCAGCTTCATGGCAGAGGCAACCAGGTTTTTGACAAAAATTTACTGGAACTTGGTGGAATTCATTATGTCATTGATCTTAACAAGAGTCCCTGGACCACTGGCAGCAAAACAGCAAGTATCAATGATCCAACACCATATTTGATGGTGAGGGCTTTCTTTGTGCAACCCTTCCAAAGAGCCTGTTAGTATGGAGGTGGCATCTTATGGTTGATTTTGAGATTTTGTGAACCCACGACGCAACTAAAGTTTGTAGTTCTAGAACTTTGTTCCTTGGATCCTTCTTTATCTCCCTCACCATCTTCCTCATTGGGCGTGGGGACAACATGCACTTGCATCCTAATTCCTGGCAAGTGTGCAACTGTTCCAGATGTTTTAAACTTTTTGATTATTGCCCTAACAGTAGTTAGTGGCAAGTTTAACAGTTAATGTATTTTTTGTACCCATTTTACATGGTGTTAACTCATTTTTATTCCCTAGTGAAACAGGAGCTGATGAAAGGCTACAACACAGTTCCTTAAGACTGAGATTAACTAGTATTAATTAGCAGAATGTTATTACAGATTTCATTTTGTTTGGTTTTATTTATAAGAAACTTTAGAGGTGCCAATAATTTTGACACTGACATTTTCATTAAAAAACTTGTATTACTCAATAAAAAAAAAATAAGAAACTAGACTAATTATATTACAATAAAAGTATGTATTTTCTTTTCTGTTTGAGCATAAAATATAGTTGATCACCTGTGCTGTTTATTTTATACTGCCTTTTTTGTTAGTTTCTTTTGCTAATTTTCATTAATGGTGCCAATAATTCTGGACCTGACTATTTGGACCTAATATATGTGTATTTAAATCATTTTTATGAAAAACTCAGTAAGAGTAATAAAGCTCAGAAATGAACTACCATCTAGGTTGCTAGCTATAGATTTGTTTGCTCACTGCTTAATAGCAGTTGTTCACATAAATAGCTACCTAGCTAGCTAGCAATATAAGTGATAAAAAATGAAAACTGTAGCTAGCTAGCAAGCAATGTTGGCACCCAGTCACCACTTCTTTCCACTCCACAGTTCACTAGTGGGGCTGCACAGGACTACACTTCATGTGCAGGTAGTGCAAGCAGACAAACTGAACAGAAACGTCACTCTTATATGGAGGATTGAGAGCATATATACATATTCAAATATATACAGAAATAAACAAATATAGAAATAAATGTACCTTGGGACCAAGTTTGGGAACCACTGAGCTAAGTTAACCGGTTGAGCAGGAAGCAAGCTCAATTTGCTTCACCAAACCAACTAGTTAGTCGACTGGATCATCGGACGATGAGTGTCGACGTGTAAATAATTTGTTTATTTTGTTGAACATATCAAATCAGACTTTTTCCACCTTCACACATTTTACCATACAACTTCCAGGTGAAATTTAAAAAAATCCCAACATTTTGGAACATTCATTAAAAATAAAAACCAGAATAACTTGGATTGGTAAGTCTACACCCCGCTTATCACACCATTGTAAACTAGCTCAGGGGGTAACCAATCACTTTCCAGATCACACACCATCTAATGGGCCTCCACCTGTGTCCAATTGTAGTGATTCTGCTGATTTCAGAATAAAATCCACTGTTCCTAGAGGATTCCACTGCTGGGTAGTGCATTTCAGAGTAAAGAATCCACCATGTGCAACAAGGTGCTTTCAAAAGGTTTTATTGATGTACAGTGTGATGATGCGCTGCTGTCGTCACCCAGCAGCTTTGCTCCCATTACCAGAATTATACCCGGGCGTCGAGAAGTCTCGCAAAGAAAAATGCTCAGTTTGTTCAGGTCAGTGTAAATTTGTGAGAAAACTTTTATGGTTATGAACCTTAATAAGAGCCATCTGAGATCCAGACTGACTGATGCCCATCTGTGTGTCACAACAATAATGGTTACACCCAGGGTTGGATCTTGACGTTCATGGGCCCTAGGCCCTGCTTCCATTTTGGGCCCCCCAAATGGCATTCTGGGAGATTCTTAGATTTAACGTTGGATTGGAGTTATTAATTTATTTGCGTTATTTTTATTTTTTTATGACTACTACTACTAATAATAATAATAAAGATCCTGTGCAATGAACATATATTTATTAGGCATGAAAGTGTAATATGAATTATGTTAAAAAAAAAAATATATATATAATAAAAGAATATCTATATTCATATTTTCCCCATAATTGCAGGCCCCATACAACATTTGGGCCCTAGGCCCAGGCTTGTCGGCCTATGTGGAGATCCAGCCCTGATTACACAAGACATTACCCACATACTTAATTCCAAGCCGCAGCTTCACCGCTCATACAATTAGTCTGTTTCACTGATGATGTCACAGTGCCTAATGGGTACTCACTGCCTTGTGAGCAAAGTCAACCAAGGTCATTAAAGTGTTTTTTTTTTTTTTTTTTAAATAACAATGTATTTATCATTCCGATTTAATCATCCAATATCATTTCCAAGTTCATCATGCCAATTAAAGTATGAGTAATTATGTTAGAATACTAAGATCGATTTTTGAAAACAGCCTTCAACACAGGTATTTGAAATGTTATGTGGATCCAAATCTTGTTTAGCTGTAATGGAGTTGACTGAAGTAAGTAACCTTGCATTGTCTTGCATTCTGAGAGCAGCGCACTTCATTTGGTTTAATAAATGCAATTATCATTGCCGTATACTGTACGTATGAGTGAATGGCAATTACTTAATGGTGGTTTTGAACAAAGCGGTTGGTTAATAATAGTAATGGTTGCAGTTTTAGGTCTGCGTGAGATTATTTCTTAGTTGGGTTTCGAACCGCGACCATGATAGGCAGCTCGCACTTGTAAAGTACCAGCCAATACGGGTGCTTTAGACCACTACGCTAGGAAGGAGTTATTTTTCTTTAAGAGAGAAATAAAAATAAATAAACATAATAATAAATAAATTAAATTAAATAATACCATGAATGTAATAAAACAATAATGAAAGCATTGTGAATCAGTTCCAAAAAATATGTATAAAACAAACACAAAATAGTAATGATAAATAATACACAACACATGAGACATCATACAAACTGCTTGGGGATATCACATACCGGTTGAAGTCAAGGGTATACATTTGTTCCAGGATTCAGGCCCAATGCTCTTAAAAGTTAATTCCACAACTTTGTCAATGATTCTCCTTTACCCCTCAGGGTGAATCTTGGTTTCCCCAATAAAACAAGGACAACCATAGACTTCCAAATGTTGATAGAGGGTGACTCCTCCCCAACCAGTCTAATCATAATTGCTTTTCTTGTTAGTGAAAGAAGGGGTTGATTTACACCCCTATGGCCTGAGTGCAAGGTAGGTATAGCCCCCAGTAGACTCATGAGTGGGTTAACATCTACTGGTTGCTTAAGAACCAAAGATATATTCTTACAAACTGCGGTTTGCACTTATTGCCCAGGTTTTCCACAGGTTGCCCGCTGCAGCCAGGGTTTGATCTCTGGCCGAGTCCTGGCTCTGGGGGGCGGTGATTGGCTGTCTGCCCCAGGGGAGGGAGGGAGGGAGGGAGGGAGGGAAGGAAGCCGGCAGGAGCTCGCCACGTATAAGAGTGGCTCTGTGTATACCAGAGTTACGGTCGACGGCTTCGCAGATTCCGTCTCGAGGAGGAGGTTTGGTGCCTTTGTCACTGCCGGTCCCAGAGCTATGACGGCGAGCTCTGGGACCGGGGGGGGGGGTAGTTGGAAGTAGAAAGAGGGTACAATTGGCTACTAAATTAGGAGAAAAAGGGGAAAAAATCTAAACAAAAATGTTAAAAATCTATAGTGATTATAGCGACATCCCAGCAAGTCCTCCTTGTGCGACTCCGGAGAGAAAGAACATGGTCCCATCAAAGACAAGAAAAAAATGAACACATACCCTGAAAAGCTAAGCATTGGCTTACATGACAAAAGAGTTCTTAAATAAATTTGAGCAGCCTCAAATAAAAATAAAACAATTCTGTTAACCTCTCAAATCCTCCGGTCGTGATAGTGTAGAAAACAAATATACTAAGGGATAAAGGTAAAACACGAGCAATCGGGATTGCTCAAGGGGGCAAAAATGAGACTCCACACTTCATTACGCCCCACTGGATATTAATATATACAGTCAGTAATAGTTTGTTAATATTTTAAACATGAATTGTCTGCTAGCGATAATGTGTATTAACAAACCACCAAACTTAAAAGTACAATTGCTGGCTGTATCGAAACATAACTCGCTAAAGTTACAAAGTATTTAGCTACCAATGGATATTTTCCATTATCACTAGCCCTAAAAGCTAGCATGCTAACTAGTTAGTCAGATTAGCCCCTTACTCAGATATCGATTGTCCACCAAGCGATTTCAGGAATAGGCTTGCATATTTTGTAGTAGACAGCGTCATAGGTTGAAGACCTTTATGGTGGGCCTCTCGTAGTCTCGGTCACGGTCTCTGCTCTCCTCTTCTGGACACCCACAGAAAGGTCTTGCAGAAAGGCCACGTTTCTCCCCTCCACATGAACGGTCCCCTGTTGTCCCTCCCTGCTGCCATGGTCATTTGTTTGTTATGAAAGTTGTGGAGCTGGCAGCAGCACTGCTCTTGGCTCAACGTTGGGTTGGCGAGGTCCGGGGCGATGAGCCCTTTTTCCCCAGTTTAATCATGTCGCCTTTCACCTTCATGCCCGGTGTGTGTACCTTATCCAGGTCTCAAAAAATGTCACGCCGTCTCTCATTTCAACTCGTTCTTTTAGCCCCCATGATTCTCACATTTTTGGCGACGATTTTCCAAATCCTCCAGTCGGGTCAAGCTCAGTCTGAAGGTCAGCTTTGAATGCACTCGACTCGTTTGCCCGTGTCCACACTGTGATCCTCCAGGGTTGACACTGGCTGCTGGGTTTCGCCCATTCTCCCCATCAACACTTCCATTTTGTCTGATGTTTCCGTAACCGGAACACTGATCGCAGCCAGTTTAGAGGCCAGCATTGCGGCCACATTTGCTGTTATCTCATCAGCGATGCTCGATGCTGCATCACCTGAAACTAAGCTGCCGTCGTCGCCAACTTGCTTGTTGTCTTCGCTTGCTTTTGCAGCGTGGCGAGTAATTCTGGAGCACTTTGCAGTTTTGGTGGGCTGGTGTTGATCCAAAAAAGTTATCAAGCGACATCATGCTCTGTTCAGACTGTTTAACAGCGATGTTTATGTCAAAGAAAGACTGTTACAAGTAAAATAAATACGAGTCCAATGAGGAGCTCAGCTAGATGCGTCTTCACAGTTCAATGCACCAAACGATCACCCTGTGTGAAGCTTTTTAATAAGAATAGGCTAGATTATTTAAGTTTAGGAATCTCTGTTAGAAATATAAATTATCTCTAGCATGAAATTAAGAGTGGGCCCTTTTGTCATACAGGATGTTAGTCCTTGAAATATAGGGTCCTCTCTGATCGTGATCTTATCTGTGGGTGACAAATTACATCTATGCAGAGTCAGAGTTCGACAGGATGTACAGATACTTTCTTTAAATGATACAGAGAGTTACAACCATACCGGTTCTGGGCGCTGCGCTCTAGATACATACAGTATAAATAAGTGAGGAAGTGAGCCACGAGGAAGTGAGACTGATCTGACCTAAGAGTGAGCCTTTGCGGTGGGCACTCACAGTTGGGAAAGGGGAGGAGGAGGAGGGGCCCAGTTCCTTTGTTTTCAGGCTTTTGAAAATGTGTACAAGTAGGACTGATTTTTTTCTTCAGTGCCTCCTTGTCTACCCCCGGTAGCAGATGTGCTCCTTTTGGGCCGAAAGCTGTAAATCAACAAACTTTGCTTTTCACCAACCTCAGACTCGAACTCTTTCCATTTCAGACCAATCTGACAGCACGCTCTTCACATGTGAGCGTACAAAACGAATCGTCCAGTCCACACTCATGTCAGTATTATATTATGGTGGCATAATATATCATTTGCATGCAGCTGCCTCTCCATAAAACCTCTAGATGCAGGTTACCATAGCGCCCTTCGCTTTATAACGGGCAATGTTGTAGGCATCTCTGTAACCTGTAACAGGCCAAAATAAAGGAAACAACAACATAAAGTGTCTTAATAGGGCGAGCCACCAGAACAGCTTCAGTGTGACTTGGCATAGATTCTACAAGTGTCTGGAACTCTATTGGATGGATGTGATACCATTCTTCCATGAAAAATTCCATCATTTGGTGTTTTGTTGATGGTGGTGGAAAAGGCTGTCTCGGGCACCACTCCAGAATCTCCCACAACTGGGTTGAGATCTGGTGACTGAGACAAGCCATGGCATATAGTTTGCATGCTCGTCAAATCATTCGTTGACCACTTGTGCCGTGTGGATGGGGGCATTGTCATCCTGGAAGAGACCACTCCTAGGAGCCTTGTTTCACCGAAAATGGTGCAAAAAACGTTTTTGGAGGAACACTTCCAAAACACTCCATGCGCGAGTTTAGACTGAGTGGGACATGCGTGGCGAGTGTGGTTTCAATCTTTTGCCCTTTGGGCTTGGAAGCCTAAGTGTAATCCAGGATTATTTAAACAAAATCCTGAAGGGGGCGGAAACCTGGCAAATTATATACAATATATCTGAATGTAAAGTTATGCATGTAGGAAATTGAAGACAGGAGCATTTTAATGGAGGAGCCAAATTAAAATGTGTTCAATTTGAAAATGAATCGGGGGTAGTAGTTGATCAAAGTTTATGAGGATCTAAGCGTAGTGCAGTAGCAGTGAAAAGGTCCAAGAAGAGCAACTAGTAGTAGAATAAAGGTTTAAGATGCTAAATCTATTCTATTTTAGCAAAAAGAGACTAAGGGGGGGATTTGATTGAGGTTTTTAAATTCATAAAAGGGATTAACGAAGTCTATTACCAAAGATTCTTCAGGGTAAAGTTCAGTTAGTAGAACAAGAGGGCACAGGTGGAAATTAGTTAAAGGTAAATTCCAAACTAATATCAGGAAGTATATATATATATATTTACAAGGCGCGCATGTGACAGCTGGCCAGGTCATGTATTGAATCAGAGGCACTTGGGATATTCAATCCAGGCTGGATGCTGTAATGCAGCGGGCCCGGTACCGGTCCGTGAGGCATTTGGTACCGGGCCGCACAGAAACGTTTTAATTTTAATTTTATTTCCATTTTATTGACTATCGCAGTCTGCAGGGTGTTTTATTTAGAAAATGACCACTTCCGTCTGTGCCTCTTTTCCGCACTTGTCTCAGGTTTTTTTTTTTTTTTCCATGCACGCCCCCCCCGATCCGTGGAAAAATGGTCTTGCATGAAACCGGTCCGTGGTGCAAAAAAGGTTGGGGACCGCTGCTGTAATGGATATTCTCTAGATGTAGTTAAATGACGAGGACCAGCATACAAAAGGGACAAGGTTTGAAAGCCCCTGAGCTAGCTCGTAATCTAGATGTACAACCTATTTAGCAATCACTACATTATTCAATAGACACGTTCTCATCGAAAGATCGAGTAATAATTAGAGGTTAATCTCAAAATAAACAGGTAACTAGCTTATCTCATAATGAATAATTATTTTCTTATAATAAAATATAAGGCCAGGGTGATTACCCGTTTTGCACTGTAAAGTGTAACATTACAGCAGCCATCAATAAAACATTTTTACGGAGCTGGCGGATAGCGTATTGGTCTAACGCACCCATATTTGGCTGGACCTGTACGAGTGTGAGCTGCCTATCAGTGACGCGGTTCGAAACCAGTCTCTGCCAGACTGGCCCTGGCCGTGAGCCCCGATCGGGGGTGGCATTTGGCTGTCCGCTCCTGAGGGGGGGTGGTCGGCACAAACTCACTGTGAAGCACGTAAGGGTGTCTCCAGAAAGGGGGTCGGTGAGTTCCGTCTCAAAGGAGGCGGATCATCGCCGGTCTCAGAGAGTAGCTTGACCCGTAGAGACATATTAACACGTCTATTAACACATTAATATTAAAATAATATTTGAATACTGGGTAATCCAACGGTTAATCAGTTAGTTTGATTAGTAATGCCTAATCCCTAGCCGAAATGTGTAAAATAAACAAATATAGAAATAAAATAATAAAGAAAGAAATATGGAAATAAGTTGGCTTTTAGCCAACTTTTTTGTGTTATCCTCGACAATTTGCAGTGTGCATTAATGTGATGTCATGTATCAAGGTTATGTGTGTTCGCATTGTGTATATCAAATTTTTTTTGTCCAAAAAAACGAACTAATCTAAAAAATTACTCATTTATCTCTGTATATATTTCCACATTTATATATTATATATTTATTCTTGTGTTACTCTGTCATCCACACTATTGCAAAATGAGATGAGGACAAACAAACAGACAGAAACCCTCCAACTCAGGCTTGTCCGGTTCTATATTTGCACCAAGTTGCTGCGAGCACTTACCTTCTTTTCATCTAGCAGCAACTTTACTTTGAATATAAGGACATCATTGATCACAATCTCTTCATTCTTATAAAGGATCTGAAATGTTTTACTGCAGATGGTACCGTTGTGAACTGTGGCAGGGAAGGCGAGAACAGACCCTGAAAAAAGAAAGGAGTAGAATCAAAACATTTCCTCTACAGGCCTCATTACAGTTGTACAGTTGAGGGCATCGATGCCATCCCCCTATGCCAGGGGTCGGCAACCCGCGGCTCCGGAGCCGCATGCGGCTCTTTCATCCTTATGCTGCGGCTCCGCGTGGCTTGGGAAAATAAATTATAAGTATCCAATTGAAGTGTATTTGATTTGTAGTTCTAAATTTCCTCGCACACGAAAATCCGAGGGGCGCAATAATTTTTTCGCGTTGAACCCCCCCCCGTCGACAGAAAATGGGGCGCCGTTTACGTGGCTCGCACCGGGTGCTGGCAACCCACGCTACGCCACTGGCGGCTCCCAGTGTTTTCTTTTCCGTGGAAACCGGGTCCAAATGGCTCTTTGAGTGTTAAAGGTTGCCGACCCCTGCCCTATGCCCATGTGGGATGGACCAAACCAAACCATCACCACATCATAGAGGAGTGCCCAGATTACCAAACCATCACCACATCATAGAGTGCCCAAATGACCAAACCATCACCACATCATAGAGGAGTGCCCAAATTACCAAACCATCACCACATCATAGAGTGCCCAAATTACCAAACCATCACCACATCATAGAGGAGTGCCCAAATTACCAAACCATCACCACATCATAGAGGAGTGTCCATTTTACCAAACCGTGCCCCACATATAATAATAATATATGCCATTTAGCAGACGCTTTTATCCAAAGTGACTTACAGTAGTGAATGCATACATTTTCAGTATATGTGGCCCCAGTGGGGATTGAACCCACAACCTAAGCGTTGCCAACGCCATGCTCTACCAACTGAGCCACAGAGAACCACATCATAGAGGAGTGTCCAATTTACCATGATGATGATGGGCTATCATTGTGAAACTACAGGCCAGTGTGAGGAGTGCTGGGAAGAATACCAAATAAGCAGCCTTTTCAAAGTCTTTCTGTCACTGGCATTTTTTGGCTGGTTTTTCTTTGGGTGTGCAGGGTAACCTTGTAAAATTTGTACCTGGCTTTTTGAACAGGTGAAGAAAGCCCTACACACACTGTCTGACTTCTGTCCATCAACGTGGCAGGAAATGAAATTCAAGACAAAAGAGGAGCTGGTTCTCAGAAAGTGGAAGCAGGCAGCTTCACTTTTACAGTCTTTGTTTGTGGTGTATTCTCAAACCATGACTGGCAGATCTGTATTCTGGTCTACCAACTGTACCAGCCCGGCCCTGGTGCAGAGCCCCAATTGGCGGCGTTTGGGTGTCCACCCCAGGGGGAAGGGGGAAGGTGAGCCGGCATTAACTCGCTGAGAAGTGTGTAAGGGTGTCTCCAGAACGTGGGTGGGCGAATTCCATCTCTAAGGAAGCAGAGTTCGCTGCCCTCAGAGAATTAGCTTGGGGGGGATTAAATATACTGCAGCAGTAACAGGTGACTGACCTGCAGGGTGCAGGAGGCTTGCCTCAAGCCTGTGAGGGACCCGTGTTGGCACTTTCATGCTGGCGCGGATCTGGTAAAACCTGGGAAAAGAGGACAAAGTGAGAAAACATCATTTAGAAAATGCTCAGTGTTAGTCAGTACAGTAATTGTAAAGTCACTGTGATTTGATAATAATAATAATCTACTAATGCACACCTCAACTTTGAGGCTCACATCAGGTCTGCTTTTTATCACCTCAAGAACATTGCCAGAGCGCAGCCGTTTCCCTCTCAGACCAATACTGAGAGACTAATGCACACTTTTATGACTAGCAGGCTGGACTATTGTAATGCTCTCCTACCTGGCCTTCCCAAAAAAAGCAATAGGTCAGCTACAATTAGTACAGAACTCAGCTGCTCGAGTACTGACCCAGACCAGAAGGAGAGTACATATTACACCTGTCTTAAAGTCTCTGCTCTGGTTGCCTGTTAGTTTTACAACTGATTTTAAGATTCTTTACTGATTTACAAAACGGTCTTGCACCCAACTACAATGTCTGTCTTTTAAGATATGTACCCACTAGATTCCTCAGGTCCTCTGGTAGTTATCTCTTGGCTGTTCCACAGGCCAGGACTAAGACTCACGGCGAGGGCACCTTCCGCCATTACGGCCCCACACACCCGTTTAGCCTAGCTTTTACTTAGGGTGCTTTTATTTCTACTTTGACTTTTTATTGTATTTTAATGTATTTCTATTTATTTTATTATATATTTTTTCTTTTTTTATGATTTCCCTGCCTCTCATCTTTTCATTGTGTGTATTAGTTTCACCTCTGTTCTGACTACCTTTATTTCTTCTGTTTGCATTATTATTATTATTATTATTATTTTTCTCTAAACCCACCACCACCCCCCCATCAATGGAGGTCTAATCTTTATTAATACTTTTTTTTTTTTTTTAAATTTTTAATTTTTATTCCTTTTCTTCTCCCTCCGTCCCTCTTCTCCTCTCTCTTCTTCCTCCCTTTTTCCCATCCTTTCCTTTCTTCATTTATTTTCCTTTTTGTCTGCCCTTCTCCTTTTCCTCTCCTTATTTTCCTTCCTTCTTTAATTATAACATTAATGCCCTGCCCTACCCTCGCATTAATGATATAGTCTTACCAATCCTCATAAATGCTTAAAATTTGCCATTTATTAGTTAAGATGTCAATCTCATTTTGCCTAGCAATAATACCTTCCAACATATAATAGTGTTTTACATATTTCTTTAAAATATCTAAACATATTTCATTAACATTTTGTGCTTTGAAAACGAACGCCTTGGCCAGTAGTATTAATATATTGTGCAGATTGTTACCACCCTTTCCAAAATCTCCCAGTACTACAACTTCAGGTGAAATACTAAAATTATTTAATATGGGGCATAGCCAATTTTGTACCGAGAGCCAGAATTGAGCCACTACCGGACAATACCAGAATACTGTTTGCATTCTTTAAGTACAAAGTTTGATTGACTGACTGATCGAAACAAAGGGCAAGGTAAATAAATAGATAAACCTATCCATGGAGTCACTAAAGATGAATCATATCAGAGCCATTATGAGAGCAGACATTCTGCAGGTATAAGGCGTAGTCTGCTATTTGTATCCACCTTGCTGTTTATTGTCTTTTCTAACTGAAGGGTGTTATGGGCGTTCACATGTACGATTACACAGTGGAAGCAAATCTAATGTACAAAATCAGTCATGATGGGGAGACATGTCAAACATTCCAGATTTTCATTTTTGTCCTAATGTCTCCTCAGCAAAAAAATTAAATAAAATGAAGGTTAGCTATGTATTTTAGATGTAAGCGATGTGATACCGCACGCAACTCACCCTCTCTGAAACAGATCCACGTTATAAAACTTGAGGAGCTCCACAGAAAACTCCACAGTGGCCTGGACCTCGCTCATGTTGTGATTGAAGTGCAGAGCTGAGCAACGTTCACTTCATCCACTGCATACCTGCGGACAGAACATTACACCGTTACACCTGTAGAGCCCCCCTGACTCCCGTGATGCGGAGGACGAGGACAGGACCGCGGAATCCTGTAAGCGCGGCAAGCCCTTGCTGAAACAATCTTGGTAACTTAGCAACTGTTAAGCGTCATATCACATAGCCACGCAAGTCCTGTGAGGTAGCCAACTAGCTAGCTCGCAGCATCACGCCATTTCACCAACACGTCAAACAGACGAGCAGTTTCAGCAAAAGTCCGAAAAAACTTTTAAATAATTAAGACGGCCGTTGTTTGTTTGTCAATTCATTGTTAATATGTTGTAAATAAATACTTTAATAACATTTTTGGGCACGAAAGAGCATGTCCACTCTCGCAGGGTTTCAGCAGGGACCGTAGGGGGGTAACGACATTTCCAGCTGTTATGAAATTCAATTCATTTCAGACTGTGAGGCAACAAAAGGTGACATTTTTTAGATAGGTGTAGACTTTAAAGGGGCACCCACTATATATATATATATATATATATATATATATACTATATATATATATATAGTGGGTATAATAAGTAGTCACCCCCATTTTTCACATTTTATTTTCTTACTTCATGGAATCAAAATTAATTTAATTGGGGTTTCTTGTCACCGATCAACACAACATACTCTAGAATGTCACATTTGAAAAACAACTCAAAAGCTTTTTATTAATTAATTACAAATAAACCAGACAATAATTGATTGCATAAGTGTTCACCCCTTTTTCTAAGACACACCTAAATAAACTCTGGTGCAATCAATTGTCATCAGAGGTCACATAATTACTTCTACAAAAAAGGATTCCCTATCATGTGCCACTGCTAGACATTGGAAATCCTCTCCAACCAGCAGCAGTACTGTAACCCTTTGGTTAATTTGCACCTTGTCTCAACTGCATTTGGGAGAGAGCAGGTTTGGCTGTGAGATCCATTCAGTACCACAGTCAAAAGTATGGTCCTGAATGGATCTGGACGTTCAGCTATGTAATATGACAATTCTGTCCATTTCAGACAAATGTCAGTTTACAATGGACATGATACCCAACTTGTCTGATCTAACCCCCCTTGTGAAAATGTTACAATTCGACCACTATACATCATAACTATCAGGAAAGTAATTTTTCTTTTTGCTGATGCTTCGTAACAACATATAAAGTTTCACTTACTGAACTGGCAAGGCAGCTGGAGATTCTTAGTATGCTTGCCAATGTTTATCAAATTGCTTTGTGATTGCACACAGGTTTGTGTTTGGAAACTTCAGAGAAGGATCTATGTATATTTCTGCACTTTTCCGTATGCAACCAACAAAGTTTCTGTATAAACTATACAAACTACATTCCTGGACAGTCCCAATCCAACACGTATCCTGAATCAATTGTCAAAAGTGACATGACTAGGGCATCTTCCAAGTAAATAAATCATATGATTATCAGTTGTGTACCCAGCATGGGTGTATTATATGTTCATTTTGTTACCAGCCCACAAAAAATAATGTATAAGACCAAATAAATCTTTCTAACAAGCTCGTCAGGCCTTTAACAAACTGTACTACAGAAGAAACAGAACAAACGTTTTCTACAGTCCACCTTGCTTCCTATCTTGGTTCTATATGGCTCAGTAGATAGAGCATGGTGCTGGCAACACTTAGGTTGTGGGTTCAATTCCCACTAGGGCCACATATACTGAAAAATCTATGCATTCATTACTGTAAGTCGCTTTGGATAAAAACGTCTGCTAAATGGCATATATTATATTGTATACCTTTTTATAAGCTATCACAAGACATGTTTAAAATGCATTTTATGCTACCCTCTACCATCTGGCTTATTATGGCCATCTGAACTAGGATAACACCACGAGAAAGGACGACCGGGCAAACAAGTTACTCTAGTTCACAAAATCAATAGTTGGCTATAAGATTAGCTATGTTCAAATTGCACCACCTGTTTAAGTGTGAGGACAAGCCAAATGTAAATATAATAAATGTATGTCCTGCTGCTAGAGCTGGTGGTGAAAGTATAGAAAAATGATAGAAGACAACTAGACTGATGTCACCCATAGCGACAAGCCGGTAGCCCGTCCACAGCTAGCAAACCCATGTCTGGCTAATAACCTCGCAGCTCGCGTACAATTGTTGTTACTCTGTTGGGTCGGTATTTAGCAAGCAACCGAAGCTTTGTCTGATTAGGTTAGGTAATGTTAGCTATCGGCACCAAATAATTTCCTAATGCTGCGTTCCCAGTAGTAACGTCACTGTAGCTACATGCTAACTAAATACATAATCAACGGTAGCAGTAACGTAAGTAATGACAATCCGCATGCAAGCTGGCTCTCTATATCAAAACTACGTTACGTTAGCAATCTAGGTTACTACAATTGTGCAATTACACAAAGCTAACAGCTAAGTATTGTTGGCTAACTAATTGGAGTGCTCCACGGAATGGTCACCGTCCGTTTGATTTAGTTGAAAACAGAGACTACAGTTGGAGCATCGCCTTCGGTAACTAGTTAATGTTGGTATGAAATGTGGACTGTCAAGTAAAACAATTAAGCTGATGATAGGTCGTATTGGCTAACGTTGGCATACCTATTCCACCGCCGTGCACAAGGCCAAGACACTGGGCTGAATTGCTTTAGTGACGGGCCGTTGTGTCTCCTGCTCCCGGGCTCTTGGCTTTCACAGCATACGGCTGGACAATTTTTTTTCTCGGTGTGAGTGTTACAGATATTTAGTAAACACAGCTTCCAGCGACGGTAAACCAAATCATTTTTTTTGGTATTTTTAATGACGGACATATATATATTGTCGGCTAGTTGACCAGTTAGTCATTTTGTGCAGAGGAAATTGGCTATCCCCTTGCAGCCTCAGTGATTCCAGTTGGAGATGATGATCGGCTCAAACTGTGAGCTAGCCGGATTGCTAACTCTCTGTAGCGCTCTGTGCCGGGGGGCGGGGGCGCATTGGAATGGGGGAGTTGCACAGCCTTCACCGTCATTCTAGTGCTACAATCACAACTGGCGTATAGCCTACGAGTAAAAGCGTCAAATTTCCACGAACAGATGCTTTTGGATTGGTCACTAATTTATAGACATAATTTCCCCCCCCACATAATTTCCATCTGGAACAACAAGAATGTCCTATAATAATAATTAATAAGAAGTTCTAAACCATTTATTAAAAAATAAAGACTTTGGATAAATGCAATAACATTTATATTGATGTGCTGTGATGTGATAAAAATGATAGGTCAGCATCAATCAAAACCATTAAACAATTGCTACAACCTGTTTTTATGGTTTTTTAATGATTGATTATTTTCTTGTTGAAATCAATTACATACGTCACAAATATTGAGATGAAAGCACATGAGGCATATGTCAGTTAACTTATCATGCTCGATGTGATAATGGTATATCCAGTGGTGGAAATGACTGATATTTACCAGGGAGACCCTAGTAGGGGGGTCCAGGGGCATCTTTGGGCACTTTACCTCCCTGTCCGCCTTTTCTCAAACTGCTTTCTGACTACCAGCAAAGAAGAAGGGTGACATGTCGGCCATTTTGGAATTTCCATAATCATGTAGCCTACTTTATTGGTACCCTCCCCTTGGGGTGATGTTTGGGCACGTCTTAAGAAACGTTTATGTTTAGGTAACGTATAATATTTAAATAAATGACAGAAGAGGAGCAATTATGTAGTAAATGATTTAAATACTTTTTAAATACATTATGCAGGTATCAAAATGATGGCTGTAATCATCACAGACACTCTGTCTGGGACAAGTTACTTAAACAATTGTAGGAAAATATGGGTAGCATTGCTTTGGAAGAGAGCTTAGTTCTTGTGAAATATGTTGGTGAAAGTTTAGTTGTAACTTCATTTTAATATCAACAATTTGGTAGGCAGACTAGGGGTGGGTGATATGTTTTAATTATATCACAATATTGATACACAATACACATCACAATGTTTTGCGATAGCCACCATTGCTCAGTTCCAATATATATAGGAAAAATTTTTAATGTCATTTTCCATATCAATTTTTCAGTATTTATTTTGATTCCCTCTTCAGATCATGTTCAGAATTGACCATTGATGGTAACAGTGTTGTTTTTACAAGGTCCCATGTGCTTGAAATAGCAGTGTGAAGCTTGCCACAATAAGCGTGAATAATAAAATGACGTCCGGTAACTAGCAAAGTGAGAAAAAAAAGATAAATAAAAGCCTGTAATTATTACTCTTAGTCTAGGTACACATTTTGCCCTCCTGCAAAGACAAAGGAATCTAACTGTGATCACTGTTTCACGCTAAAAATCTTTGCTGGTGTTTAAGTGCTGCCCATGCAACCAAAATACTAGTTATTTGCATAAAAGGCATTACAGATCTTGCTCTCCTGAAAAAGTATTATAACTTGATAGAAGTGAAGTGGAGCTGCTAGGTGGCTCATCCTGTTAAGGCACAGTTCGAATATGTGGATGAGCCCCACAATCTGGTATCCAGACCGTGCCAATGGTAGTAGCGTCGGCCAAGGAGGGAGGGATTTAGTCAGCTGGATTGTCCAAGCCTTGTTGCATACAAACGACCTGTGCTGATCGATCAGGGGCACATATTTCACCTGTATAAAAAACTTTATAAAAATTGGGCTAAAACTAATGTGTAGTATCCAGACCAGTTCAGTTTTAAGGTAGGAACTCACCGGCCCCACCAACACTCTATAGTCAGTCAGCGTCAGCCAACAATTTAAAGATAAAGACACATGCTGGAACACACAGCCCTGTCTATTGCCAATTCTCAATGAACTCACTAAACCAAGTTAACTAGTTTAACAAATGACTTTCTGTTTCGGTTTGGAGGTAGGCGCATGCACACACGAGCATGCACGCCAGGCCTGTCCCTTTAATCTCTTAAGAAACGCTTAATGCTCTTTTTCTACATTACCGTTACCGGGCGGATAAAAGCATCAAATTTGGCATGAAGCTTCCCAAGGACCCACTAAAGGATTTTAGAATAGGAGCCCACCAGAAATTTTGAATTTTTCCATACAGAGCACAGTTTTCTCTTGATCAACAGCTATGGAAAAAAATGAACAACACTGATGGTAATATGGTCTTTTTAGACCACTGAATAAGCTGAATCTGATTTTAATTTGTGCACTGACCTAACCCTTACAAATGATAAGTATAAAATTGAGTGCCATGACACCTGGTACCTGGTACACCTTCCACAATTCCTGCACAGTATAGATGGAATTATGAACAAAAAAGAGAAAAAAGGTTCCTCTGTCAATGTCCCAAGTTTTCCCTCTTTTCTTTTTGGTTTTAGACTTAAACATCAAGTTGTCCACATGCTGGGTAAATATTGTGTATGCACAAATAGGCTCTGTCATATACCTGTACAGTAAGTCATATCATAGTGTATATCATATCACATTAATTTAATATAATGTCAATTTATAGCTAGGCTACGTATCTTAATGTGCATGCTTGTCTGTGTATTTGAGCCTGCAGACATGTCAATACATGTTTGAGCATATATGCCAGAGTAACTAACGTTACTTTGACCCCCCATTCCACATTCGTAGCTTTTACACAGAACAGTGAGGCGGAATATTGGTGAAACAATCCCGAATTGAAAAGGCTGTTTAAAGGTGGCTAGAGAAACAACCAGCAACATGCTAAGGTAAGTTCTGCCATTTATTTTCAGATACTGCATACAAATGTGGTACATTTTGAAGTAATATGGAGTTATTTGTGACTTATTTAACCAAGAAACAGGCGTGTGAAAATAGGTGAAGAAATTACTAAGCTATTACTTTGCAGAAGATTGATCTGTCCTCAAAACGTGATTACTTCAGTGTACAAATATGTGACTAGCATCATTACAAAGCATTTGTTCTGCTTTTTCTTGTGACATGTGCTCCATATTTATGCAAAGATGAGTCTGTGAGTAATTCAAACAAGAGTAATACTGTACATGTGGAGATATGCATAGCTTTTTGCAGATATAACTATGCACAGTATGCTGCCAAAGTTTATTTCATGATCTTTTTTTTTTGCAGTTTGTGAAGCCTCGTGATGGAGTTGAACTGGGATCACTGTATCATTTGCCAGAAAGACACTACTGAACCCTTGAGATGTCCTTTGAGATGGCCTGGGACAAGTGGTGTTATAGAAACAGATGCCTACAGTTCATTTCTGACTAATGTAGAGCAATTCAGGGCCATTGATGCTCTTCCAACTGAACTTTACTTTGGGAATGATGAAACTGCAAGCAATTTTGCTTCACATTCTGCTGCTTGGCACAAATCTTGCCATCTGAAATTTAACAATTCTAAATTGGCAAAAGCTAAAAAGAAGGCTAATCCTGATGACTCTGGAGGTATGCCTCACTATTGGACAGTGCATCATATACAACACAAAGAAAAGGGCATCTCCCACTGCAGAGAAGACCAGACACATTCTGGAACGTGAACCACCGATGGAGAAACTGCCACCTACCCAGGATGCGCTACTTCAGCATATTAGACGGGCAGCCTATCAAGCAGGAATCTGGGCGACCAGCACACAAACACAGCAAGTGATTCTTTCTCCACAGGACTATGGATGGACCAAGGAATTAGGGTCATGGGTGCCAGTTTGGTCAACAATTCCTGAGGTCTCCAGAGCATGCAGAGAGCTGATTAAATGCTCTTGTAAAGGGGACTGTTCCACCTGCAAATGCGGCAAAGCACATTTGGACTGCTCACCACTTTGCAAGAGTAATTGTCACTAAATAGTAAATAGACATCTGCAATCTGTAAAGCACAATACCACAACAACAGGTTTCATTTTAATTTGACCATACATAAAAAAAAAAAAACTAATAGATATCACCATGAAACTTCTCCAGTTGATTACTTATATTAAGACAATACTTTTTTGGATTACAAGTTTTCTGAAATGTTATGTTTAAATATGCAAATGAGGCATTATCTAATTAGATATGCGCTAGATAATGCCTCATTTGCATATTTAAGCATAATATTTCAGAAAACTTGTAATACAAAAAATAATTTTCTTAATATCAGTAATAAACTGGAGAAGTTTCATGGTGATATCTATTAGTTAGATTTTTGGGGTATAGGGAATTTATTTTCACCATATTAACCAGTAGCGATCAAGAGAATATTATGCTCTGTATGGAGATTTAAAACATCTTTGGTGGGCTCCTATTCTAAAATCCTTCAGTGGGTCCTAAGGAAGCCTCATGCCAAATTTTATGCTTTTATCCGCTCCGTAACGGTAATTTCACTAAGCCACTCCACTATCTGCCTATAAAATACATTTGAGAAAATCTTTCTCTAAATCCCCCTGTTACAATGGCACAGGCCAATATCAAATCCGGGAACCCCTTTCCAAAATACCACTTGGTACAGCCGTCTCTGTGTCGTGGAAATGATTAAAACAAACATGGCAGAGCAGGGTGACTGATGTAAGTCTGTTACAGTTTGTTAAACTGAATATTAGCAAACAATAAATGGCCATTTTGCAAACAATATAATATGTATGTGTTGTTAGTTAAACCGTAGAAAACATAACGATGTTTTGTTGATGAGTATCAGTAGGTTTTACCTGGAACTCTAGACGGGGTATGCTAACATAGTAATTGCAATGGATAACAGAAGTACGTGGTGGGCAATAATACTTTTCGGTCACGACAGACAAAAAAAGATAGCTGCAAGTTGAATGTTCCGTACAGAGATGTTATTATTACCGGCAGTTAAGAACATAACTGCAGTACCGAATTTTAATCTGTCGGCTTAATCTGTGACAATACTGTACTGGGTTTGTGTAATATCGAGATGTCCAGGATACGTTTCAAAACCATATCATGAATGAAATTAAGTGTTTTTGTACATATCCTCATATTGCCGCTGATCGCAGGGCAAACAGAATTACAGCAGTTCTGGATGCTGCTGTTTTGGCCTCAGCAACTGACAGCTCTGGCTGTTGCAAAATGTCCAATGTTTTCAGGCAGACATTGAGTCCATAGAGAAACTTGAAACTGGACATTACATAGTAGAGTCAATTTGCTATTTTTCTGGTATTTAATGTCGCAGCCATTCTTTTCACTGACTGCACCCTTACAGTTGGACACAACTTTGAGTTTCCCTTTGGTGCCATGGCCTTATCCTTCTGTCGCTAGGTCTTTTAAAAATCCCTCCTTGTTTGGCAGATGATGAGAAGGTTGCAGAGGCCTCTTTCATGTAATCAGTTGCCTTGACAGCAAACCCCACGGCCTTCGGTAAGGCAAGATTAAAAGAACGTGCAGTGCAGCGAACAAGCAGTGTCTTTGGGGTTGTTCTGTATTAATGCATGTATGTGCCCCACTAATGCTACCAGCCATATTGGATGCGCCATCATAGCATTGCCCATGGAGATGTGTCATGCCAAGATCAAACCGGATCAGTGCATCTTTTATCATCTGTACGATGCTCGCCGATCCATTAGGTGGACTTTGATAGAATTCAACAAAATCCTCAAACATTTTTTAAGTTGTCTGTCACGTGTGTCCACAATGACACTGAAGTACTGCTGGCTCCTCGTTGTCATTTGATCTGTTGTTCCACACTAGGGAGAACACATTGACATCCAAATGACATTGGATAATTATGTATTTTGGATGTTTGAGGGTCAGATATCCAGGTTTACACTGTACATAGTTAAACCTTTCCCAAGTTTTGAAACAGCCAATAACCTGGCAATGTATTTCTGTAGGGTTTCAGTCTATGTCCCTGAAAGATCTAAGCCAGAAAGCGTCTATATGTAAAAGACCAATGCAGATGTTTGTTGTGTCTCTTTGTTTCTTGTAATCTATTTAGGACATTACAAGGTTAAAAAACCTTCAGGCCACCGCTTTCATCAATTGATTCCTTTGAATATTAGCAAGATGGTCCTATTCTCACAGAATTGTTGACTGCTTTGCTGTTCTGCAAAACCTTTCATTCTTGAAGCTCAATGCACGTGCCATGAAATAAATCTTACTGGTTAAGCAGTCAAGTATGAACTACAAGGCTGCAGCCACGGTAGGGTTCAGCGAAAGAATCTGGCCCTTATTTCCAAATAGTTTCTTGCCTGTTTTAAGTCAAACAAATTGTAGCCTTGCTTATGGACTCTTATTAACAGATCTGCTTCTCACTTCCCAGCCGATGGGTATTCCATAGTGAGAGATGGATGACTTCCTGGCAGAACTGTGTCACACAGACCACGTGGACCCCCTTCCGGTGTGGCAGAATGGAACCATCAGCCCCTGTTTTAACCATCTGGTCCTCAGCTCCTTGTCACATTCTGTCCTCGCTATCTCCAGCGCATGTTACCTGGGTGCGCACAGGTAGGTCACTGGTGTCCATTTGACTTTGACACTTTCAACATGGTAATGCCATGCCTTTCATTTATGTGGTCATTTATTGCGAATATCTGTTTTGATTGCATGTAGGTAAAAAAATAAAGTGTAAAAAAAAATGCCAAAGGGGTGAATACTTTTTATACCCACTGTATGTCTCAATTTCTTCAGTGATCTAACTAGCTTGTTATACACACATTTATTCACCAGAATAAACAAGTGGAATAAGGGAACTCATTTTATTACTTGCTAATGAATCCACTGACTTAATTTCCGTAACTCTGGAATAACATTTGAAAAGGTCTATAACAGTCCATACATTCTTGCACGATTGCTACTTTGCATAACGAATAACACAACAGAGTCCCATACCACATCACACTAGAGTCCATTCACAAACGGGTTGGTCGTTAGGTCTGTTGCTTGCCCTCTCACCTCTGTTTTCTTTGTGCAGATGCAGCAACCTTGTTGTCTTTTCCTCGTGTGGCTGGAGGTGGAGGATGGCCATGGCCTTACTGTTGGCCTTACTCTTTGTCACAGACTTAGTCATGGCGGTCCTTCTAAACGAGCCTATCATGTACCTGGATATCCTGGCTGATGGATGTGGCATTTTAGCATGGTTTATCCACTTTGGGGCACTGGCAGTCCTGCAGAAGTTTGACTCCAGGGGGACGGGGAACAGGGGACCGTCGGTGCTGTTAGTGCTGGCCATCCTGCCAGCTCCCAGCCTCGCCATTACCCTGAGCTCCTATTGCAAGGATTCCACCTATTTAGACCTCTCCCACCCTTTCAAGTTTGTTCGTCTGGTCCTTGTGGCCACCCAGTTATTCTTTCTCCTGGTCTACTTGCTAGCATTTTCTGTAGTGTGTCATGGGGAACAGGCACAACAGGCACAGCCCCTGTCCATAAATGACTCTGACCAGGCCCCTCTTATGCCCAACGATGCTCATGTATGTCACGACGGGGAAACTGTTGGAGAGGATGGTTGCAGCTGGGTATCCCGGCTCTTCTACCTCTGGATGAACCCCCTGATGAGGCGCGGCCAGCAAATGGAGTTGAAGAGGCCCTCAGATGTCTATCTGTTGCCCTGCCGGCTACGCACCAGGGCCATCTGCCAGCACTTCAACCACTGCTGGCAAGAGGTTACGAAGCGTGGAGAGGAGGAAGGACAGATGAGGAACGGGCTGACACCCACTGGGAGGAGCATTCAGGACGGCACATGGAGCCTGCCGGATTCACACGAAGGCCTCTGCGGTTCAGTGACGAGACCAGCTGAGGAGGCCGAGGTCAGGCTTCTTCGGGTGCTACACAAGGCCTTTGGAATGAAATTTTACCTCCTCGGTGTGTTGAAGCTGGTCGGGACCATGCTGAGCTTTGCCGGGCCACTGCTCCTCAACGGGCTGGTGAGCTTCATGGAGGCGGGCCAAGTGCCCGTTAGCCAGGGGTTGTGGTGCTGTCTGGGCCTCTTCGCCAGCACCTTCCTCTCTGCCATGCTCCGCAACATCTTCACCTTCGAGGTGTCCAAGGTGTCGCTCTCTGTCCGTGCCGCCGTTGTCTCTGCCATCTACCGCAAATCCCTCCGCGTCACCTGCACTGAGCTCTCCGGCTTCTCCCTGGGTGAGGTGGTTAACTTCATGAGCACGGACACTGACCGGTTGGCCAATTTCTTCAACAGTTTCCATGAGTTGTGGAGCCTGCCCTTCCAGTTTGCCATCACCCTCTATCTGCTCTACCTGCAGGTGGGCGTGGCCTTCCTTGGGGGTCTTAGCCTAGCGCTGTTACTGGTGCCGCTCAACAAGGTGATCGCCACGTGCATCATGGAGAACAGCAAGCAAATGCTCAAGCACAAAGACACCCGTGTCAGAGTAAGTATCTGTGTGGCTCCTGACTGTTCTGTAAATTCAGCTTAAACTCATCTGTCTAGACAGTTTATGTCTGTCTTATAAACGATTCTAATAAAAATGGATGCTTCAGGAAATACAAAGGTAATGGAACTATGTCCTGTATTGCAAGTGAAGGGAATAAAATCTGAACGTATAATCTTTGAAGGGAAATAATGTGATGGGAAACGATTATATAAAAAGCAAGGGCTGATACCGATTGCAGTTTATTATTATTTTTTCCACAGATAAAGTAACCAATATATTATGATAAAATTGTCATTTTGTATAGTTCTTTAACTGGATATTTCAAAAGTCACTTATCTCACCATATCTCTCATGCATATTTTGTACATGTAAATTATAAACAAAAAGCATGAATCGTAAACAAAAATCATAGATTAAACAAATGTCCATTTTTCACATCATATCTACAGTGAAATATGGTGGTGGGTCTTTCATACTATGTTTTTTTGGGGGGGCGGCGTTGTTTCCCCCCATCTACTGGTCCTGTGGTTAAGGTCAATGGGATCATGAACTCCAGCCAAGTGCCAAGACATTTTTCTAAGTTTAAGCCACACCCACATTTCATATTAAAATTTGATCAGTTATGTTCATGATTTTGTGAGAATCTCGTTTTGAAGAGACACTATCATTACTGGTTGTCACCTAGCAAACAAGCAACTAAAATGTTTTCTTGCTAGCTAACATTTAGCTTGCTAACCTCCGCAGGTTATATCTAGTTCGGTAGCTAGCTGGAGGGTAGTAACTGTCACGTTCGGAAGTGTAATGGCTGGCCGCAGCTGGGATTCTGCAAAGTGGGAGCTATTGGTTCTTCAAGGTTTTTTAAAAACAATCGGCCAGGGCTGCTGGGTGTCTGCATCCTGTTAAGGCACTGTTCTAGTGTGTGGATGAGTTCTAGTGCTTGTCTACACTCACAAATTGACAGCAGAGGTTGCAGTGAGCGCCGCTTAGGACACAATTTGGTGTTCCACACTGGGAGAAAAAAGAAAAATAAACATAAAAAAATAAACAATCATTTTTTTGGCTAAAATCGACCAATTTAGACTTAATATAATACAAACATTTAGCAGATGCTTTTATCCAAAGCGACTTACAGAAAGTGCATTCAGCTCGAGTAGATGAACAACCTCTTGATGCTACAATGTCTAAGCACATCATTTGTCAAGTACGCCACATAAACAACCTAAGTGCTACTAGTTTTAACCCTGGTCTTTGGCATTCCCTCAGGACCAGCATAGGGAATACCTCATTATGTTTGCATTTTTAGTGACTAGTGGCCATCTACTATGTTACACATTAAACATTTATACTTCATACATGCAATATAACTTTTCATTTCAGAATGTGTTCCTGAATGCAGTATTTGTTTTTCAGGTCATGGTAGGAGTCATAAAACTGGTCTGATAAAATCCACAGCATGCTTAAATAACGATAATAATCTTGTCTTTTCTGCCTCTGCCCTCTCTAGCTTATGTCTGAGGTTCTGTGTGGCATGCGGGTTATCAAGTTCTACGCCTGGGAATCACACTTTAAGCAGAAGATCACAGAGTGCCGGAAGCAGGAGCTCCGCCACCTCAAAACTATAAAGTACCTGGATGCTGTTTGTGTCTACACTTGGGCAGCCCTCCCTGTGGTCATCTCCATTCTCACCTTTATCACCTACGTTCTGCTGGGTCATGAACTTACTGCAGCCAAGGTTCGTTTCTTTTTTCTTTTTTTTTTGCCGGTATGTTTTTGTGTTAGTATGCCAGTACGGTGAATTCTCTGCACATGCAGCTGTGCAACTTTAAACTTCTGCTTCCACTTCTACTTTACAATTTCCTTCTTTTTTTTTTTTTTTTGAGAACTTAAAGAATTTTCTATAAGAGTGATTATTAATAACCTGAAATTGACCAAATCCAAGTAGTCCTATGTCAAATTTGACATTTGGATACATTTCCACAATTAAGAGTTTAAACCCTACTGTATTGTACTCGTGTCCTTCCTCTGACTTTTAAAATAACTTCTAATGATAAAGGGCCAAACCTGTGTTGGTGCTGCTGTGATCTCCTGCAGGTGTTTACAGCACTGGCTCTGGTGGGCATGCTCATCCTGCCTCTGAACAGCTTCCCCTGGGTTCTGAATGGCATCATTGAGGCCATGGTGTCCCTGGATCGCATACAGAACTTTCTGAGGCTCCGCAACCAGGACCTGAACACCTACTATAGCCAGGGTATGATGGCCCCTTGGCCCCTACAGCCCCACTGTCCTGCCGATGCAAGGCATCGTAGCTGGGCCTCCGATAGCGTAGCAGTCTAACGAACCCGTATTGGCTGGTCCTTTATGAGTGTGAGCTGCCTATCATGGTTGTGGTTCGAAACCCAATTGTACCAGACCAACCCTGCAGAGGAGTCCCGATCGGGGGGCGGCGTTTGGCTGTCTGCCCCAGGGGGGCGTGTGGGGCTGAGAAGCGAAGAAGGGTGTCTCCAGAACGTGGGTGGGTGGATTCCATCTCGAAGGAGGCGGGATTTGCTACCCTCGGAGAATTAGCTTGCCTCGTAGAGACGAGCGGCGAACTTGTGTGGGGAGGGCAAATCGAAATAAATAGAGGGCATAATTGGCCACTAAATTCAGAAAATAAACGGGGGAAACCCTGCTGTGTGCATTTGTGTGAGCGCATGCAGTTTTACCTTGCGGTGTCCCTCCCCACAGGGGCTCCCGATGATCCTCAGACAGCCGTCCAGATGGAGCAGTGTACTTTTTCCTGGCGGGTACGAGACGTTGCCCCAGGTGGCACCCTACACGCTCCGGGAGGGACTCCCCAAGCCCAGGGAGGGACTGACATGTCTGGCCCAGATGGGAGCCTGCTGCTCCGTGGCCTCAACCTCACCATCACAAAGGTGTGCCCTCGGTCAATGTGCCCTTTCACCTTGCTGGCTACGCTGCACTGAAGCGCTGAAGCTGAATTTATTCCCAACTCAAACACATTGCATTGCTATTCCAGACACACTATACAGCACGCACAAAATACACGTTTTGTATTTAGATACTGGACCTTCAGTGTCCCTCATACAGCTGTGCATTAAACATGCCTACACCCAGGGAGGGGGGGAGGGTGAGCCAGCATGAGTTCATTGAGGAGCGGCAGGGCGTCCCTGTAAAAAGAGTAGGTGGGCGGGTTCCGTCTCGGAGAAAGCGGATATGCCAGCCTTGGGAAATTGGCTCGGAGAATGGCCGGCGGACTTGTGGGGGAGGGTCAATTTAAATAAATAGAGGGTACAATTGGCAACCAAATTTGGAGAAAAACAGGAAAAATCTGAAACATTAAAAAAAAACCATGCCTACACATTAAACAGAGGCCACACACAAAAACACACCCATTTTACATACAACTGTATTCTAACCTAAACATTAACATGCCTTATATACTCTGCCTGTACACTGAAGACTCAGCATTCACACGCAAATCATGTACACAACATGATTGGCCATGTATTGATCATGTAAACAACCCAGCGTTTTTATCTTTACACAAGAAACTTTTCCAAAAAGTTCTTATGTATGTTTACAGGTGGGCCATGCTACATGCCCTCTACACATTAACACACACAATTCAATTGACAACTCCTCACATTTATATGTGCCTTGTAAGGTATGTAGGCATAAAAAGTATTCCCTTTGCATGTATGCCCTTTGGCATTTTTTACATTTTATGTTCGTTTTTTTATGGATTTAATTGGGATTTCTTGCCACTGATGAACACAAAATAGTGTGTAATGTCAAATAAACAACAACTCTAAAGCTTTTTCTTAATTATTTACAAATAAAAAGCAGACAATAATTCACCACCCTTGAATTTATACTTGGTACAGGCACCTTTAGCTGCAATTACAGCTGTGAGTCTATTTGGGTAAGTCTCTACCAGCTTTGCACATCTGGACACTGCAACTTTCACCAATTTTTCTTTACAGAATTGCTCGAGCTCCATCAGGTTGGAGGCTAATGTTAACAGGTGTTAATGGCCTTGTTGGATTTGAACAGACGATGCTAGTGGTTGAAGCAGACCGTAGTATCGACCAATGGAGAGAATGAATAATTGTGGGTACGGCGCATCATTTCGATTATGTAATTGGCAGGAAAATTAAGAAGCAGAAGCAGTATAAGATGATGAGGTGGAAGAAAACCAAAATAGCCCAGGTTTGGGGCTTTATAGTGTGGCTGTGTGAAGCTGTATCTGATGTGGCCAGAGGGTGCAGAAGTTCATATTTGTAAGGCCATTTTGGTCATTTCTGAGGGAGACCCTGAACAGTGTCAAACACTCGGTGCTGTAATAATAATAATACATTTTATGGTTATGCGGGTAACTGTAACTTGGCGGAAGGCACACCAGCCATCCCAATAATGTATAGTGTACATTGGTTCTGTGCAGCAACTGTGTTTGAATGTTTGATCATTGAATGTTTGAATGTTTGATCATTAATGCAGTTCTCTTGGTGATCACCAGGGGTCTCTTGTAGCTGTGGTGGGGAAAGTGGGATGTGGGAAGAGCTCTCTTCTTGCAGCTATCACAGGAGAACTTATCCGGTTAGTGTTTCACACGCAAAGCTGCTGGCATCATAGAAATGTGTTTTTGTATACGTTTCTCACATGAAAAGATTTTTTGTTTTTCCAATGATGGCATTTCATCATTAGAACATTGCGGTTGGGGATCAATACAAATGCAAAACAAAACAATGTAAACTGAAAAAACAGGTCAAATACAGAAGCTTACCAACAGTTGAATGTGGACCTGTGTGGCTCAGTAGGTAGAGCATGCCGCTGACAACGCTGAGGTTGTGGGTTCGATAAAAAAATGTATGCATTCACTTCTGTAGGGCACTTTGGATAAAAGCATCTGCTAAATGGCATATATTATTGAATTCTGGTATGTGAGCTGAGAAGGATTTATTTGAGTTTCCTGTGAATTCTTTTAGATGTCAGGGTGCACTTTATGTCCAGGGAAGGGAGAATGGGTTCGGCCTCACTGCCCAGGAGCCCTGGATCCAGCATGCAACATTCCGCGACAACATTCTGTTTGGCAAGGACTTCAACAGCTGCCTTTACAACTCTGTGATTGAGGCGTGTGCGCTCACCGACGACATAAACGTGAGATTTGTCTGTCTTTATTTTGCTTTCTGTTCTTTCTTTTGGTTCACTCTTTTATTTTTATTTTCTATTTTTTGTTGTTTATTTCTATTTTTTCTCCCAATTTAGTATCTAATTATACCCTCTCTTTTTCATGTAAATTATCCCCCCCCTCTTCCCGTATGAGAACTCGCTGCCGTAGTCCCGAGACCGGTAGTGAGCGCTGCACTGCCTCCTCCTAGCTGGCACCCGCCTAAGCTGAAGCCTGTCACCGTAACACACAGGACCACTCATATATGCAGCGACCTCATTCAGCTTTTAACCCTCGCCCCCTGCCCCCAGATGTTGCCGAGCAGAGACAGGACTGAGGTGGGAGAGAATGGAGTCACACTAAGTGGAGGACAAAAGGCTCGCCTCGCCTTGGCGCGGGCTGTCTACATGGTGAGCGATCAGAGTGGTGATGGAAACATCGCTACTACACTTACAATTACATTTACATTTACAGCATTTAGCAGACACTTACACAAAGTGCATTTATACATGGTAAGATTAATCATGGTTAGCGCAACAGATCAGTGTAGTAACACTGCAACAGGCATCATTGTTGGCAGCTGCACATAGTACCTGTAGCACAGGGAAAGAAAACAGTAGTGATGGCAGTTAATTAATGTAGGGAATCAGTGGTAGTGGAGTCTGAAGAGGGGGTCTTGCGGAAGATGGCCAGTGATTCCATGGTCCTTACTTACATACTCTGATCTCATTAGGGCTGTACTGGTATTCGGTAAATGGAGTTTCCTCAATAACAAATGGCCGAAAATACATTTGAACTGCAAAGCAGACAGCCCTGTAAGAATTGAAACAATGGCTTCCGCACAAATTATACAAAATCCTCCAAATGGTTCACCCACGCGGAACACTCACATGCTGCATCGAAAGATTCTCTGGTTCGCTTCCAGAGATTTCAAAGTTTAGCTAATTTTATACCAGCATGAATTGAATCTACTCTCTCTCTCTCTCTCTCTCTCTCTCTCTCTCTCTCTCTCTCTCTCTCTCTCTCTCTCTCTCTCTCTCTCTCTCTCTCTCCATTTTAAGGACAAGGACATTTACCTTCTTGATGATCCTCTGGCTTCAGTAGATGCCGACGTTGCCCACCATCTCTTCGAGAAATGCATCCTTGGTGTCCTCAAGCACAAAACCAGAATCATTTGCACCCACCGTACCGAGTTTCTGGACAAAGTTGACATCGTGATCCTTATGGATGACGGGATGGTTGTAAAAACAGGTATGAAATGTTCTCATGCCTCTCTCAAATCTGAATGTTAGTCACCGTCCTGAGTCACCGCTGCATCAGTTGAATAGAGTGGGACACACCCTATTGTCCTACCAAATTTGAATGCAATAGTTTGACACCTTCAGCTGCCACATGAAATATATATACGTTTGAGAAAGTACTGAAAAAAATCTCATGGTCCTGTGCACTGATGCGCCTGAAACTTGGCAGGCATGATCCTCGGGCTGTCCTTTATCATTTGTTCATTAGAGGTGTCGTGGAAAAAAAAACTCAGTGGGAATTGGAGAGGACTTTTAAACAGTATTAAAACCTTTTATTACGCATAGCTGCACGGAGACTCATGTCACACAGGACACCGAATCTCCCGCCTTCAAGTTTAAATGTGATAGTTATAACAAACACAACGGAAAGGGAGGGAACAGAGACAAATGGGAGGTAATGGGCGTTAATTTAAGGGTAATAGGAGACTGGGTGATACCTGAAGGTAAACCAGGGAAATAATTACTGCAAAACTGCAAAGGTTAGTAAAACCTGAGAGAGAGGTTTTCTGCGGTGAGAAAAAACATCATAAAGTAACAGATGTTCCTTTTAAGTTTTGGTGCGAATAACCTTTTGTTAGCCTGGATGTGTGGAACTACAGCGTCACACCGAGTTAATTAGTATCTGTGTGTCCCCCTGTGGATCTTTCTCTAGCATTCCAGCTTTACACAAAGAGGACAATGGTTTTCCTTCCACAGAGGTTTGTAGGTAAAACAATATGGCCACAACAGGGTATGCCTGGTATGGAGTGGAATGCCATTCATGCCCCGTAATCACTGGTGTTTCCAAGTATTTCGCAATCGCAGCAGACTTTCCGAGTCTGATGTGGATGACAATAAGAAGACTAATAATTGACCTGAATTGAAGGCTAATAGAACCTTGGTTAAATATGCAACTCTTACTTCATGGTGCTGTACAAGTCTTGCTAGTGATGAACGGACCTTCACCAGTACAGCCTCACTGATGTTGATGTTGTCTGTCTTTCTTTTTTCATGTACTTTCTCTGTAGGCACTCCTGAGGAAATTTTTCCTATGGTGGAAGTAGTGCCCAAGACCCTGAAGAATGACAACAACAGGAAGGAGAAAGGTATCATTACCTTTATAAGTATCTTTGTATATCCACCACCCCCTCTGCATGGCATCTGTATGCTTCTGGTGGCTTGCTGCATAATAACTGAGGCTCCAAAATATATATTTTTTAATGGAAGAGAATGCTGCACTTTTTTTCCGATAACCTAACATAACAGATGCATTTAGTGTACTTGAGATTATGTAAGACACACCAAGACAGACACACCAGTGTAAAAGATGGTATCAAATCACAGAGGGAAATAAAAAATACATTTTAGATGGGGCCTCGGATTGCGTAGTGGTCTAACAGATACCAATTGGTCTAACAGATACCAATTGCAGTCGTGGTTTGAAACCTGACTGCGTCAGTCCGACTGTGGCCAGAAGTCTCGATCGGGGGCGGCGTTTGGCTATCCGCCCCAGGGGGAGGGAAAGTCGGCACAAGCTTGCTGAGGAGCAGTAGGGCATTCCTAATGAGCAGGCGGGCGAATTTCCATCTCAGAGGAGGCAGATCATTGGCAGCCTCGGGGATAATAACTCGAACCAGAGGATGGGCAGTGGGCTCGTGAGGGGAGGGCAAATCAAAATAGATAAAGGGTTGAATTGGGAGAAAAACGGGGGAAAAATCTGAAACTAATTTAAAAAAATTGTTTAACTTTTTTTTTTTTTTGAAAAGTATTTTTGTGTGAATCAGATGGGCTAGAGAGCCAACAGGAGCTGTTGCAGGACCAGGGCTCTCTGGTGGATGGCACGACAGGGGAGGAGCAGAAGCAGACGGGCGTGGTGGCCTGGAGGGTGTACCAGTCATATAGGCTGGCAGTAGGCAGCTGCCTGACCCTCTTAATCCTCCTCGCCCTGCTTCTCATGCAAGGTATCTGACATCGTTGCCCGTGGCGTGCCCTCTAGTGTGAGTTCCTGAAGTTTGATGCTGATTGGATGGCTGGTTAAAGCTAGAGAGGAATTAAAAGCTCCAAATAGTCCATGAACTGTATAATTTGTTATTACATGGGTCAAACTGTTAATTGTTGATTCAGTCCCAGCTTTTCCACTGCAGTCCACGAGAAAGTGAATAGCTGTGCACACAACCGTGCAATTACAACATACCCAGCCTGTCCTGTTGAACAGAACTTTTCCCCCTCTCTTTATATTAAATGTCTCACGTAAGACCGTTTTATGTGCCAGCAGATCAGCTGGTTTGTTTGTGCACTGTAAGTTGCTATGACGCCAGTTTAAAGCGGTTTTCTTTATCCCCCCTTTAGCCTCGAAGAATGCCTCAGACTGGTGGCTGTCCCACTGGATCTCTCACCTGAATAGCAGTACCGACACCACCCTCAGCCTCCTCTCAAACAGGGTCCTTCCATATCCACATTTTTCTGTCAGCGGCTTTATGTGAGTTTTTTGGAATCAAGGGAAACATGCACCGAATCACCCCGAAATGCAGTGCTGCTCCAAAACATTGCTTCTGCATATTATGGGGTAAAATTCTAAACTTGTAATGAACCAATTGGAGATGGAAACAATTCTGAAAATCTGGAAGGCTGCACTTAAAAGACTGAAGTAGCAGTGCTGCCGCAAACACATATCGGCTTTGGATTGCCATCATTAGAGCGTAGCCCCCAGAATACCAAGTATTCAGACATATGAAGACATTGATTTCAGTCTCTATTAACAAGACTGTTAAAGCTGATTTACTGTACTGACATTTGTCATCTACCCAATCAGACTAATGATCAATGTCCTCTATTGATTTTGTTGTATTTATCATTTACAATTACTACAAGTACTTCAACAAATGTGTCCACTGTTTCATGTACATTAAATGTGCATACCATTGTTGTTTGTAAGACATGTATGCACTGCTTTGAAGTGGTTACTTGTCACCGTGATTGCTATGAATTGGTAATTGACCACAAGCAGACTTTAATTAACCAGTTCATGTGGTAGTTCACCCAAAATCCACATATATTTTTTTCCCCCTTCAATAAGATGTACTCCTCAACATACGTTTCTTGTAAATGTCTACAGAAATGGCAAATCCACCAACAGCTGGTTGTTAACATTGATGTTTGAACGCAGGTAGCATGCTCAAAATGGTATGCCAATATCCACCAACTGTTGGTGGATTTGCTGTTTCTGTAGAAAGCTAATTTGCTAAAAACTCTTCTTTGGATGTGTAGTACATCATTTAAGCCTTGTATCCGAAGGACACCTTACTCTATGTACTTAGTTGACCTTTTTCATTTTGTTTGTATCTGTCATCAATGGCAGCGGCAGAATAAGATTTTAGCAGAGAATGCATTACCAGAATAATATGAACGTTTGCCTTGTTTCTCTCTCGTTCCTGTGCCCCTCAGGTACTCTGCGGCTCTGGTAGAATCTGCTTCCCATGCCAACGTCACCTCCGAGATGAAGTTCTACTTGACGGTCTACGGTTCCATTGCAGCAGCCAACTCATTGTTCACCGCGGCCCGGGCGTTCCTCTTCGCCCATGGGGCCATCTGTGCTGCCTCAGTCATCCACAGCAGGCTGCTGGACAGAGTCCTGAAGGTGCTAAAGATCCAGTGGCCTGCACTGTGCTATCAGCTGTGTTTTGTGACTTCTCTGAAAATCAGCTTGCTTGCAATAAATACATTTACATCAGTGTAAATTCACAAACACATACACGCACACACACACACACACACACACACACACACACACACACACACACACAACCAAAAAAAAACATGCACATTGCCTAAAAATACCACACAAGTCACAGGGGCATATTCATACTCATATTAGGTTCACCTTTTCTCATATGGTTTTGCTTCTGGATATTGTCTGAAGCCCTAATACTCAATCTCACATACAGTATTTACACCCTTGATAAAGAGGAACAAAAGAGATCGTATAAAATAAAATATATAAGTAATGAACTTTATTTTATGCTCACACAATGCAGAGAATTATATTCTTTAATAATAATGCATTGGCACGAACCACAATCGAATGGTTCACAAATGATCAAGAATCAAGAATCACAAATATTCACACCCCGTACTTTGTGGTTCCTCCCTTGGCCATTATAACAGCATTATAACTTCTGTAGTGTCATACGAGGTTATGGAACTTATTGGGTGGGGGGGGGATCCTCAACTATTCCTCCATGCAGAATTGTTCTAGTTTCTTCAGATTCTTGGGTTGATGTTTCTGGACTGCATTTTGAGTTCAAACCACAAATGTTCAATTGGATTCAGTCAGGAGACTGAGATGGCCACGTCAGGACATTGATTGTGTCAACCATTGATTGCTCTGTCAACCATTTCTTAGTTGCTTTGGATATATGTTTGGGATTGTTGTTGTTGGAAGGTCCATCTGTGGCCAAGGTGTAGCTTCCTGGCAGAGGGAACAAGGCTTTTGGACAAAGTGTCTTAGCTGGAGTTCATGGTTCCATCTATTTTAATAAGGGCCCCAGCGCCTGTGGGTGCAAATAAACCCTAAAGCATTAAAGGTCCACCACCATGTTTCACCGTAGGCATGAGATGCTTTTCAACATTACTTGCATTCTTTTGTTCATCTTTATCAGGGGTGTGAATAAAAACGGAGACTACTGTATATGGTTCCCAAATGATAGCATGAACTCAGTGTGTCTGAGTAATTGTGGAAACACTGTGGTTGTTAATAGACTGGATAGCGGCTGTGAAAGTCAGGCAACCTTCAACATCTCTGTTCTGAAGCCTTTCACTTTCATGATGCATACTTTCCCGCAAACATCAAATTGAAGAATATAATTAAAACATTGTTTGGTGGTTGTTCTTTGAATTACTTGTTGATAAGAAAACCTGTTAAGTATGGAATCGTTTTTTTCACCAAAAGTAAAGCACCTGAATTAACATCATACTTCTACTCCCAGGAGGGGGGTTTGTTTCATGGTGACTTGTGGGACGTGCCGTTAAAAATTCCATAATAAAAGTGGTTTGCTTATCACCAAATAATTCATTAAGGAAGTTCCAGCTTGACCTAATTAGTGTTTTGAATGTTTCAGCGATCAGCCTATATATACTTTTTCATTCAGCGATCGATTATTCAAAATCAGAATGTTAGCTTTGAGGATAAAATATACAATAATAATAATAATATTTAATGTTACTTTAATTTAGTCTAATTTAATAATATAATAATTTAGATAAATAGCTAAAATAATCAAAATGTACCTTTCCCATTTTTTTTTTCTCCTTCTTTTCCTCCTTCTCCTTCCTTTCACCACGCAGGCCAGCGTGAGCTTCTTTGACACCACCCCGCTTGGCCGCATTTTAAACCGCTTCTCCTCTGACCTGTACAGCGTAGACGACACGCTGCCGTTCGTACTCAATATCCTGCTGGCTAATGTCTTCAGTCTGCTCGGCATCGTGGTGGTGATGAGCTACGGCCTGCCGTGGATCCTGCTGTTGCTGCTGCCACTGGGGGCGCTGTACTACAACATACAGCGCTTCTACCGGCACACCTCCCGCGAGCTCAAGCGCTTCTACAGCCTCACCCTCTCGCCCATGTACACCCACTTCTCCGAGACGTTGACTGGCATATGCACCATCCGAGCCAGTGGCAGCGCCTCAAGGTCAGAAACTGATTGGTTCGCGAGGGGTTGTGGGGTGGAAAGGGGCTGGGGGCCTCCCGGGTGGTGTAGCGGTAGAACGTCCGACACTGCCCACTGCAACCGGGGTTCGATTCCTCCAGGTTGCGCCAGTTTTGGCTCTGGCCGGGATTACCACCCCCTAGTGACTTGTGGCTCCCCCTTGTGATACAAATGTACGTAGGATATTGTGAATTTTGTTTGTTCGTTTTATTGGACATTGCATTCATAATTTTTCTTGCACAAGGGATGAAATGACCCCATCAATTTAGTTCAAGTTACTGTGTTTTATTAGCTAGGCTATATTTAAGTGTTCCCAAGGTAACTTGCTGGTTAAGAAGCAACTGTTAGGGGGCCTCTGATAGTGTAGCGGTGGAACGCACTCATATTGGCTGGTCCTTTACAAGTATGAGCTGCCTAACACGGTCGTGGGAGGAAAAAAATCTGAAACCAAAATAATTTAAAAAACTAAAAAACAAGCAACTGTTAGCATTCACAAGATGGCTTGCTAGTTGCTGTGGCTGCGCCGGTGACTGAAAGGACATGTAGTGCTTATTTGCTAAATGTGGGATAAAATAATTGTGGGAAGAAACCCAGTAAGCATGCAGATTATGTTTATTAAAAGACAGACTCCTTTCATACTGCTCAATTTATATTTAATACACATAAACTAATATAACTAATTGTGACTAATACTGAAAAGAAATTGGTTGCAAAAATGAAAACGGAAGTAAGAATTAATAGGCCTAAAAAAAAGAACTCAAACTAACCTGATCATGGAAACACTGTGGTTGTTAATAGTTCATGCGATGCGATAGCGGATGCGAAAGTCGGGCATCTTCCAACATCTCTGTTCTGAAGCCTTTCACTTTTATGATGCAAACTTTCCCGCAAACATCAAATTGAAGAATATAATTAAAACATTGTTCGGTGGTTGTTCTTTTAATTACTTGTTGATAAGCAAACCCGTTAAGTATGGAATTGTGGGACGTGCAGTTGAAGATTTTAACTTTTCGTTGATCTCCAAATTCCTTAATAAAAGTCGTTTGCTTATCACCAAATCATTCATTAAGGAAGTTCCAGCTTGACCTTCTTAGTGCGTTGAATGTTTCAGTGATCAGCCTATATATACTTTTTCATTCAGCGATCGATTATTCAAAATCAGAATGTTAGCTCTGAGGGTAAAATAGACAATAATAATAATAATCATCATCATATTTCATGTTACTTTAATTTAATCTAATTTAATAATTTAATAATAATTTAGATAAATAGCTAAAATAATCTAAATACATTTCCTTTTTTTTTCGCCCTTTTTTCCTCCTTTGTGGGAACTAAAAATCGTATAGAAATAAAAACTAAACAAACTAAAAAAAGATACAAAATGTAAAAACTGAAATGACCTTGCAAGTTACCATGGTGCCGACACTATCTTTTGATATACCTCGCTGAGAGCTGTTGTTACTATGGCACCACCAGCAAGTCCTCAGTGTGAACTTTATTTGTTCATTCAGATCCCCATTAGCTGCTGCCAAGTTAGCCAGCTATTCTTCCTGGGACACGCTTAGGAAGAATAGCTAAGTGGATCAGTAACAAACAGTTACTGATAACATCTGGTGTTAGGACAAGGACTCTTCTATATTGACCATGTTACACAAGGTAATTGGAATTTGTATTTTTGCATATCTCTCCTAGATACACACACGCATAGACCACTATACATATGTATTCTAGCAGAGAGGTCAGAGTGCAGGGTCAGCCATAGTACGGCGCCCCTGGAGCAGTTTAGGGGTTCAGTGCCTTGCTCAAGGGCACTTCAGCAGTGCCCAAGGGAGTGAGCTAGCCTCCCTCCGGTTTCCAGTTCATTGTTTTTTTCTTGGCCTCCCTGGGATTTAAACCAGCAACCCTCCACTTGCCAGCCCGTGTCGCTAACCACTGAGCCACTGCTGCCCTTAAAAGGTTATTAATGCTAGAGGATTCCTTCGCTGTGCTACAGGTTTGAGGAGGAAAACGAGAGCCGTCTAGAGAGGAACCAGCGGTGTCTGTTTGCCAGCAACGCAGCCATGCAGTGGCTGGATATCCGTCTGCAAATGATTGGTGTCGCCGTGGTGACAGGAATCAGTGTGATTTCTGTCATCCAGCACCAGACCAAATCATTTGACCCAGGTGAGCGTCTGGTGATCTGAATGGGGCCTTTGGCCTTGGCACAGGTGACCCTGGCCATGCCATTATATCGACTATGTGTCTGTTCTATAAACACTCAATCACTAAGAAGGTTTTTTGGTATAAATGGGGTGCTAGCATTGAAACATAAAAACATTATACTATTTCAAGGATAAAAATACTGCACTCACCAAAGAAAAGAACCAAGTGGGTTTCAAAAATGCACATTTAAATGTTCACAGACAAGGAGCAGAACAAACACTCTGCTTCAAGAGTGCCGATGATGACCTGAACACCAAAACGTGTTTTCTTCCGTTCTGTGTCAATGGACACATTACAAAAGAAACAATAGGATTTTTTTTAACCCACTTGGTTCTTCTTTTTTTGGTGAGTGCGGTATTGTTCTGTTTTCCCGTAGGCCTGGTTGGTCTTTCGCTGTCCTACGCCCTGTTGATCACCAACCTGCTGTCAGGGTTAATCTTCAGCTTCACACAGACAGAAACACAGATGGTGTGCGTGGAGCGGACTGAAGAGTACTCCAGCGATGTCCCGGTCGAACCACAGCATTGCACACTCCAGGTAAGAGAGTGCTGGAGAGCTCACAGACATTCCACACACACACACACACACACACACACACACACACTCACACACACACACACACACACACACACACACACACACACACACACACACACACACACTCACACACTCACACACACTCACACACACACACACACACTCACACTCACACTCACACACACACTGAGAGAGAGGTGTGTTTATGGAGGCCTGCTGTGGTATGTGGTAGGGTATGATCAATCATAGTTCACGCAAGAGATCAGTGCAGTAATACAGTAATACAGTGATAGATATCGTTGTTGGCAGCTGCATACTGTACCTGTAACATCGGGAAGGAAAAGGTTACTAATTTATCTTTGGGACCTCATGTAAAATACAATGACTCTGAAAGCTATCCCAACGGCAGCCATCGTTATCTGCGTTTTTTTGTTAATCAAGTATTGTTGTGGTGTGACCAAAATTCACTCATTTGAAATAGAGCAAATGAAAGAATGCCATTGTTGTATTGCGTCTGCTCTCTCCAAGGTGTGCCACTCATGGCCAGAGCAGGGGCGGATAGAGTTCCACGGGGCAGTGCTTTCTTACCGGCCGGGTCTGCCCAATGCGCTGGACGGCGTGAGCGTAGTGATCCGGCCTGGGGAGAAGGTGGGCGTGGTGGGGCGCACGGGCTCCGGAAAGTCCACCCTCTTCCTGGCCCTCTTCCGCATGGTAGAGCTGAGTGCTGGGCACATCCTGATTGACGACGTGGACATCGTCCAGATTGGGTTGGGAGCGCTGAGGTGAGGAGGCCGGGAGGAGCGTAAAGGACTTTTAAAATATTTTTGTTCTGGATTTTTTTGCATTTAATTCCCTATTTAGTGGCCAATTATACCCTCTGTTTATTTCAATTTGCCCTCCCCACACGAATTCGTCGCTCATCTCTATGAGGCAAGCTAATTCTCAGAGAGCAGCAAACTCTGCTTCCTTCAAGACAGAATTTTACCACCCACATTCTGGAGTCACCCTTATGCGCTTCTCTGCGAATTGATGCGGGCTCACCCCCTGGGGCGGACAGCCAAACATCGCCCCCAATCGGGGTTCCCCACCAGGGCTGTCAGGATTTGAACCGTGACCGTGATAGGCAGCTCACACTCACAAAGGACCAGCCACTGCGGGTGCGTTAGACTGCTACGCTATCAGAGGCCCGTAAAGGACTCTATGGATCTATGGGAAGGTGCAGTCCATGTGACCCATTATGACTTGTCAGGAGTTTGTTAGAAATTACATTAAGAAACATAACATGTAAAATATATGATGTGGTGGAACAAAATTCAGCAATTTCAGAAAGTGCCACGTTCATTCACTGTTCGTTAACCATTTGTGGCCTCCCTTGCAGGTCAAAGTTGGCTATTATCCCGCAGGACCCCTTCCTGTTCAGCGGGACAGTGCGGGAGAACCTCGATCCCTGTGGAAGTCAGTCAGACCCTCAGCTGCTGGACGTGCTGGAGCAATGCCATCTCCGCCAGACCGTGCACAGGATGGGTGAGAGAGCGGGCGTGGCGACGGAAGGAGAGAGAAACCAATGACAAACCAGATGTCTTAACACATAGCTGAGTGGCAAAGACATCGAGACCATACACGATAAAGTGAAGCAGCTTCATTAACAAATACTTAAAGTGGTGCTACCCAACACCAAAGGGTGTTTTTCACCCATAAAATAGTTTGGTATCCCTTTTCTTGGTTTGTAATTTATTCTTGGTACTGTATCTCAGAATATTATTGCAAGTCCATGTAATGTCTATTAACAGTGTCACCATGTGTCATGTGTAGGGGGGCTGGATGCAGAAGTGGGGGAGAAGGGGAAATGTCTCTCGTTGGGCCAGAGACAGTTGCTGTGTCTGGCTCGGGCCCTGCTAACACAGGCTAAGGTACTGTAGAAGGCAGAAATATTCTTAACATGTCATAGTCTGCTCTTTAGTCCTTGTTTAACCTCCCTTCATTATGTTTGCTGACATGGACAATTGGGAATTTGTTTTCTCTCTTGTTTTACATAAATAATGTTTCTGAAAAACAGAAGTACTGTGGTTGAATCTATTTCAAAGAGGAGTGGGGAAAAGATGTTACCCTGCTGCAGAGATCAATAGTATTTTTCTGTTTAAACGTACATGATTAATTGCATGCTATTGGCTACTGCTACTGTTGTTGATGCACATTACAGAGAGGGTTATTTGTAAGTTAATTGTAAATCACAACATTAGCTAGACAACAGCCCCCCGAGTGGCGCAACTGGTAAATGCACTTGTTCTAAGTGCAGGAAGTCCTGTTTGGGGGCGACGATTGGCTATCCGACCCAGCTAATCTGACAAAGACTCATTAGATTTTTATTGTTATTGTCAAGATACTTTGCATCGATGAAGCCACAGCCAGTGTTGACCAGAAGACCGACAAGCTGCTACAACAGACTATTAAGGAGAAATTCAAAGACAAGACCGTCCTGACCATTGCTCATAGGTGAGTGTGAGTGATTCATGGATCCTGATATCCTGATCCTTATGCTGATACGCTAGAGACCATATTAGTAAACACGTGATCGTATATAAGGGCAACATGAGCTGGAGTTAAAAAATATATATTTACGAATATAAAAAAATGTATGTCGCACATGTACAAAAACATACGCCCAACTCCATGAAATTATTGCATCTTAATGTTTTAACAGCTTTAATTAAAATACATTTAAAGTAATATAATATCATAAGTTTTATATAGTTTTTATCCTCATGTCATGATTTGTATTTACACATGGTACATTATATGCTGCTTAGATACACAGTATGACAACTTCCAGTAAGTGAAATGTATTGGTGCCATTCAAAATCTAACCTGGTTTAACCCTTCCTTTATAGAATCAACACCATTATGGACTCCAACAAAGTGCTGGTGATGCATGCAGGGAAAGCAGTGGAGTTTGACACTCCTGCAGTTCTGTGCCAGAGAGAGGACTCTGTTTTCCACAGGCTTGTGTACAGACAACCAGAGTGAGGGTTGAAGGAAGACGAGGGAAGAATGGGATCCATCCGAGAAAGAGAGTAATGGCCCATGTACCTTTTTTAAGAATAAATGATTTATAACATTTTCAAAGAAAATGGACTGGGTAGTACGAAAGTGTTTTCACCAGTTTTTCTACAGTGCATCCGGAAAGTATTCAGACACCTTCACTTTTTCCACATTTTGTTATGTTACAGCCTTATTCTAAAATTGATTAAATTCATTTTTTCCTCATCAATCTACCCCATAATGACAAAGCAAAAACAGTTTTTTTGAATTTTTTGCTAATTTATTCAAAATTAAAAACTGAAATATCACATTTGCATAAGTATTCAGACCCTTTGCTATGACACTCGAAATTGAGCTCAGATGCATCCTGTTCCCTTTGATTATCCTTGAGATGTCTCTAGAACTTGACTGTAGTCCACCTGTGGCAAATTCAATTGACTGTACATGCTTTAGAAAGGCACACACCTGTCTATATAAGATCCCACAGTTGACAGTGCATGTCAGAGCAAAAAACAAGCCATGAAGTCCTAGGAATTCTCCATAGACCTCTGAGATAGAATTGTGTTAAGGCATAGATCTGGGGAAGGGTATAAAAACATTGCTAGAGCATTGAAAGTCCCCAGGAGCACAGTGGGCTCCATCATTGTGAAATGGAAGAAGTTTGGAATCACCACGACTCTTCTTAGAGCTGGCCGTCCAGCCAAACTCAGTAACCGGAAAAGAAGGGCCTTGGTCACGGAGGTGACCAAGAACCCAATGGCCACTCTAAGAGTGCTTCAGAGTTCCTCTGCAGCAATGGGAGAACCTAGCAGAAGGACAACCATTTCTGCAGCACTCCATCAATCAGGCCTTTGCAAAAATTTCTAAAAACCTGTTTTTGCTTTGTCATTATGGAGTATTGTGGGTAGATTGATGAGGAAAAAAATGAATTTAATCAATTTTAGAACAAAATGTGGAAAAAGTGAAGGAGTCTGAATACTTTCCGGATGCACTGTACATATAGGCATCCTTCCCATTTGAATTGTGTCACAATAAAATAGCTTTTCTTGCGGTATTGCGGTGCTGTTTTTACAGTATGTTATTAAGGATGTATTTTAATTATATGCAGGAGTATGTCTCAGCCTTTTCCTGCTGTAAATGGATTAACATTTAGCACTTTTCTTTGTTAAACATCACAGATAAATGACTGAAAAGCAGTGGAAAAAATATAGCTGCAAGCAGCAATCAACGGGGGCCAAGCACTAATAGCCAAATTGAATATACTGTACAGCCAGTCTTTCGGGCCACAATGTGGCAAATCAGCGCCAGATTCATTGTGTTGGTTATGAGAATTTACCCGTTATAGTGCCCCCCATGAGACTAATTGAAGTGAAGTTTTGCAGGTTGATTCTATATGCCTAGATGTAACATACCATACGCCATTTAGGTATGTGACTTACAAGCGATTTAGAGTGAATGCATACATTTTTCAGTATATTACATTTTAGGCATTTAGCAAGACGCTCTTATCCAGTGTGACACAGTTCACATTTCTTTACATACAATCCATTTATACAGCTGGATATTTTTACTGAAGTAATTCTGGTTAATTACCTTGCTCAAGGGTACAATGGCAGTGATCCACCTGGGAATTGAACCAGCAACCTCGGAGTTAAAGTCCAGTTCCCTAACCATTACACTGCACTGCCACCCCAATGTGGTCGTTTTGATTCCTATTGTTGAACCCACAACCTGAGCGTCGTTAGCTCCATGCTCTACCTACGGAGCCACACAGAACCGCATGGATGTTTGATGTTGAGGGTTGGATGGTGTAGATGTGGATACAGATCAAATTGAATGATCATAGGTTAACGTCTTAAGGCGTTTCTATAATGCAGAGCAATACAGCATTTTCATTGGCTTGTGGTGGCCATGTGGTTTAGCCGATTATTATTTTCATATTTGTACATATATTCATAGAAAGATTATGTATACCATGTTATATCAGGCAGTTTAGGAGGTGACACTAGCAACATTTCTGAAAAAAGTCCGAAATTGGAAACCATTTCACGATGGCGTTGGCTCCATAATAAATGGGCACATAAATGAGGGGATTGTTTACAGCAGCAAGTTTAAATCTCCATTACGGCAACCATTAGAATACCAAGTTAGCCAACTCCAAACTGATTCACACCCTTAATGAGGAAAGAGCACAAAAGGCTGCATAAAATAAATACAGATAATGAGCTACATTGTGTGCTGATGATAGAAAATTATTTTATACTAATACAATTGCTCAGAGAAAGATATACATTTTAAATATTGTAGTGTCCCCTGGGGTGGGGTGACACTCAATAACCTTTTTAGAGGGTGTAGGCAATTGAAAGATCTGGTGGAGGCAGCATTTTAAAAAACCTGACAATTTCAGCAAACGCACACACCCACCCGTTTCCCTCCCAATACTCAGCTATCTATTTGGGGAAACGGTGTGTCTTTTATTTACCCCAAAATGACATTCAGCTGTCAGAAGTCCCAATTACTTTACTTGGTTCAGCTGGTAGTCAGGTGTGGGACTGCAGGCTGTTGGGAACTGTAGTCCTTTTTGGGTCTAGTGGCTCATGAGAGTTAAAGGGGCAGGCAGCCATTTCCTTGTACTGCCCCTTGGGATGCCACAATATTTTATTCCCAAAAAAGATGTCATAATTATTCACACAGATAATAATATTCCAACATTATAAAAGACCATTTCTATGTTGCGACTGAAAAGGTCATTTAAACGTTCTTTAAACCTTTATAATTGACACAGCAAAACATTTTTCTTATCTGCCTAAATACAACATATAAAGTATTTTGCAATTTCTATCAATCAATCAATCTTTATTTTTGTTGCGCCATTTACAAACAGGTTGTCAAAGGTCATTTTTCAAAAAAAGAAAACCATTCAATTTAAACCTTTGAATGGAAAAATTGAAAAACAACACAAATAGTCCTTGAGGCTCAGCTTAACAGACCACTGGAAACATTTTTCTTATCTGCCGGGGATAAATACAACATATAACAAAGTTATTTTGCGGGGAGAAAGAGGAAAATGACTATGATAAATATGGATCAGGGGAAGAGTAGTATACACCAAGTAATCTAGGGCAGCATAACTAATCATTTACAACATAATTGCTCCTTGTCATTTATTTTAAATGCTCATTGCACCAAAAAAACTAATGAATAAAAGACTAAAGAGTCAAATACAAATGTCAGAGATGGGTAGACTGTTAAAACATTTCATAAGAAAGCTCTGCCACCTGCTAATTTTTGATATTCTAGGGACTAAATGTGATAATAATTGTACGGTACATGACGATACAAAGGATAATTTCCTTGTCATTTATTTAAATGTATTAAAAGAAAACAATAAAAACGTCAAATACAAATGTCCCCCTAATTTTGCTGGTAGTCAGAAATTCCAAAAGCAGTCCCCCTCTTTTGTAGTCAGAAAGTTGAAGGGGGTCAGGGAAGTAAAGTGCCCCAAAATTTCCCCGGAACCCCCTACTAGGGTCTCCCCAGTAAGTAAATCTAAACAAGCCAGTCACCCAAAACAGTTTGTATCACCACGCTTTTCCAAAACTGGTACTTCGGCCCTGAGTAGAAGCAGAGGTGAAGCCTTTATGATTTATTTTCCTTACCAGACCCCAAACAGACACATCTTATCTTAAGTTATGTCCGTCCATATTCATTAAGGGTAGTGAAGTTCATGCTTGTGCAGGACTGACTGTAATTTACCTGCAGTAGAATTGAATGCAATAAGCTGCAGTACCCACTGTAACCACTGCATGGGTTGGGTGCAGGGTGTTGGGGGTGAGGGTGTGTATGTATGGTGGTGATGTGGTAGTGATGTATGGTACAGCCCCACCCAAATGAAGTTTCACCAGCTGACCACTGCTGAAGCCACAAGTGAAACTAGTGAAACATTGCTGAATGCGCACTACCAGAGCAAAATAATTAGATTAGCAGCTATTCAGCTATGCACCAGTTAAATACTGTGGCTTTATTGTGTTGTTAGGTTCATGTTTTGTGACGACTACTCGGGAGTATGTATTTTGGCCTGTTGACAGGGTTTCTCCCTCTTTTTTTCCTCTCTGGTTTCGGTTGTCGCCCTATCTACAGAGGGAGTGTTTCTGACTCCCTGACGTGCCAGAGCCGAAAACCAGTTTGGTGGCTCGGGCAAAATGTCATTTAACTGAGAGACACTGGTGTAGACACAGTCAGTCAGGCACAGAGGAGTCGACATCATCCTTTGCATCCTTGTAGAACAGTGCACATCATTGTACGGTGAGACCATTTTCATTTGCCGCACATATTAAATGCTCAAACTGCAACTTACACTGTTTTTCTGGCACACAATGAATAACTATACATATATATCATAAATCATATATTGATTTATTCTGTAGACATAATGTTTAAGTGCTACTTTGCTTGGTTTTTGACTTAAAATGGAAAACATTACTTTTTAAGGTTAACATTAATAGGCTAGTCTGATTTCTGTACTTATCTGCTTTGAAGGTTTGTACATAGATATAAAAAAGCATACTTGTTGCAGGGACTTATAAATAAAGTGCCCATTCTTTTCTTGTGCAATAGAGAGTAGGAATGTCATACACATTACATTCTTGGGAACATGAAAGAACTGTGGAGGGAAATTGAGATTCCTCTGCTGTGTAGGTTTTTCCACTTCTCACTTTGCAAACCTTCAAAACTATAAGACAAAGAACGGTGCAGTGATGTTTTTTTGTGTGTTTTTTTTACGTACTGGATGTGAGGATACCCATTAAAGCCCTAACAGTGACAGTGAATGTGTCGTACGATTGTGAGATTGCGTACACAGTGAAATGACACTAGTGCAGTAAGGTTGTTCAAATGAGCTTTTCTGCCCCCAGTGGACTTTCACGATGTAAAAGCGGTGAGAGTACTTTAAAAGGTATGTAGCTCACCTAGACATGTGAGGGGAAATCTTATCTTTGGAGTACTGGAAAAACCAGCTTCCCTGGCTTTCACGGGGAAAACATTATTATGCACAGAATAGCACAACAGCAGGACCATGTGGGTGTTTGCCACTCCCATGTCAAGTCCCAGAAACATTGGCTCTTTCTTGGAAAGGTGTAGAACAAAAGTATGAGATCACAGGAAAGGATGCTACTCTAATGCTCCTTAAAAGTTAACAACTTGCTTCCATATACATGAAACTGATGGTTCTGGTGTGATTTGAGTGTTCAAATGTGATTCAGTTGTTAATTATGCCTTTTAACAGTGGAAATGTGTACTGGCTATGACGATTGGTGTTAGCCTGTTAGCCAACCTTGCTTGCTTGTTGGTAGGTGGTTCATCCAGTCTTATGCGTGTGGCATAAACCAGGCAATTGTGACAGACAGTGTGAGACCGAAAATGAATGTGGCTTTCTGAACGATACAGTTGGCATATTATCAGGTTTGGAGGGGGAAGGTTATGTTATTATTTATCTCCAGATATCTAGCTTTTCGTGTTATCTATAGTGTAGTAGGCTAATTCGGAAAAGAAATGCCTGAATAACTAGGAACTTGTAGTTTATTGTGGACGGGTGTTGGAAATTAGCCTTTGGCTATAAACAATTAAAGTAAGGCATCTGATCCTTGTTTTTATTTTTTTCTGTTTATGCTTTTATTCCCATTTTCTCCCTATTTTTAGTTGCCAATTCTACCCTCTCTTTTTCATGTCAATTATCCCCTCCCTCATATGAGAGTGCTGCCGTGGTCCTGAGACCGGTAGTAGGAGCTATACCGCCTCCTCCGAGCTGGCACCCACCACCGTCACCGTAACACATAGGCCCACTCATATATGCAGTGAGCTCGCATCGGCTTCCATCCCCCCTCCCTGGGCGGACAGCCAATTGCCACCCCCTATGATGCTTGTTTTTTTTTTTTACATTGTAATAATGTCCCTGATAAATAAATATGTAAGATGATTCAAAGCTTGGCGGCACGGTGGTGCAGTGGATAGCACTGTCGCCTCACAGCAAGAAGGTCTCGGGTTCGAATCCAGGCCGGGGGCCTTTCTGTGCGGAGTTTGCGTGTTCTCCCCGTGTCCGCGTGGGTTTCCTCCGGGTACTCCGGTTTCTTCCCACAGTCCAAAGACATGCACGTTAGGCTAATTGGAGAGTCTAAATTGCCCGTAGGTATGAGTGTGTGAGTGAATGGTGTGTGTGCCCTGCGATGGATTGGCGACCTGTCCAGGGTGTATTCCTGCCTCTCGCCCGAACGCATGCTGGGATAGGCTCCAGCCCCCCCCCCCGCGACCCTGACCAGGAATAAGCGGCTTAGACAATGGATGGATGGATGGATGGATTCAAAGCTTTGAACATTTTACATTTTACGCATTTAGCATATGCTCTTATCCAGAGTGACTTAGACAGTTCACATTTCTTTACATACAATCCATTTATACAGCTGGATATTTTTACTGAAGCAATTCAGGTTAAGTACCTTGCTCAAGGGTACAACGGCAGTACTCTATCCTGGGAATTGAACCAGCAAACCTCTGAGTCCAGTTGCCTAACTATTACACTACACTGCCGCCTCCAAAACAATTGAAAATCCTTTGAAAATCATGCCTGACTCTTTCTGTCCTTTCCCAGATGAGGCACAGCAGGAGCAAGAGTTTGTCAGACAGCCTCGTCATGGAGGATGTGGAAAAAGGTGGAGTGATTGTCAGGAGCATCAGACGCGACTCATTTACCGATAAAGGCCTGAAAGAGGGTAAATTATAAAACATCACTTACTGACCACACAAACCATGACCACGCAAATAACCATGCAACATAACCATGCAACACTCTTTTGAACGAGAAACAATCATGTGGAGAGATGAATTTTTTTTTTAAAGATAAGATGCAAAAATAAAATAGATCAATCTAATCTGCAATGCCTTAGGCCTGAGCAGCCTGCGCGTCCCGTCTGCACAGCGTCTCTTGGGACAGGCCACAGTTAATGAACAATTAATGGTTATTATCAAGCTCTGATCTACCCTATTTGCACTTAATGGTTGGGGCAGGGTATAAGGAACTGTGGGAAATAATATTTTATGAATTTGTAACTACTCATTGTTATAATATATGCAAAAGAAAAAACGTAATAAAGGATAAACTGTTTAACTGTAAATGGTTTCAATGTTAGCGTATCAACTGTACATTTTTGGTTGTCTCATGATGATTGTTAATTACATTTTCCTGCCATGTATTTTCTTCCTTTCAAAACTTTTTCCAGGAGATGAAATTATTGGTGCCACCATCCACTTTGACAAACTTAAGAAAGATGATGTGTTGAGGGTACTGAAACTAATTGAACCTTTTGATGAAAACATAGAAATTCTGACAAAACATCATTTAAAAGCCAATGCAAGCATTGCATCTCCAAAAGATGTAAGTGGAATTTTATTATAAGCAGTGATTACAAAATCAATGTCAGATGCATTTAGTAAAGGAATACGTTTGTTTTCTGTTTTTATAGATGCTTAAAGATTCTTACAGCCGGCTTTTCCACAACAAAGTCCAGAGGTTCCTGAACAGAGAGGTGCCGTTATGTGACCCTGCAAAACCTTTGGACGTTAAAATTGGTGACTTTGATGGACAGCTTTGTGCCCCAGGGGCAGGTCTGCATTTGGAAGGATCAAGTCTGAAGGATGACATTGAAGGTCCTACTCAAAATCAGGATTTGTCTGGCTTGAGTGCAAAAGCACCTGGAGTAGACACTGATGCTAGCTTTAGGTCACCTGAAGTGAAATGGTCTGCTTCAAAAATACACCATACAGAGGTTCTGGGGAATTCAAAGCCCAGTGTCGATCTGCCAGAGGTAAGCACAAAGGGCTCAGAATTCCCAGTGTCATCTATGGTACCACCTTCACTAAAACTGAAAGAACCAGATGTGGATTGCCCTGAGGTTAAACTCTCAGGCCCCAATGCAAAGTCTCCAGACATTGACCTCAGTCTAAAAATGGAAAACATTAAAGGAGTTGAAATTGATGCTTTTGGTCTTCATGGGTCTGAAGATGATTTAGATTCAAGTAACATGATTAGTGGGGGTCTGAAAACACCAGACTTGAATCTCTCAGCTCCTAAAATGAAAGGAGATGTAAGTGCTCCAGAATTACATGTGAATTTACCCAAAGCTGATGTCAATACCCCTGAACTTGATATGAAAACACCAGATTTTGACATTGATGCCCCATCTCCCAAATTTGCCATGCCCAAATGGAATCTGTCAGGACCCAAATTGAAAGGGCCAGATTTTGATATTGATGCAGGCTTAAAAAGACCAAATCTGGATCTCATCGCTCCTAAGGTTAAAGGAGGAATTAAAGCTCCAGACATAGATTGGAATTTACCCAGCACTGACGTGAAAGGCCCCAAACTTGACCTGAAAGCACCTGATATTGACCTGAAAGCACCCTCTAGAAAATTTAAATTTAAAACGTTGCCTAAATTTGGAATATCTAGCCCTAAGGTTAAAGGTCCAGAAATTGACATTGATGGAGATCTGAAAACACCAGACTTGAATCTCTCAGCTCCTAAAATGAAAGGAGATGTAAGTGCTCCAGAATTACATGTGAATTTACCCAAAGCTGATGTCAATACCCCTGAGCTTGATATGAAAACACCAGATTTTGACATTGATGCCCCATCTGCAAAATTTGCCATGCCCAAATTGAATCTGTCAGGACCCAAATTGAAAGGGCCAGATTTTGACATTGATGTCCCATCTCCCAAATTTGCCATGCCCAAATTGAATCTGTCAGGACCCAAATTGAAAGGGCCAGATTTTGATGTTGATGCAGGCTTAAAGAGACCGAATCTGGATCTTATAGCTCCTAAGATTAAAGGAGGAGTTAAAGCTCCAGACATAGATTGGAATTTACGAAGCACTGACGTGAAAGGCCCCAAACTTGACCTAAAAGCACCAAAATTTAAATTGAAAACATTGCCTACATTTGGAATCTGTGGCCCTAAGGTAAACAGTCTAGAAATGGACATTGATGGAGATCTGAAAACACCAGACTTGAATCTCTCAGCTCCTAAAATTAAAGGAGATATCAATGCTCCAGAATTACGTGTGAATTTACCCAAAGCTGACTTCAGTGGCCCTGAGCTTGATATTAAAACACCAGATTTTGACATTGATGCCCCATCTGCCAAATTTGCCATGCCCAAATTGAATCTGTCAGGGCCAAAATTGAAAGGGCCAGATTTTGACATTGATGCCCCATCTCCCAAATTTGCCATGCCCAAATTGAATCTGTCAGGACCCAAGTTGAAAGGGCCAGATTTTGACATTGATGCCCAATCTCCCAAATTTGCCATGCCCAAATTGAATCTATCAGGACCAAAATTGAAAGGGCCAGATTTTGACATTGATGCCCCATCTCCCAAATTTGCCATGCCCAAATTGAATCTGTCAGGACCCAAGTTGAAAGGGACAGATTTTGATGTTGATGCCGGCTTAAAAAGACCGAATCTGGATTTCATAGCTCCTAAGATTAAAGGAGGAGTTAAAGCTCCAGACATAGATTGGAATTTACCCAGCACTGACGTGAAAGGCCATAAACTTGACCTGAAAGCACCGGATTTTGACCTCAAAGCACCTTCACGAAAATTTAAATGGCCTAAATTTGGAATCTTTGGACCTAAGGTAAACAGTCTAGAAATGGACATTGATGGAGATCTGAAAACACCAGACTTGAATCTCTCAGCTCCTAAAATTAAAGGAGATATCAATGCTCCAGAATTACGTGTGAATTTACCCAAAGCTGACTTCAGTGGCCCTGAGCTTGATATTAAAACACCAGATTTTGACATTGATGCCCCATCTGCCAAATTTGCCATGCCCAAATTGAATCTGTCAGGGCCAAAATTGAAAGGGCCAGATTTTGACATTGATGCCCCATCTCCCAAATTTGCCATGCCCAAATTGAATCTGTCAGGACCCAAGTTGAAAGGGCCAGATTTTGACATTGATGCCCAATCTCCCAAATTTGCCATGCCCAAATTGAATCTGTCAGGGCCAAAATTGAAAGGGCCAGATTTTGACATTGATGCCCCATCTCCCAAATTTGATGCCCAAATTGAATCAGGACCCAAGTTGAAAGGGACAGATTTTGATGTTGATCCCAAATTTGCCATGCCCAAATTGAATCTGTCAGATTTTGACCTCAAAGCACCTTCCAAAATTTTGAAAGGGCCAGATTTTGACATTGATGCCCCATCTCCCAAATTTGCTCCATGCCCAAAACTTTAATCTGTCAGGATGCCCAAGTTGAAAGGGACAGATTTTGATATTGATGCAGGCTTAAAAAGACCAAATTGAATCTGGATCTCATCTCCCAAAGCTCCTAAGATTGAAAAGGAGGAATTAAAGACCAAATCTCCAGACATTAGATTAAAGCTCCAGAATTTACCCAGCACTGATGTGAAAGGCCCCAAACTTGACCTGAAAGCACCTGATATTGACCTGAAAGCACCTTCTCGAAAATTTAAATTGCCTAAATTTGGAATCTTTGGACCCAAGGTAAACAGTCTAGAAATGGACATTGATGGAGATCTAAAAACACCAGACTTGAATCTCCCAGCTCCTAAAATGAAAGGAGAATTGAAAGTGCTCCAGAAAACAGCAGATTTTGACATTGATGCCCCATCTGGGAATTTCACATTTTCAAATGCTAAAATGCCTAAATTTGATATCTCTGGGACAAAAGTGAATGGAACAGACTTTGATATTGACACTGACCGGATGGCACCAGACTTATGTCCTTCGGATCCATTTGGGAAACTCAAAATACCAGGTTTTAAGGTCCCTAACTTCAGGCAACCAGAAGTGCAAGAACCAGACCTTAATGTGACCACATCTGGTCTGGATCTCTTAGCACCCATGATAAAAGGTAAAATTAGTTCCCCTGATGTAATCACAAATTTAGCACAAACTGGTCTCAAAGGCTCCAAATTAGAGGTGAAAACACCAGATCTCGATCTTGATGATCCCTCAGGGGAATGGAAAATGCCTATATTAAGGAACCCCAAATATCACTCAGAATTAAATGAGAAAAGGCAACAGCTTGATATTGATGCAGTTTTAAGTGAAGCAGATCTCTCAAAATTCTCAAAATTGAAAAGAGCAACTAATACTCCTGATGTAGACCTTCATTTTCTCACAAATGACATCAAGAGCACTAAATTAGGCTTAAGAACATCAAAAGCTGATGCTATTGTACATCCAGGGAAAATGCATACTGGAAAGAAGTCAAAATCTGTTTTGTCTAGGCCAAGCAGAAAAGGACTAGACCTGGATGCAAACCTGAAAACCCAAGACCTGAATCGCTTATCTTCCAAAAATAAGGCAGGGCATGATGTGTCTGATATAGATGTGAATTCCCCAAAAGCTGATCTCAAAGGTCGAGCAGATGTTAAAACCTCTGAAATTCATCTGAACAGTCCCAGTGCTGGTGTGAATACCGACTTACCAAAAGTGAAAGGATATCATTCACCTGACATGGAATTCTGTAAAGTTCACGCTGAAGTACCAATGTTCAAAAAGCGTATACTCAGTACTGATAGCCTGTATGCCCCAGATATGGACCTTGAAGTACCCGGGGGCACATTGAAAGGGTCAAGGTTAAAGTTAAATTTAAAAGCATAGGAATGACTGCCAGGAAGAAAAAGGAAAGTAGCGCCATTTTGAAATTAATATAAATATAGAATCTCCCAAAGAAACAATATTAACAAAGGAACAATCTGTATCTTTACAGACCCAGATGAGCTAGGTATGTTTTATTCAAATCAAATGGATATTTAAAAGTTTAATAACTTGACTAATCCAATCTGTGGATATGAAGATAGCTTGACTACTAGGGAAAAATGTTGAACTACTAGAAAAATGACGACAGCTCAGCTGGAGAGTATTCCCCCAGTAAAGCCATTCATTGGGGCAAATAAAATAATTACCTTAAAGGGGGGGGAAGGTTTAGGAACACAACAGAACTAACAGGGAAAAGGATGTCACTCCCAACACAACCAAGCTAGTGGACTGATAATGTCTTCACGTCTAAATCATTTGATGTGTTCATGCTATACATTTGATGTTTTCATCACATCGTTCTATCAGCCTACCATACTATCACATTATGTTTATACACTTTTGCTGATGCATTTATTTTATAAAATACAATATATTATATTCTTTCACCACAGGCTCAATTAAGTGTTTGATTTGCGTGGCCTTCTGTAAGTAATACAAAGTTATTGAGATTGACCACAATGAGATGGATGATAAATGTAAATGTAATTGAAAAATTGTGTAATGTATGTCTGTAAAAAGTGTGTCTGCTAATTGATTGTCATTTTCCTGCTGCTTGTTTAAACAAACAATTTTCTTATTTATTTTACTTTATTTTATTTAGCAAAAGAATAAAAGAAAAATGTCCCTGGCTTGTAATACCACTTATAAAATGGGTTTGGGCATTTCTGTCTCCTGATTGGCTGAGAGGGTGTAGTATAACTGAGTGTAACCAACGGCCGCACAACGTAACCTTTTCACATGCAAATATCATTCCGCGCATGTAAATCCAGGAATTTAAAAACAAGATGGCGGACGATAGTAGCGATATATTTTTGCACATATTGTTGATTAATTCATGTAGAATTCATATGAATTTATATATGTATGGATACTTTTAAGCACAAAAATCTATCGTCATAACTAGTTAGACCTATGCTCATTTGAACTCTTGCCACTAGGTCAGCGATATAGTCCCACGAGCAAGGAAAAACGCTTACAGGAAGTCTTATCCCAACTGCAGTCTCAGTTTTAAACAAAAAGAATTAGAAGTGTGCACTAAACTGTGTAATGGTGTAATGCAATGTGTCCTTTAATGGTGTATTTCAATGTGTCTTTTAGTGTTGTAATGTTGTGCAGTCTGACTTATTGTTATTTATTGTGGTGTTTGTTTTACTGTATTTATTATGTATTTGAGCTATATATGGAGCCAAAGACACATTTCCATTTTTAACTGAAATGGACAATAAAGCTTTTTGAATTAAATTGAATTTGATGCTAAATGTATTGCTGCCATACTAGTCCAATAAAACAATGATTTCATTATTTGTATGAAAACACCAGGAAACCATGAATCTAGGTAGCTTTGCAACGCAAACATTGTAACGGGGGCCAGCTAGCCTAGTTGCTACCTTACCTCCATTGTACGAAGGGGTTAGCATGCTTGGTAGCTAATAGTAACCAAGGAAACTAACATGTCCCAGAGGCCCCTGTGGCCAGCTAAGTGTAAGATTACTAGCTAGCTATGTTAATAAATGTGTATACGTTCTGTTGTGAAGTACCACATATGTCTGGAATGCAGTGGTGGGCCGTCAGGGCCTGCAAGGCCTTCTCTGCTGGCCTAAAAAATATCTGAATCACAGACTGATGTTAATTATATTTTTTCCATGAATATTTATTAAATAATTCCAAATGGTCTGTCCGCTTCCTTTCATAGCTTTTCTGGTTGCGCTGCTTCCAGACGTGTATTTTCATATTAAAGCATTTAACCAATCACATTTCAGCCATCATTTGTTGCCAGGGTCAAAGAAATCTGCCTGGAGGCCTTCACAATCAGTTCTGCAGGCCCTGTAGCATAAAATAAGTGTTGATCAAACTGTTGCTTCAACCAATCAGATTTTGAGTTGGGGACACGAAGGCCTTCCAGAAGGCCTAGGTAACGTCAGCGTATTCACACCCTTTGATTGGATAGTCAGAGAGTGTCTGACTATGATGTAATGTGATTGGTTAAATGCTTTAATATGAAAATACAGCGGACAGACCAGCGCAATCAGGGGAAAAGCTATGAAAGGAAGCGGACAGACCATTTGGAATTATTTAATAAGTATTCATGGACAAAATATAATTAACATCAGTCTGTGATTCAGACATTTGAGTGGACATTTTCAGCCCTAAAGCGAATTAAAACTTATGCCAGAAATACGACAGGGCAGGCTCGACTTTCAGCATTAGCTTCGATGGCGATAGAAAAGGACTTCTTGATGGAACTGAAACACACGGATAATCTGTGCGACAGAGTAATTGAACTATTTTTGAGGAAAGAAAGGGGGATGGATTTTGTGTACAAATAATAAGGATTTTTGGTGAGTAAAATGTTGCTATTTTCCTAAATAATATTGCAATTTTATGAGGTTATTATTGATTATTTTTTATGTGTGTCGCAGCTGTAGCACCCCGGGTTTATTTCTTCAGTAAAGGCATTTATTCTGGATACACGAGTTATCTATCTTCGATGCAACAGCAACGGGCGTCTGTTCAGTTTGTTTTTGCACTTTGTTTATTTATCTTTCTTCAGTCATGTTTCATTCTCATTCTGTTCCACGTCTGTCATTGTTCCTGTTCGAGTTCCTCTCCTTGTCTTGTAATGCACTTCGGGAAATTCTATGTTTCGGTTTTTTAGGGAGGAGGAGGAACGCATAAAGAAATCTGCGTGCGAATAAAGCGGAACGTGAGAGCTATAACGGTAGCTATTGGTGGCTAAAGCAGTGGCTAGCAGACAGCACCACAGTTGACAAAACCACACTTGCACATCATTAGAATTTCAACAATTTATTTGGGATTTAACATTCAAAACTAAACATGCAAACCCGATACTACCTCAGTACATTTCAACCTGCTGTCATGAGTGCTCGGTTTGTTTGTGATACTGGGCGCATCCGCTTGCGTCACCTGAATATACGGCACTTTTTTTTTGGACGCAAATGACGTTCAGTTGTAGTATCCGAAAACAGTTTATAATATAATAATATAATATACGCCATTTAGCAGACGCTTTTATCCAAAGCGACTTACAGTAGTGAATGCATACATTTCTTCTGTATATGTTCACTACACTACATAGGAACACTATATAGGAACTAGGGAACGGTTTCGAACACAGCCTTTGTTGTGTAGGCATAAGCAAAGCACAAGACAATCTGGCAACGAACATGGGAAAACGCACAATTTATATACATTTAGACATAACGAGAAACAATCAGGAATTAACACGAATGCAGCTAACTGCAATCAGACACATGAGGAACAGGTGAAAACGATAATACAACGACGAGACTGGAAACAGGTAAGCGAAAGTGAAAACACGGACCGGAGAACCAGGAAACCATGGAATAAACTAAAAACACCTAATTACGGGGAACACGAGACGTGGCAGAGAATGTAAATGTATTTATGATATTATCTGTTGAGTTTAGTGTGTTTTACCCTGGATAAGTGACACCTACATTTTTCAGAAAAAAATAGTATTACTCAAACTGACAAGAATTTTATTACAATAAAAGTATATAGTTTCCCAGATGTTTTAGCATAAAATATAGCTCATTATCTATGTTCTTTGTTTTATACAGCCTTTATTTTGCTCATTTTCATCAAGAATGCGAATAATTCTGGACCTGACTGTGTGTTACAAACACAAATGAGGTGTAATATAAAACACAAAATAAAGAGATGTTATTTGCCAATTATTTAATTAATTTTGTGGAAGTTATGCGTCATGCCCTGAATAGGCTAATTCAAATAAATACAGTACTGTGCAAAAGTCATAGGCCATTTATCTGAGCAGTGTAAGTGTTTATTTGGTTGAAAAAACACAATATAACATTGATGAAAGTAACAAAAACGAATTGTGTTTTTAAAACAAGGCCTCCCTTAGAATGCATAACTGAAGCAATTCGCTTTGGTAGACTGTTGTGTAATTTTTGTTAAATAGTCCTGTGGTAAATTCTTCCAAGCTTCTTACAGAATTTGCCATAACTCTTCTTTTGACTTTTGGCTGCTTTTTGTTATTTTCCCTGTCCAAGTAATCCCATACAGCTTCAATGATGTTGAGGTCAGGGCTCTGAGGTGGCCAATTTAATGCTGTGTGTTCCTCAAGGAGGATATCACAAGATCTCAATAACTTTTTGGAAAATGCAATAAAATAATATTTGTTATTGTATTAAATGTTATTTGTATTTATTCTAATGTTATATAGTGTTTTTCCAAGCATATAGACACTACCCAGATAAATAGCTTTAAACATAGCTTCAAACATTTTCTTGGGTGGCCTAAGACTTTTGCACAGCACTGTATATAAAATAAAATATGTTGTTTTCAACTGTTGTTACACTTCTGAAATGCATTCATACACTAATATCCTAACCCCAAATTACATTACACTACACTCTAAGAAGATATCTCAACAAAAACATTTTCAACATAAAAAAGCCAAGTTACTCTATACAAAGCATACAGGCTACTCTTGTTACATCTTGTAAGTCGCTCTGGGTAAGAGTGTCTGCTAAATGCTTAAAATGTAAATGTAATGTACTCTCTGTGCATCCACAAAACACAATTCCCCAAAAAAAAGTCTGTAATGAAGGTCTGGTGGTTGTAATAATGTCAAATGTTTTCAACATATAGGCTACACTCTTTATACTAACTTTGTGTTATATGAAAAAATAAAGTAAGTGCATTTTGCATGGCACCCATTTACTGTGTGTATTAATTTAGACTCAGAGTTATGTTTGTGCACAGTAAAGCATAATCATAGCATGTCACGTAGTGCCATACAGTATTACAATCATTAGTGTCAACAGGCCTACATGTACTGCTAACAGGAAAAAACACAGAGTACAAAATATGGTAAGTTCCAGTAATTGCTATTATTAGGAAAAGCTTCTGGTCCTTATATGTGTTCATAATAACGATGTGGTGTTCTGGATGGTTTGTTCTTTGCGCATAGAATAGTAGACTTAAGGTTGTAATGCGAAGTATCAATCACCAGTCAACATCATAGGAAGGACTTGGAGATCTTAATGGAGTGTGATATTGTCTCATACAAATTATTTCATGTGCGCTTAAATATTTTGGGGTGTTACACAATATTTAAATAAAAACCTAATGAGTAGATGAGACAAGAAACACAGCGCCAAATTACTTGAGGGAATGTAGGAAAATATGGGTAGCATTGCTTTGGAATAGTGCTTGTTTAGTTTCTGTGAGTTATATTGGCATGACGAAATTGCCAGTTCGCTTGCAACTTGGCATCATTTTGATATCAATAATTTAGTACGCAGACCGAGAGAGTATATGCTTTGTATACGTGAGTAATTTTATTATTATTATTTTTAAACAAAATGTAACGTTGAAAACGTTTTTGTGTGAGATACAACATAACACGGCACATGCGCAGCCCAAGAGAGTGGGATGTCTTCTGTAGCTACGGACCATAAACCATAAACCCTTCAGAGGAAGGACCGGGTAACACTAGACGGACAGTGGTAAGATGATCGGAGTGGGAGCTACAGAAGCAAATGTGTAGCTAGCAGTTATCTCCTTTAACCAGCACCCAATTTACGTCATATCGAAAATGACGCAAATTCAACACGGAAGGTTTGCATTCGCAACTCGCTCGCGTCGATCCTGGAAAGTTTTAGCGCATCTTACAAGTGTTCGATAGTTAGCCAGTTCATTCGTTTTCTCTCGTTTCATAAACTCTTCCCTGGCCTTCACTGTCTTGATTGCTTACAGTCCAACGTGTACGTGCATCATTTGAGTAAGTTCTCAAAACACAACAGAAGGTAAGTAACAAATATGTTTGTTTTAAGCCATATCTATTATTATCATGCATGGTTTTACAAGAGAACATGGCTGTGGTGAGTGTCGGTGTGATATGCATGCGCAATATTCAAGGTATGCGTAAATATTCAGAGGAAGAATACATTACGCCGCCTCTTCGTGTGAAATTCTGTTTGGTATCCCGTCAGCAAACCATCACCGGTAAATGACGTTAGCGTCTTTCGGTATTGCGAGAACGAACACATTCTCTCAGCATCTTTGTTTTTATGAAATGCAAGTACGAAACACATTTGGCTACCAAATGTGTTAATTTAGTATGATTGAGTCACATAATGCACCAGTGGAAAAACGGATATCGTCTTGATCACTAGATACAGTTAGATTTAGTTTGAACAACCTTCTAGAAGGTTTCGGTCTGGGTAAAAAATAATTAAGTTGGCTTGAAAAAAACAACTTGCTGATATTGTTATTATTTCTTCTTAAAATTATTATTCCAGACAGATTTATAAAACGCAGCTCCTAATACAGTTTTTGACCTAGATTCACCAAACCCCGCCAGTAGATTCAGTTAGTTGGGGGTTGAGCTGCTATCACAAAAATCCCATTGACTTCCCCTCGCCCGTATACATCTCAAACTGTCATTTCTTGTGTTTTGTGTCTTTAAAGCAGGAGTGTCAAACTCATTCCATCGTGGGCCCCTGCTTTAAAGGTACAGTTCACACAAGTTCACAGGGTTTTTTTGTGTGAATTTGCTGTCTACAGAAATGTGTTTTATTCATGGTTCCCTAAACTATAAAACCTGTATTTAAAATAAGTGTGTAATGATGATTTATATGCATTTTTATACTTATTATATAAATGTAAAGCTTAAGTCATATGCTTATTTTAATGCAATGTTAAAGTTAAGTTGCTGGTAAAAGAGAAGTCTGTGGTTATGATAGTGGATGTTACACACAATTGCTGTGTAAGAATGGTTTTTCTTCGAGAAAGTGTGTTGTAGTATTTCCTTCATGTCTATCATCATTAATATATCATGATGCCAATCAGTGACTTTACCTGTTCAATTAGATCACCTTGGAAACAGACACATGACACCATAGTGTAGGCCCCTTTGTTTACCAGAACATGTGACTGTGAGACTATATTTTGTAAAGAAGTAATTCTATCACAACATGTTTGTTTCTAATGAGGAACAGTGTCTAAGTGTATGCATAGTGTTTCATAAGTGTTTCCCTTTTGTACTCACGGAAGAATTTAAAAATAAGCGTGCCCCTCACAATCTTTACAAAACTGAAGTGTGTCATACATTTTTGATCCAATATAAACGTGTGTCCCTTCATGCACAACGTGACTTTCTCTGGGTGTCTCTAGCTGTGAGTGTGATAAAGTCATGCATGTGTAACTTCCGAGAACAGGAAATCCATACAAATTAGGCACCAGTGGCTCTTTCTCTCTTGATTATGTTGTATTAAAGAGGAAATGCACCCCAAAATCACAATTTGGCATGTTCTGTTCTGTGCCATCAGAACAATTGGTGTGACCTGTATTTCATGTGTCAAAACTAAATCGTTTTGTTTTCTCTATTGTCTTCTCTACAATATTCAAGACATAACTGAAGGTTTAGAAGGTACTGTGCAAGTTTTGTGTTTGACCATTTGTTCGTGTTTCCGTCCACCCAGGCCACCTCTTAACTCAAATACTGGCTTTATGTGATAATTCGGTGGCATCATTAATGTGCACATATGAGCAGATAGGGCGGACAGATGATAAATCCCCCATCACACAAAACTGTTTTGTGGATTTTCTGTATTCCAGCTCAATCAGAGCAAATCGCTTAATAAACGACTATTTAAAATGCAACGTGTAAGCACTTTAGAGTATTTAAGTATTGCATTTGTGAGTTGTTCAATGCACTTGAATGAGAGAGTAAATATGAATGAATAATAAATTAACTTGAATAAATATGTATTATGTTGCTCATATAGCCTGGTAAAGTAAAAATAAAAGAAGCAATTCTAGTTAATAAACAAGTTTTAGTATATGCAGATTAAATGAAAAGACACAAATTAAACTAAACTAACTTCCTCTTCCTCCTCTGGTTTATGGAGCCTCTCATAACTTGAGCTTGCTCTTCGTCAGGCATGACAAAATTGCCAGTTCGCTCCAGTGTTAACGGACTGACATTAAAGGTGTATAATATTAAAGGCTATAATAAAGCCAAACCCTCACCACAACCCACAGGTAATTTATTATTCTTAAATCAACCTCTTTTACAACTGTGCCGCAGGTGCGGACCATCCCATCCCATAGCTGCTACTCTCCACCACTTGGACCTAAAATTCAAAGGCTTTGGACTGTTGTAATTCTTATTTGAGTTTACAAAATAGAACAAAATTTAGAAAATGACTGTTCAAAAGTGAAATCGCATTTTGAAACTGAACATAACAAGAGTCGTGATAATGAGATACAATTAATCACCACAGACAGACACAAGGAGGAAGTAATGCCACCTGCTCAGAACTTTTATTTTGCATGAGCTTCCTGTTTTTGAAATGCACTGTTCCGAGCCAGACCACAGACACATGTGCATGCAGATGCAACAAAGATTGATACAGACACACAAGTACTTTACGTGAAGTTACTATTGCTAGCATTTTAGTGATGATGAAAAACATTTTTGAGATTTAAAAAATTATGATTAACTTATTACATTACAGGCACTCTTATCCAGAGCGACTTACAGTTTACATTTCTTTACAATCCATTTATACAGCTGGATATTAACTGAAGCAATTCAGGTTAAGTACCTTGCTCAAAGGGTACAACGGCAGTGTCCCACCTGGGGATTGAACCTGCAACCTTAACGTTACAAGCCCAGCTACCTAACCATTATACCACACTGCCTACCTTATTGTGATGAATTTTACCTTTGTAATTACTCCCAAGATGTAACAAAGAAAATATTATTTTATAATGTTATTTTATCATTTTATAGTAACAGTTCCACTACTATATGTGGAATGGTGTCTAACTGCAATGGTAACAAGATTACCTTTGATCACTGTGACCAGATAATTGGATCTTGTGTCCTCTGTTTTCTGTGAAGAGGCTCTTTTACCATTCTTTGTAGATGGTGAACTCAGATGATACACTAATTTATTGGCTGGGCATTGTATTGACCTGATAAAGGGTTAAAATGCACGTTATGCCACACTTACAATACCGCTTGTGAGTGTCTTGTACTATTGTCATTTTATGCCTGGCCACTGGTCATTTATGTGCTGTTTTAAATTATTGGCGTCATTATTATGAACACTGTTGCTCTTTTATTTGGCTTGATTTAATGATTGTTACTCTATTTTTAGACATGGTATCACAGGGCTGCCTCAGTCTCACCAAATACTTTCTGTTCCTGTTCAACCTACTCTTTTTTGTAAGTACTATAAACACTTTACCACGCACACACACACACAGTAGCCTCTAGAATCATGCGAATTATAGTTTTATTTTAATAAAATCATTCCCCCTGGATGCTGTGCTTGTAGTGTGAGGGTGTTAGAATGTTGCTCTTATATCTGCTTAATCAAATGTTAAACAGAAAATAACTATGCAGATGATTGTAACTATATTTACAGTATAGTGCACAGTGTGATGTTAAATGAGTGTGCATATTCAATTTGTATTTCTACCTGCCTTCCAGTGTCTTGGACTGTTACTGCTTTCTCTTGGAATATGGATTGTTTTCGATGAAACAAGCTTCTTCAGTGAGTTTTGTGTTATGTTTGACTTACCATAATGCAGGCCACTGACACAATACTCAATACTCCTCTTAGGATCAAACCTCAGACCTTTTTTCTTTTGAAGGATGTACATTGCTTTTTGTGCATAAGGCAGTGTGAATTCCATATTTTTTCAGTGGTGTGTACATTATAAATCATTTTCAGAATTAAAACTACAGTAGGAGCACAAATGGTGTAATGTGTATGAAGTACTCTTCTATGGCACCAAATAACAGAAAGCTAAATGAAAAAAGCAATTCTTAAGTACTACGTATTTACTAATCTAGTAATTTACTAATATCTACAAATTAAACCAATACATCAGCCACATTTATGTTAATCTTTCTGAAATCCTGCATTAAGTGTACTGTTAAAGTTGAGTTCCTCAGGCATTTTTTTCATCACCAATAAATAAACATCCAAACTCGATTATTGCTCTCTCACGTATGCATCATTATTCCTGCAACACTGCTACAGTTAGCCTTAGAAAGACATGTTTGTTGTGTGTTTTCCATCCATTGGGCATTTACAGTATGAGTATCATAACCTATCATAACCTTCTCCTTCTGTCTTTCAGTGCCTGCACCCTCTTCTCTGTCACTCTCCATGCTCTCCTACTTCCTGGCCATTGGGGGTACTGTCACTATGACGGTGGGCTTTTTTGGGTGCCTAGGAGCATTGAAGGAGGTCAAGTGCATGCTGGGAATGGTGAGTTGTCAATTGATTAGCGTAGATGTTTAAAAAAATGTAAATTGTTTGAATTAGAGGGCAGGACCATGTGTTTTTTTCCACAAGCTCTTTTTCTCGCTTGTATCTTCATACTCCAATCCATGCAGTGCAGATCAGGATTGCTCTTAAATAGACGGTCTGATCTACTATTCGATTGTTTTCAATTTCAGCAGCTCAACTGTTTAACTAGATCTGAAAGTAACTGCGTCACATTGCTAATTGACAGTGATCACCATAACCCACCAAGATGTAGTTTAGTCTATTGCAGTTCTGTTGAATCCTGAAAGAGAACAGTGATCTGAAGTTCCTCATTTGATGGGATCCTACAGCTCATACTGTTTCTAATGTACTGTACCTAATATACTGTACCTAATATACTGTACCTAACATACTGTACCTAATATAATGTACCTAATATACTGTACCTAACATAATGTACCTAACATAATGTACCTAACATACTGTACCTAACATACTGTACCTAACATACTGTACCCAATATACTGTACCTACTGTACCTAACATACTGTACCTAACATACTGTACCTAATATACTGTACCTAGCATAATGTACCTAACATACTGTACTTTACATGTCTTCCTGCAGTACTTCTTCCTGCTCGCCGTCCTGTTAGCAACTCAGATTGTCGGAGGAGTTCTACTCTTCACACAAAGGACTAAAGTAAGACTTGGGTTTGTTGGTATTGCCACACTATATGTTGTCATGAATGGAACAGTATCAACGTATGATTGACTCATAAATGGTGGACATCTGAGCTTGTGTGCCGGAATGCCCATTTGCAACTGCAAGGCCTGGCAAGAACTTTAAAGTTGTTCCTTCACCGATTCAGGTTCGTCTTTTTTTATTGTTTGCTAGGCCCGATAGTAATGATAAGCGGGCGTGTAAAGAAAAAAAAGTCTTACCTAGCATACTAAAATACAAATAAGTATATGTGACTGTACCTCACCAAGTGTACCTCACCGGTTCCAAACAACATATACAGAAATATATTGTAAATCTAGTGAATAACTTGCTAACAATGACGTTAAATTAAGTAATGTATGAATTTGAACTGAGTAAATAGAGCAATATATAATGAGTCTGTAACTATGCTACAAACTCACAGCTGCTGCAACTGGCCCAAGGTTTTTATTTCATTGAGTAAATTAATTATTGTATGGCTTGAAAACCTGAACATTGGTTTAATTAATTTTTTCAGATATTTCAAGCAAAAATATGAAATCATCTTTAGGTCTGCTCTTGCACTCTTGTTAGTTGTCATGTCTCCTCGTGGCAACAATCGCCATAACCATTGTGGCAGGACAGTTCTCTTTTACCTGGCACAAGGTTTATACCTGGTTTTCAAATGTATTAAAAAAGACACAAAATCATACCTCAAGTAGTTGTTTTGATGGATCTTATTATGTGTCGTTATGATTTGAATTAATCCATGCCTAGATTTTGAACCCTTTCTGGCAGAACACCCACGATTACATAGGAATAATGGCTGAGGATCAATGATTTACTTGCTGACTACAGAATTGATGCCACAATAAAAATATATCAAATGAATTGTTATCAGAGACTCACCCCCTTATTGATTTAATTTCATAACCTTTTCAAGCAATAATCATATTTTTTAAATAACCATTCTGGTCATCTGCTGTTTGTAATCTGTGCATGTCTCTTCATGATGTAATGTGTTGTGATTCATTTTCCTATGTATTACATGAAATGAAGTAAAAAGTAATGGGGTATAACTTATAAAACAAAATAATAAATACATAAATTGTGTCATTTGAACATTTCAGAGCATGATATGTATATATAAATATAACATTTGAAATGTAAAACTATGTAAAATAATTTACACTTCAATTATCAGAGGGGCTCTGTGTGGAATTTGAGAATTATTTGAGGATTTATTAAATTTTTCTGTACAATGTATAAAGGCAGATTGATTAACAATGGTGATACCAACAAAAGTGTTTTTGTCTTACTCTAGTTTGAGGACAAAGTAGAAGAGAATGTGCTTCGAATAATTGCTTTATTTGGAAGAAATGAATCCAGCCTGCACAATTTTGAGAAGACTCTGGAGTACATACAGAGAGAGGTAATGCACACTATTACAGCCAGTTGTTTGTTTGTGTTGAAGTTGTGTGCTAGACTAAGTTGTTACTTTTTAAAGGACTTATTGTGATAAAAATAAAAAAAAACACTAACCTTTTCCTTCCCAGTGTTACAGGCATTCCATCTATGCGTGCTCTCCTCTCTCACTCCCTTTTCCTTGCTTTCCTGCGGTCACTTAGATTCATTGCTGTGGATGGAACGGACCACAGGACTGGACAGATGAAGGAACTCTGCTGCCTTGCAGTTGCTACCAGTTGGCCAACAAAACTGTTTTTGACCAGTTTAACCACGGGATCGGTAATGGCTCTCAAATTGCTTGTCACTGCCAGTCCCACCTGCCCCCATTAAACCACACCTGCAACATTTATAAGCAAGTGAGTCCTTATAATGCTAGAAATGACAAAGTTGTTCATTATAATCTCCCGATTGGTGCATCTCTGTGGATTTGAGCATTGTCCCCATCTCTCAGGGCTGCAGAGAGGGTATTAAGGAGTGGCTGGAGGAGAACGCGATGACCATTTTGGGCCTTTTGTTTGCTGCGGTGCTGGTGGAGGTGAGTGAGAATCATAGTATGAATAAAAACATACATACATAAAAGGTTATGAATTCCCATAAATTCTTTGGGTGTAACATTACAGTTGTAGTTTGAAGAAGTATAAGTCATTGTGATATTTCCTGTATGTGTATGTATGTTTGTTTGTTTGTGTATACACTACCGTTCAAAAGTTTGGGGTCACCTTCCATCTGGACTATGGCTAATTGGGCACTCCTTCATTCTTCAGTAAGATAACGACCCGAAACACACCTTGAAGTTGTGCAAGAACTATCTGGTGAAGGAGGAATGTGAACAATAACTCAAGCTAAAGACCTGGCCTGCCCAGTGTCCAGACCTCAATCCCATAGAACTTGTATGGGACAAACTGGAAAGGAAGAGTCAAAGCAAAGCAACCCACAAGTTTCTCTGGGAATTGCTGCAGGATAGCTGGGAAAACATGTTGGGTGATTTCCTGCTAAAACTTATTAACCGAATGGCCACTGTTTGTGAGGCTATTCTCACGCCAAAGGGTGACTATTTTGAGGAATCCAAGATTCAATTTTCAATATAATTTTCTTGAACAGGGCGGCACGGTGGAGCAGTGGATAGAGCTGTCGCCTCACAGCAAGAAGGTCTCGGGTTCGAATCCAGGCCGGGGGTCTTTCAGTTTGCATGTTCTCCCCGTGTCCGCGTGGGTTTCCTCCGGGTACTCCGGTTTCCTCCCACAGTCCAAAGACATGCACATTAGGCTAATTGGAGAGTCTAAATTGCCCGTAGGTATGAGTGTGTGAGTGAATGGTGTGTGTGCCCTGCGATGGATTGGCGACCTGTCCAGGGTGTATTCCTGCCTCTCGCCCGGAACGCATGCTGGGATAGGCTCCAGCCCCCCCCCCCGCAACCCTGACCAGGAATAAGCGGCTTAGATAATGGATGGATGGATGGATTTTCTTGAACATTTCTTTGATGTTCATTTTGTTCATTGTTACATGTGTTTTTTGTCATTTTAAAGTATTTACAGAAATGTATACGGTGTAAAGCATTGTCAATTATGAGATAAAAATAGTTTCCAGCAGGTGACCCCAAACTTTTGAACAGTAGTGTATATATATATATTGTAGTGTCCCTTGGGGTGGGGTGACACTCAAGGACCTTTGCAGAGGGCGTAGGCAGTTGAAAAACCTGGAGGAGGCCTTATTCAAAACAAAACGATAATTTTATTACAGGAATTGTGACAAAAAACAAGGGTGGGGTAATTGTACAAAACACACATAGTCCACAATCCTTCTTTTGGTCTAAAGGCCTCTACATGCTTCCATGTAACTTCTGCGACTTCTTCGCGGTTCGCGCAATGCAACAATGTCACAAGCACTCTGCAATATATACGTCTGAAAAAGCTATGCGCAGCCTATACAACATGTTGTCCTTACACTTCTGTACACTAGTAGGTGTCAATGTATTGAACAAGGTTGATAAAGTTCTCATGAAAGCAGGGAAACTCCTGTACCTTCGAACGCCTTCAGCCAATCTTTCCTGAAGCTGGTTCATTTTATACCGTGTCAAACAAATGATGCTAGCTATCTATATTGTTAGCTACTAGCTCGATGAACTGTGACCTATGAACTATGACTATGACAGCTCCGCCTCCATTCTCTAACCAACCAATCAATGATGTGCAACATCTACATGACCGGTTGCGCTGCGGTCGCCAGTTTGATTGTTGTGCTAGGTACGCGACACCCTCTGAAACCCCCTCTGCGTAGGTCGTAAAGGTTGCATTGATGTTGCAGAGCCCTGGTTGTGTTGCTGACGTGTTGTTGTCCTTCGATCATTTATAGAAATGACCTGGGTCATAATGTGGCTGATGCCAATTTTCATTTTTATGCTGATGACACTGTTATGTTATTTACTGTTGTGCGTCAACATATGCCCAAGCCATTGGTCATTTGCAAAGTGCTTTTAATGTTGTTCAAAATACCCTGTCTCAACTGAAACTTGTTCTCAATGCTGATAAAACCAAGCTCATGTTGTTTTCAAACTCCAGGAGGAGGCCACAGAATATCCATTCAGACTGGAATGGGTTGCAGAAGGTTTTAAAACGTACTAATTTGATTTCTTTGAATGTTTTCAAATCCAATATGAAGGACATGGAGGCAGAGTCCTATGTCGATGTCAGTGCTTTTAATGGTGGTTTTTGAGTTTGTTATTTTCTGTAGTTTGTTGTTTGTTCTGTTTATGTCTGCAACATTTTTGTGTGTTTTTATTTGTGCTACTGCCTGTCTTGGCCAGGACTCCCTTGTAAAAGAGATTTTTAATCTCAATGGGACCTTTCCTGGTTAAATAAAGGTAAAAAAAAAAAAAAAAAGAAGCCTATAGTCCGTAATCCAATCCAGTTCCTCAATCAATCCAAAATCAGTACACAAAACAGGGCACTCAAAACAATCCAAACACACTCCAAAACAGCAATCCAAAAACAGTTTTTACCCATTGTCCCTCACTTGAACACACCAACCTACTCCCTTCCAGTGTAACAAAACAGTCCTTTAAGTAGGCCTCTAAATGGCCTTCAGCTACCACTAGTCCCTATTTCTTTACGGCCTTCAGATGGTCGTCAGGTGTAGGACTGCAGGCTGTTGGGAATAGTAGTCATTTAAAGGGCCAGGCAGCCATTTCTTGGTGCAGCCCCTTGGGATGCCACAATACGTATATATACACTAAACCCGAAAACATATGTTTTAAATGAGAGATAAGGGTTGGCCAAAAAATATTGCCAAAAAATATTGGAAAATAAACCCCAAAAACTATGTTTTAAGTGAGATATAATGGTTGGTGTTACGATAATAGTAACTAGGTAGGTGCATTTAGTTTATACAGTCCACTTCCCATGATACGCCACACATAGCACATAGAGCTTGAAAGATGGCACTGATCTGCTAACAAAGAAGTGATGTGAGGAGATTGGGAGGAGTTTGAACAAGATGGTGTCTAAGTAGCTTGTGTATGAAAGACTGGGACCGCTGCTACCTCTGTGCGTTTTCAGTTTTGATTTTGGTTTCTCTTTGGTTTTCATGTTTTTTGGATTTAAAACATAACATTTAAATTAAAAACACAATAGCATCTTGCCCCCAAGTGGTGCAACCAGAAAAGGCACTTGTTTTAAAGTGCAGATGGCCCGCTGCAGCCTCAGTTCTCTGGCCGGAACTGGCCATTCGGGGGTGGCAATTGCCTGCCATGCAAAGGGGGTTCAGGTTCTGGGGACTCGGGCAGGCGTAGAGCTGGCACAAGCTCACCGAGGAGCGGTAGGGTTGGGTCAGAGGAGACGAACATTGCCTCAAGGTATTAGCTTGTCCCATGGAGGCGATGGAGGCAGGCAAGTGAGTTCGTGGGGGAGGGTAAATAGAAAAGAAATAGAGGGTATAATTGGCTACCAAATTGGGAAAACAGGGAAAAATCTGAAACAAACAAAAGAAAACACAATGTATGTTGGTGTTTCCTTTATTTTGGCAGTTACCTGTAGCTCCTGTACAAATCAGCGAATGAGTGTACAAACAAGGAGAACTGATACCATCCAAGTAGTGTAATAGAACAAGAATTACATACAGCATGTAAATGTGGTTCAGCTACATTGTCCTCAGAAAGTTGTGACAACTCCTGGCATTTATGGGAGCATAAATGGCGCCTCACCTCATAGTGGAACTGCTTTGATATTAATGCCTTGCATAAACAGTGGTGGAGTGGAGTATCTGCACCTGTGGATTATAATTACCCTCCAATAGAACTGGCACAGTCCAACTGCAGATAGAGCCACATTTACGTAACTGTTGATTCCTAGTTCCGTTGTCATCAGTTGTGACGTGGTCATTTTGTATGCCGTCGATTCACCTTGTATTCTTTGCCACTTATGTAAGCATATGTTTTCGATAAGTCTTCGATCTCAATTCTTTCTCCCTTTCTCTGTGTCTGTAGTTCGTCCAGTGCATCTGTCTCACAGTATTCTGTTGTCTCAGTCACTGTCGTCATTGCTGTTGCCGTCCTCGAAAGACAAATGAAAGGCTCTTTCAACCTTCAAGGTGTCTGTTTATGTTCTGCAGTGGATTTGTGGTTTTGCATTCAACGTAAATGCTATGGAACTTTATAAAAAAGTTAAGCAAGAATGATTCCAAGTCATTCCAAGCAAGTTAAGGACATAGCACAGTACTAACATTGAATGCTCTTCTTTGTGTGTGAGTTAAATTGTGTGTAGGATTACCTGTGTGTGGAGCAACACTGCCTGTTTGTGCTGGAGAAAGATATTTCTTGGACCAGTTTATTTATTGACTTTTGTTTGACTTTATTGCAACAAAAGGGATGCAAACATAAAAAATAACCTTTCTGCATAACTGGAGTAATCTTCAGTATGTGGACTTGTGGAGCCCATCTGTGGAGCCCACCTACCATCACAGTGATTAATTATACTACCAAGGTAATTTAAGGGGCAATTTTTAAAAGTAAAAAAAGGGTCTTATGATACAGTAAATACAGCATTATAACCTGCACAGCCTTGGTTTGGATTTGTTTTCCTGGACCTGGCTATGCAGATCTCTCATGTTTGGGTGCTGTAGGGTACTGCATGTGCTCTGTATATTGTTTATAAGTATTTGTTCACCGTTTGTGTGTTTGAGTGTCATATCAGCTTGCATGCGACTCGGTGATTATTTGACCATGGTCTTCAGTTTGTGTGCATGCACTGTGTATGTCATTGCATAGTGACTGACATTTCTTTGTCCCTTAATCCCATACAGAGATTTTTACATGGAGTATTGGCAAGGTAGACTTTTCATTGAGTCGTTCAATGCAGTTGAAGGGTAGTGCAGTAAGCATGTAAGCATGTTCTGATGTAGATCGATAATACAAATACCAGAATTCTGTGTGTCTTTCTTTATGCTGCTGGTTTATTTCCATCCCAACTCACAGATGATACCCACTGATGTATTTCAGTAGAGCATCATCAGGGTGTCATGTGCCAAAAACAGTTATCTGTGAACAAAACTACTGTGGGAAAAAAACATTGATAAAACTTGATAATCACAATATATTTTGTCTGTCTAATTACAAATCTATTTTGGGAGTGCTGTATCTGTATGTGCTGCATGTGTACTTAATGTTAATTGCCAAAATGTATTGATCAGAGCAACCCATGAAGTACTGAGAAGCGCACCAGTTTTTTTTCTTACCTATATTCTGAATTTTGCCAGAAGCAAACATGTCATGACATTTATTTATTCATGAAGTATGAAACTTCTGTATTTAAAAAAAAAAAGGATATGAATCCTTGGTTATAACAAAAAGAACACAGCTTTTGTGCCTTGTGTGAAAGGAGTAATGAGTATGAAACCCGTGGACAGTAATAACCTCCCTTTCTCTTCCTCTCTCTGCAGCTCTGTGGTATGATCCTTTCGATGTGTCTGTATAGGCAGATCAACCTGGATTACAGCGTGCTCACTCGCTACTCCTAGTCATGACTGAGAGTGCACCACATTACATCACCTGATTGCGCATTGGTCTGTCTACGAATCTATATACATATATTTGCCTCATGAAGATGGAAAACTGAATGTGATGAACTTTTTGAACATTTTTCTTGACAGTGTTAAAAGTATTGTCTCTTTTTGGACATTATTAATTTGTAAACGAGTTGTTTATTTTTTATCTTTTGACCTCAAAAATTATGCTTGATGTTTGTTTATGTCATATAGGTGCAATCTATAGTATATCGAGCCCATGTGAGCTTCCGGGTGTACATATTTGACTGTATTGTGTGTGTATCTGCTTCTTGTTAAGTCATTCAATAAATTGTTCACCAAACCAACTTTTATATTTTACTTGTCATTGTAAAAAATATTAAATGAGCTAAATCTAAAAATTTTCTGACCAAAATCCATAATTTCATGATGCACTACTATAGCATACACCCGTTACAGTCATTGTTGAACAATGTTTGAACATTCTCATCTTGATTTTCTCTTTCCAAAGAAAAGAGAAGGTCTCACCTTCTCAAGGGTTTGTTTTATTAACCTTCTGGAATGCAAGACCAGACACCACCTCCAGCGGGAACGAACCCCCACCACACTGAAGAGAGCTATGAACTACTCTTTGTGACATCTGAGCTGACTCTGAACAGCTCTGGTTGGACTTCCTGTTCCTGTTCCCAGTGAGCCAATCAGCACTGATTGATCAGACTGATATAGGGTCCCAGCACACACAGTTTTCAGGGGGTTGTTTTCACGTATGTAGTTGTTTGAGTAAGTTGTTGGTGTTAGTTGTTGTGACACCAGGAGGGGTGAACGGAGGAATGTTATTTTTTGCCTGTCCACCTGACATGTTGGCCACCTCTGCTCACCCTGCCACAGGTGGTGGAGAACGCAATTACGGCCCTGGTGGATTGAGTGGATAGGCCTTTTTCGAGTTTTCCCCATGGATTTCTTTCCCCCTAAAGATGCCAAATAAAAGATGCCACAAGGCCAAGAGGCAGGCAGCTCCCAGGTCCTGGGAATGGCCCTGGGAGAACCAGGCCATTACCAGGGAGAACCTGGGGGGTATTTCACGAAGCGTGATTAAGCTGTAAGCCTGGCTTATTTCAGCAAGTCTGGATAAGTTCTCGGATAACTCGGTTTCACGAAGCAAGCTTGACTAGATGCCAGTTAAGTTACTATGGTAACATATGCTTTCGGGCTAGCCTGGTCGGGAGCAGGCTTAGCGTGGTTCGAGCTGGACTTAATCGCAAATATCCAGCCGGTGTTACAGTGGCTTAGAAGGAAGACGTTCCAGACTTTTTTGTCAAGTAATTATTTTGCGTTGTCATATTAAAACATTTACAATTCAAGTTTTTGATTTTGTTTTTATTTGCAGTTTATGTTAAAAAAAAATATATAATATATTATGTCATAATATTATTAAACCATTTACAATTCATGTTTTTGTCTGTTTTTTATGTGCATTATATGTCAAAAAAGCCATTCTCAAACAGTACAAAAACGAATGTGTTTTGGGTCTGTTTCGATCATGGCGTGTCCATTCTTAGACAATTCCGTAGATGAGGGGGCACAAATAATGCAAGAGAGAGTTTTCCAAGCTGCTGGGAGGCGGAGTCTGTGTTGAATATATGTTGAGTTCTGTGTGCGTTTGTCGAAAGTGACTGAGTAGAGTGATTCTTGTGTGTGTGGGAAAAAGGGAGAGGGGGCGCATTAAGAGTGTCCGCCTCTCTCCCTCGGTGTGATCATGAAAGAGAGCGAGAGGGCGCCCTGAAAGAGGGTCCGCCTCTCGCCCTCGGTGTGATTGGAAGAGAACTTGCACTCGGGCAGTGGAGAGTGTCTCTGGACAACGGCCCGAGAACTCTCACTGAAAGAGTGGAGAGTGTCTCAGGGCTGGTTGCCAGAGAACTCTCACTGTGAGGAGTGGCGAGGGTCTCGGTATGTTTGGGGTAAAAGAGAACTCAAACTGGAAAGTTTGAGTGTCTGTATGCATGGGTTTGGGAAGCACTTGAAAAGTCACTGGAGATGTGTGTGGAGTGTGTGTCGGGACAGTGAGTAGAGTTCTACCCTGTCCCGGTGAGTGTTGATGTGTGTTTAATGTGAATGTATGAAGGCGGCTGATTGTTTGTGTTTGTTCTGTGTTTCCCCGGAAGGGGATTCCCCCCTCGGAGGAGGTGGGGCTTTCATTTATGGTTCGATTATTTTAGCTTGTTATTTTATTTAATTGTTTTTGCCTGAAAGCTTCGCGGCAAGTAAGGTGAAGATTTTGTGTTTGTGTTTGTGTTTGTTTTATGTTAACCTGCTCTCCCACTGTCTCTGTCCCATGTCTGGGGGGAGAGACAGAAAAAAATACTGGAAATTAGCCCGGGAAGCACACGCGGTAAGTGCAATACATTAAGAACCTAGTTTTTACACAATGTTTGATGTTTGATGCACACCAAAGTAGGTATGGCCACGGCCCTACTGGCCATACCAGTTCCATGGCCTATGGTGTGCATTGGGTTGTGTTTTTTGGCAAGTGGCACCTTTCTGTACACTTTCTTTGCACTGTTAATTGTACCACAGCTATCTGGTTTTTACAGAATGGTAATTATTTAATACATTTATTTATATATAGATGATCTGCTAATTTTTAATATAAACTATTGATTGCTGTGGACTGCACCTGACCAACATAGTGGCCAAATGGCCTGGCTTTAGCCTATGCATGCACCCATGACTGTTAATTGTACCACAGCTATCTCTTTAGATTATCCACAGTTGCCCAGATGAGGCTTGCAACATAGTGAAAATCCATGACCTTTTGTAGGCCACAGTTGAAGCACTTTCATAATCTACCTTTTTGAATATGATATTTAAAATATATATTTAAAAAATATAAGTATCTAGGGTAGGCGAAGTGGCCTGAACTTTTATAAAGAATGACCACGGGATGCCTATAGCCCATTTGAATGATCTAACATTCCGTCTTCTATACCCTATAGGGGAAATATCTGGGATGCTGCTTGGGGACAGGGGATATGCCTGTCAACCATATCTCATGATACCCTACCCAGACCCAACTACTGTGCCACAGATGAATTACAACAGGGCACACTCCTCTACCATAGGCCGCATTGAGATGGCTTTTGGGTAGATAAAGTCCCCCTTTAACTGTCTGCGTCATTTTAGGGTGGCAGACAGAGCATCACAGAGCATGCAACATTATTGTTGCCTGTGTGGTGCTGCACAATGTGGCCAAACTGAGGAGGGAGAGGGACCCCCCACTGGAACCCATGGAAGAGATGCTGCCACTCAATCCCATGCATTTGGACCATAGAAATCAGCGTGATCTAATTGCGATTAATCACTTTCTTTCTTATCTTCCACTTTTTGTTTTGTCTTGTTAAGGGGAGGTACCACAGGTGAATAGGAAAACAAATATCCTTTCCTCCTTTCAGAATGAAATTTGACCAGTTGAATATACACACAAATACAAGATATCTTTGAATTATGACTGAATTTCTTTTTATTCAAATATGCAAATAAGGTACTCATTAAATATGCGCTAATTTGCATGTTACTGCAAAAATGTTTTAGACTCAGTGGATGAAGTCACATTTTGTTTTAATGTGATAAATAAATCAATGGTTGGTGTCAGAGCCATTTGTCAGAATATTGTTTTTTTTATTAGTTCTAATAAAAAACACTATTTTATTAAATTGAGGAGATGCAAAGCACATACTGTTGCACTGATTGCGCAATAGTACTCATTTACGCATTTATGCACTCGGCAATCGATTCCCAGGCTGCATCTCTCACTTTGTTAATGATGGTGGTGTTGCCTTTTTTATTGATGATTGTCTTGTAGTCTTCATAATATTCCATGATTAGTTGCTGCTCCCCCGCGGTAAACAACACTGCACGTTCTTTTGCCATTTCTGTCTAATCAAATGTTTCAATCGACATTCACTTGGTTTTCTGGTTTTTTGATTCCCTCTGGAAAATGCCAATTGTGAAGCGCTGTGTGACAACCTGTTTGTAAATGGTGCTATACAAAAATAAAGATTGATTGATTGATTGATTGACTTAGTTCATGAATGCGCATGTAAGCGATTGCCCAAACCTGGCTTTCATCAGGCTTGGATTAGCTTCACCTCTTCAGCCGCAATCTAGTTTCATGAAATGGAATTGATCTACAGTTCGTAAGCCTGCTCAAGTTAAGTCAGGTTTATTTTTGTAAACCCAGATTTTCTTACCCAGCTTCATGAAATACCCCCCTGGAAACCTAAACTATGTTGCTGCACTGCGGTGCCTGACTACATTACATTACATTACATTGCAGGAATTTAGCAGACCCTCTTATACAGAGCGACTGACACAGTTTACATTTCTTTACACACAATCCATTTATACAGCTGGATATTTTACTGAAGCTACCACTGAATTCTGTACATCTAGCCAATTGTTATCACCACTGTCTACTTGTTTAATACTTTTTGTATATGTATACTTGTTTACTCCACACAAAAAAAAATTACTAACCTTTTCCTTCGCAGTGTTACAGGTATGGTATACAGCTGCCAACAATGATGTCTATTGCTGTGTTACTGCACTGATCTCTTGCGTGAACAATGATTGTTCTTACCATGTATTAATGTACATCTTGTAAGTCACTCTGGATAAGAGAATCTGCTAAATGCTTAAAATGTAAATGTAAATGTAAACTCAAATGAAAGGTATTGGGAAATTATAAGGAATTGTTTAGGTTAATTCATCAGCTGGTGAGGTAGATAACTCAGAAGGGCAGTCATATTTAATAACCACCACCACTAAATTACTTACTGTAGGTCTTGTCGATGCATCCACATGGAATCTGTTGCACTTATGTCCATTTCCATACATGCTGGCAGCATCCAAATGCAAAATATAATGGAAGTTGATTGTCAATTAATTAATTTAAAACTACACACCAAAATCTTTTCCTTTTTAAAAAGATTTTGTTTCTGATTTTAACCCATTTTATCCCAATTTGGTAGCCAATTACACGTTATTTTTCAAGTCAATCCCCCCCTAGTAATGTGAGTTCGCTGCCATAGTCCTGTGACCGGTAGTGACAAAGGTGAAGCATCGTCTCCTCCGAGACGGCACTCGCCAGGCCGTCGACCATAACCCGGTACTACAGGGCCACTCATGTGCACAGCAAACGTCCTGTCGGCTTCCCTCCCCCCTCCTTGGGGCAGACAGCCAATCGCCGCCCCCGGTGGGTGGACCCTATAATGGATCATAGCAGCCCATCCACCTCTCACTCGCGTAGATCAGTAAGTGTATTGAAAAGCCTGAGTAAAGCTCTTGGGCTGATAGCCATGTGGAGATTGTTTAGCCCGACAGTAAGAGACTATAGATTTTATTCAAATCCCCACAATGTTTATTCTAGAATTGATAATCTTTTAGTCTCCAGGTCCCTGCTCTCTGCCACACTTTCATACACGATTGGGAGCATAATTATATCGAATCATGCCGATGTGAATTTATGCCTTCTCCCTTTCAATACAGCAAATAAGTCCCGGAGATGGAGACTCAATGCTAGCTTATTACTAGATGACAACTTTAAGATCACTCTGAAGGCCCAAATCGATATGTATAAAGAGACTAATATACCTTCAGCTCCATCTCCTTGGGTGGCATGGGAAGCTCTCAAAGCTTTTTTAAGAGGTTATATAATTCAACATGCTACACACAAAAATAAATAGGTCATGGCAAGACAACAGCAGATTGAGAAGCAAATTCAAGAGGCAGAGACAAAGTTTAAACTAGACATGTCAAGTGCAAATTTGTGGCATTTAACACAGTTGAAGTATAGTCTCAATGCTCTTCTTACCCAAAAAGTAGAATTTTCATTATTCATGGCCAGGCAAAAATACTTTGAAGAGGGGGACATGGAAAGCTTCTTGCTAATTACATCAAACAGAGAGAGTCTCTTAGCACAATATCTGCAGTCAGGGACCAGGATGGCAAATTACTAACCAGCACTGCTGACATTAATAAAACATTCATGGAGTTCTTCGCAGGGGGCTGTACAGCTCAGAATACTAGGTTATAGTATATGGTGGAACCCTAAGCTACGTATAGGTAAAACTGTGGTAACATGGTTAAAGAAGGGGATTACAGTACTCAGTGATCTATACAGAGATGGGAACATTAAGTCATTTAGTGACCTCCAGGCAGAATTTGGGTTACCAAGTCAACAGTTCTGGAGACATCTACAAATTCAGAGCTTGCTAAAAAGTATGTTCAGGCCCACTGACGGCCCACCACTGTGAGGGTGGATGGTGATAGGCGCCACTCGCAGAACCCCAGGGGATCAATAAGTTAAACTGTACTGCCCTACAGTCTAACCACTAGCTCTGATAAACAGAGAAATAGGGAAGGGACGAACAAAAGGGACAAACGGAAAAAGGGAGGAACGGGTGGCTAAGTGTCACACTGACACAAACAAAAGAAAAGAAGAAAACTCTGCAGAGTTAATAAGGTGAGGGTAGCAAAAACACCCGACAAACAAAATACCTTATACAATTTATTTTTAGAAAACAAAACACACGGTGGTGGAAAGATGTCCACTGGATTACCAAATGGTAATAGAAAACAAACAGCTAAACCAAAGACACAGAGTGTCCGAGAAAACTAGGAGAGCCAAAAGAACAAGGTTAGGAGAGCCAAAAGAACAAGAATGTAACTCATCCAATTTAAAACACAAAATATCGAACCGACTGAACAAAAGAAACCAAACGGAACCAAAATGTCAAGGGAGATTCGGACCAGACTCATCCAATTTAAGATCATCAACAGAATATACTGGAAGCCCATCAGGGTGGCAATCTTTTTTGGCTTTTATATTAGGGGACCCTTCCACCCTTCCCCCACTGGGGCAGTGATGCTGGGGGAGGATTCAGCAATGACACACACAGTTCACTAGCCCACAGGAGTGGAAGGTTCTGTGGGTGACTGAACACAGAATTACAGTCTGACAGTGTAGTAATGACGAGTACAGATTTATTTTGTCCCTTTGGAATTGAGGAGGCAGACTTTGAAAATTCAATAAAATACTTATCATTAAAAAAACAATTTATTTTCTTCTTAAAATTTGACATTTTCAAACATTGTCACTGCAACTGGTCACAGGACGAATATGTAGCCACCTAGCATGCTACACACAAACTAAATGGAGGGCTGAGGGAAGGGGGATTTGAAGCATTTAAATGATGCACAGACATAACATTGTAAAACCAAAATAAACCCATTAGCTTGACTGCCTAAACTGAACGAATGGGCATTAAAGGCTTGGAAATGAGAAAACTCTTTCTGGGCTCAAGAAGTGGGTACATTAGCAGGTAAGAGTGGGTAAATTACTTATGGTACAACCAACAAAAATGTATTAATTATACAGTATTGTCATTACAAGAGCAGCTGCACGCCACCTCAATTATGGCAGTACAGAATTGGTTGATTCTTGACACATTGCTTGCTGACTTGCAGGGGGTATGCGAACGATTTGGGGAAGATTGCTGCACAATTATCCCGATGCACATGGGAAAAGGGGGAAATCTAACAGTAGCGCTAGACGCATTGGAGGATATGAGGAATGAGCATGTTAGGAATACACCGGGACAAGACCAGGGGTGGTGGGACTGGTTGAACATGTCATCATGGAAAGCACTATTGGTAGAAATAGGAGTGATTATAGGGTTGGTAATGTTGATGTTGTTGTTTGCCTCGTGTTGTCTAATTCCTTTTATCCAATCTCTGATAAAAAAGATGGTAGCAACTATGTGTGGACAATTTCCAGTTACATTGGGCCCATTAGAGGACGCTGGGGACACAGGCGTTGAGATGAAGCGGGTTTAGCCTACTGCCCCGACTCTTCTACCAAATGGAGTGAACCAATGCATGTGTCGCTGCATGGCGAAAGGATCCAAATAGGACCCAACGAGTATCGAGACAAGGGAGGAAACCCTGTGAATGCTAAAGGTGGTCCACTGGATTGCCTGTTCGGGAATCCCCTCTGCGAGTACGGTGTGAGAGGAGGTGCTGGCTGGGAGTGCTGGAATTACCATCCCCAGGCTGGCCAACTGGTGTTGGATCCACAATTCTGGGCCAACTATATGGGTGACGACCTGTATGCAGATGATTGGCAACGATGGGATGAGGAGGAGTGATCCGAATCACTGTGCATCGTATGTGCAGGAGCAATCTCTCCACTATGGCGACCTCTACGGTGTGCAAAGCACCTGGGTTGATGAAAACATTTACATTGACTGAATGCATATACATGGACTGAGGCCGATAACACACACAGGAGACAGGTGCTCCCTTACCCATAGCAGATAGAGTAAAACACACACATAGTTGTCTCACACGCTTTTGCCAGAGAAGATCACAACCGCAACGGCTGGAAGAAGAGCAACATCACTCTGCCCACTGGTCCGGCAGTTTCAGCGCATGACCATGGCAGAGGAGAAGATATTATTCTGCTTAACATTGTTATATAACTTTATATGGCTAAAACTGTGGCTGGTTCTATTACACCTATACTCATGCATTGTGCTTAGTATATGATGATCATGAATGAATATGTATTCTGTTTTGGGTCAGCCTACATTGAATGTCGTTGTGAGCCAAGGGCCACGATTTACCTTGTCGATGTTATACCTGTGCGATGAGGAAAGGCTCCATACTGCTACAGTCATAGGCAGTATCTATGTGGGAAGGGGGCTCACATGACAAAAGAACAACAAGGGTACTCGCATGCCCGAGTAATGTTCTGCATCAATGGTTGGGTCTGACTGCAATCGTGCGGGTGTGGCCTGGGTGATGACTGCTGGGTAAATTGGTTTACTGGTGGCCCATGCGAAGCAACAGAAAGGCTGGTTAGGGAGTCTGTCGGTTTATTTACTCATCAGCGAGTTGATGTGGGCTGACTAAATTTGTTGTGTATCCGTGATGATTTCAATGAAGCAAAACCTGTATCTTATGTATAACCTTCTGTTTAATTTGGATGATTGCTGTAACCTCGAGATAGCGACTTGCTGTCTGGCAGGACGGAGTCTGACAACAGATAGTAGGGATGACTGGCTTGTGCAAATGTGACTAAGGAGTCACAAAGGGGGGAATGTGGAAGGAAAAATAAGGGAAAGTTGCCTCATGCAACATTAGGCCCTGTGGACACACATGCTTGGCAAGCTCGGAGGCCACCCCAATGAACCCAGGTCCGTGATCTGTTCGGACTCTGTCCTAATTAACAGTGTTTAACGATGTATGATAACAAGTAGACATAATCTAATGGTGTACTGATATAATCCATTTAAGCAAATAGCATTATCAAGGCATGATTTATATGTGTAGTGTGTAGGCAGGTCAGTGTAAGTGACTGTTTATTTTTTATACCAAAGAACAAAGGGCAGAGAAATAATGGTGGAATGAATGATGATGAATGACAACATGTGATAATCATATAAGAATGGGTTAATGAGGTTATGAAATGTCAGCAGACATGAGCGGAAAGTAAATAATGGTGTATTAAGAAAGCTGCTATGAGATTATGGGGGAATTAAACCAAAATGCGAGTGGTAACCCCATTGAACCTCATGAGGAGGGGTTTCAGAATGAGATAAAAGGCGATGCTTTGGGGAAGGAGAGTTAGTTACTGCTTCGCGAACCAGCCCATCTTCTTGAATGTAACCTTGTATTATATTCAATAAACCTTATTGCGTCAGACTCTGAACCTGACTCTGAACGAGAATCACAACATTTTCGAGTCATCGTTCTCCGGTAGGGGGGCGCTATGTGCTCTGGGGAAGTGGTGATTACTGAATCAAGTGAACGATTTGAAAGATTCGTTCGTTTTCACTGAACGAACGAGTTAGGAAAAATAATCGAACTTCCCATCACTACTCCGCAGAGAATCTGTATTTGTGATATATTTAAAAATCTGATTAGGCAATTCTCTAGGATTGGTGAGGCCATTTTCCAGAGAGCTGATTGGTGAGGGGGAGGGCTTTTTTATAGGATATGATCCGTTAGCCTTTAAGGATCAAAAGTGAAACTACTTCAAGCAGGTTAGGTTCGCACCATAAAACCATGGCGATACAACCCTATTAAAAGTGAGCCACGGGCATGAGATCGAAAACCCAGGCTAAAACCCAAAGTTAGCTTCCTAGCCCACTAATCCTGCTTTGTGAGACAGGCCCCAGGTGATTTCATTAATTCGCTCACTTCTTCTTCAACAAAGGAGGGGAACCAATTGAAATCACCTGATGTAGTGCATTGATGCAACAAAAACCTGCGTACACTCGGCCCTCGATGGAATGAGTTTGACACCCCTGCCTCAGAATCTTATTTCTAAATCAGTTTTATTTTAGAGCACCACTGTGATGTTGTGCGAGTTGTCCAGTTACAATATAATATGTCCTGATTATCTTTGTTTTGGTCCAATAATAAAAATAAAAGACAATTGAGAACTAATTCCTGCTTTTATTTTGATTTCTTTCGCCATTTTGGTAACCGGAAGTTGTTCCAAATTGTCTCTTGCTTCACACTTCTACTGGTGTTTGGGGTTCAAGCCAATGACTTTGGAAACTCTGAACAACTTTTGAAAATATCATTTAAATTTTAAATTAGCCAAGTTTTCCTGAGGATTGTTACTCGGTCCGGATTCAGCAGAACTGCTACACTGAAATCGGCCTGGCCAAACGATGCGGGACAGAACTAAAGAACTGGGCAAAGTGAGTTTGGAAACTTTACTTTGCTTTTTACCGCCTAGCTATTGGGCGGTTCAATTAAAAATGAAACTACATTTTATTAATTTTATTCATTGTAAAGCGCAAGCTTAATATCTACTTAACAAGCTGTTTACACCGTGTCCAAATAGCCGATGACAACTTTTCATCGGAGGGTAACTGAGGCTATCTACTTGGTGTTTAGCTAACGTAGCTAGCTAGTTCGTTGGCTAATCTTGCATGGTTTCAAGCCTTTGGTGAACGTAAGAAAGACTGTGGAAACAAATCACTCCCATAATGCGGTCTTTAGTGTTTTGGATACTAACTTATAGCGCTTATAGTTGCACTCAACTTTTCGAAATGGTAAAAACCTGCTAGCTAGCAATGTGGGTTCACTTCATCACTTAATGCAAACTGTGGCTTCCTCAACGTTTGCCAATTTTTACAAGTCTATTACACCGCTGGCGAGTTTGCTGTGAGTCTGATTTGACGCATTCTGCACATCTGCAGAATCGGGGAAGTGCGGCTGATACACCACTACTATATTTCACTACTACTATGTTAGTATACACCACACGCTTTTTAAAGTCGGAGAGTCTTGGGCCATAAACCCCAGTACTCTATGTTGCCGCCCCACCAGAAGACGTAAGCTAAGTAGGCTTGTCATGACATTTTGCCTGTAAACATGAATAAATAAATGTCATTTAGCAGATGCTTTTATCCCAAGCGACTTAGTTGTGAATTTATAAATTTTTTTTCAGTATATGTGGTCCCAATGGCAATCGAACCCACAACCTAAGTTTTGTCAGCACCATACTCTACCAACTGAGCCATATAGAACCAACCGAATGAGGTTTCCACAAAACTGGACCTATCCAACAGTTAACATATCAAATGATTAGAGGCTGCTCCTCATTTGCGCAGAACAGTGTAAATGCTGTACACCTACATTTTAGCACTTCAGGCTCCTTCACAGTCTTCAGCTGTGGGGCCTTGATTCTTTTACAAAATATTGAATCGAGACTGGAAGGAGCCAATAAACAATGTAGTATTCCTCATTTTTAAAATAAATTCTCTAAGGATGTCTTTCCAATTTGACACTTTGATTACAGCTGTAGGCAGTGGGCTGTTGTTTCAGTGGGCAAGCTGTTGTTTCAATTATTATTCTCTATGTGAAAGATAGCAGAACTGTCGTTGACCGTCAGAATTACTTACTAATTGTGTTAACTAGTCACCCTGGTAGTGGAATAACAGAACAGGGCCTTTTCCCCCAGTGCACCACCACTGGGAAAAGTCTTGTTTTGGTCTTGTGCTACTAGTCTATTAGTAATTTTAGAATTGAATGCTCTTGCTCTTGCTCTTGTGGTGTAATTTCATGGTGGATATAGTGGAGAACCCAGCCAGCAAAAACAAAAACAAAAAGCAACTCCTGCAAGGAGTTGAGAAAACAGATGCAGAAAGCTTGCTTTTTCATGTTGAATCTGAGCATTGAACAGGGTTCCTATGCGTCATGGAAAAAATCTTGAAAATCAGTGAAAATGATTTTGTCATGTTCCCTGCCACCTGCCATGCCACTGACTCCATTTTTGATGTGACTATTGAAAACCATACATTTGTCATTGAAACTGCAAATTTTTGATTGAATTATTACTATCTAGCAGGTTGTCTTAAGTTGTTACACAAGGTGAAAGAGAGCTTCCTAACCCGATGGAAAAACAGGTGATGCCTTGTTTGTCATCTGTGTTTTTGTGCTCGAAACTGTTTTCTGAACACTTTGCCTCTCTCTGTAGGCTGCGGAGAGCTCCGATGAAGATGAAGAGAACCGTGCGCTCATGATCAAGCCAAAGACTGACAGGCCGTCGGTGAGAGAAGGCAAGGTGGAAAATGACGCGTTCTTTCAGAAGGTAAGACCTGGATGCCCGATTAATCAGCATGGATTGCTGGTCCCCCGGTTCCTGGGTGATGCGACAGACGAATGTGTCCCATGTTCGGCACTGGCACAGTCCAGTATCGATACCAGACCCTGGGGCCCATGCACACACTGGAACGGTGCCTTAACGGGATGAGCCACCCAGCACCCCCATAAGATTTCTTGGAGTCTAGCATCATTTAAAGTCTCATGTCTTTGCCATGTCTCGGAATACATTGTTTTGTTTCTGTCGGTAGCGGATTTAGCAGTCTTCTTAGCCCTTCTTGCTCACCAGATGCTCTAGAGCTCTATCTAGTTGTCTTTTTTTCCCTCTTTGTCTCAAAGGTTTTTGATGCAAGAAGTTTTTGCAGACGGGACAAAAATGTAGAGATTTTAAATGTAGGCTTATTGTATGAACTAAGATTCATACAAATTTTAAGAATGTGGGTATTGTTTTGCCCAGATGAAATCTAACTACAATAGTTGGATGGAGTTAAATGTGTCCTATTCTTTTATTTATTATTTTTTGTGACTTTCAGCTTATAATAATGATGGAAATATTCTGCATATGGAAATAAGATGTTTAGGTATCCTAATGTAAAGACCTAATGTAAAGACCTGCCTGAACAAAATTAAATCCTTATTTTTGAGATGGTATGTATTTATGTACTAAATTGATTTGTTACTGCTTTAAAATGTAGGCGTTGGCCTGGATACCTGCCTTGTGTTAGTGTCTTTGCAAAAGCCCCCTTTTCCTATCCTTTTCCCCAGGTACGAGAGATCTCGGAGGGCATGGAGGCTCTGAAGAGGAAGGTTTCTGACCTGGAGAACAAGCAGAAAATGGTGTTGGGAGTCCCGCTGCCTGAAGATGGTTAGTTGTCACACTTAAAGTACTGTCAATGCTACTGAAATAGGCAGGTATGGCAGAGTGGTAAGTGTGAGTTTGTACATGGCCCTCAGAATCGCATCAAATAATTATTTCTTTCAACTGCAGTCTTTCAGTGATGTGATTTGCAAGATGCGTCCACCTTACAAGACATTGCCATGAATTGAATTGAATTGTGTTTTTTTTTTTTTACTGCAACTCAATTGTTGTCCTATTAAAACAATATGTAAACAATAGTCCTATGCATATTTTGAATGCAACTTAAGGACACATACGTTGCAACCATGTAAGCGGCACCATGAAGAGAGTTCCATGAATAAAGTCTGTACAATGACTGGCGGCCATGTTGAAAACGAGTCCAGGGTGGAAATACCCCACAAGTGATGCAAATGATGGCCAGTAGGTGGACAACTAACTGCATCACGCCTGTCCATAAATTCAATAGAAAGTTCAGCAGGAAACTGGGCCGACAGCAAGGGGAATCCCAAAATTAATCCAGCAGAAAGGGATACCATAATTGGATTGGAGGATATACACTGCCCGTCCCAAAAAAAAGTCACACACACTAATATTTAGTTGGACCGCCTTTAGCTTTGATTTCGGCACGCATTCGCTGTGGCATCGTTTCGATAAGCTTCTGCAATGTCACAACATTTATTTCCGTCCAGATTTAGGGAGGGAAGCCGACAGGATGTTCACTGCCCACAGGAGTGGCTCTGTAGTACCGGGTTGTGGTCGAAAGAGACAATACTTCGCCTTCGTCACTACCGGTCGCAGGGCTACGGCAGCGAACTCTCATTGCGTGGGGGGGATTGACTTGAAAATAGTGGGTATAATTGGCTACCAAATTGGGAGAAAATGGGATAAAATCAGAAACGTAATAATTAATAATTTAAAAAAAACTTGACAACAGAGTATGGTTAAAGCAAGATTGCATTTGTTTGGTTTACAGCTCATACCGAACCGAAAGTCCTGTACCGAACGATTTGGTACAAATACATGTATGTTACACTCCTAATGTGTACTGTTACTCTGGATCCCCCATACAAAAGAAAATAGCAGCAGAGTAGTCTTCGCAGAAACAAATTAATAGTGGTAACTGATAGTAATGTTGAATTGTGTCTGTCTGATACAGGTATGAAGAAGGATCTTCAGACTTTAAGGGATGAGATAAAGACGATAGCAGGACAGATCCAGAAGAATCTGAAGAGTAAGTGATGTGAGCTTTTATGGGATGACCATCGCTGTGTCTCCCCCTTTTTAGACTCACTGTTATTGCCCCTACAGGTCCCTCCCATTTCTCTACCTGTGTTGATGTTGTAAAACATGTATTCATTATGTCTCCGTGAAAAAGGATGAACGGTGCATGAAGAACGCTGACTTCCATATTTGTTTTACAGGTGTTGAACCTAAGAAAGAAGAGGATGATGGGAATTATGTGCCTATTCACTTAAGGATGCAGAGAACGCAAGTGAGTCAACCGCTAATGCCGATACTATCCTTTCTGAGAAAATAAAACAACCATCATCTCTATGGTGTAGAATCATTGAAGGTAGAGGTGGTTTTATGACAGCAGTCTGCTCTCTCCCTGCCATTGATCAAATCAGCTGTTTCAGAATGGCATCATTCATAACGATTTGAAAAGTGTAACACTGAAAAGTTAAGGTGTGGAATTGAATGAATGATTTACAGTTACATTTCAGAGAACTAAAAACCTTTTATTATTATTCTTTTTTTGTTTTGTTTGTTTGAGCTTTTTCTCCCCAATTTGGAAGCCAGTTATACCCTCTATTTTATTTTGATTAACCTTCCCCCACAAACTCACCGGGGCTCTACGGGGCAAGCTACTCTCCGAGGCTGGCAATGATCCACCTCCTTCAAGACAGAACTTACCAACCCCCTTTCTGGAGACACCCTTACGTGCTTCACAGCGAGTTTGTGCCGACCACCCTCCCCCCTCCCTCAGGAGCGGACAGCCAAATGCCACCCCCGATCGGGGCTAACGGCCAGGGCAGCCCCTAAAAACGACCTTTTAAGTGAAAGTATGAGTTTACAATGCTGAAATTCAAGTTCAGATATCACCTATGTGATAATAGTGCGCTATATCTCTCTCTCTCTCTCTCTCTCTCTCTCTGTCTCTCTCTCACACACACACACACACACACACACACACACTGCTTTTCAAGTGGTACCATATCATAAATGACTTCATTTCAGATAAAGTGTGCTCACCACTCGGCAGGTCAGTAGGGCGGGATTCAGAGGTTTAAGATGAGGCTTCATCAGTCCGACCCTGGCTGGGAGCCCCGATCAGGGGCGGCATTTGGTTGTCCATCCTAGGGGCTGGGGGGAGGGAAAGTCGGCATGAGCTCGCCGAGGAGCACTAGGGCGTTCCTAAAGAGCGGGTGGGCAAAGTTCCATCTCGGAGGAGGCAGATCGTTGCCGGCCTTGGGATATTAGCTTGAACCGGGTGGGCTTGTGAAAGGAGGGCAAATGGAAATAAATAGAGGATTGAATTTGCTACTAAATTGTGAGGAAAAACTGGGAAAAATTGCAAACAAATGTAAAAAAAAAAAAAAAAAAAAAAAAGCTTCAATAAGATATTGGTTTCAAGATGAGGTCAAATATTAGTTCAGCCATTGATTCAATGCAATATATTTGAACTTCTGTTTTTCTTTTCTGCCATACAAATTTCATAATATGTTTATGTAACGTAATATATTCAATCTCGTGGTCTACACTGTTTCGATTAGGGAAAGAATTTCCCATTTCTCTAAATCTGCTTTTAACTGGCCCATTAACCTCCCGTAATTAGTTGTATATACTGTAGTTGTGAAATTGAGGGGGTGGTAAAAATACCCAAATATCTAAGTCCAAGTGTTGGCCAATCACTCTCCAACTGGTGTGGCCAGCTGCCTGATATCAGAATGTGATCATTGTCGATGTTCCCCTCTTAGAATGATATTACACCCACGTGTGTTATCTGGCTACCTGGCGGTCTGTTTTTACACACAGACTTATGTTTGTGTTAATTATTGCTAGATAATGCTAGTCTCCGATATCAAATTAACTACCCATGTACATGCATCACTGAACAAGAGCAGATATCTGTAGGACAGTTCATGTCTCTTGTTAACTAGAATGTTGGCCGGTCCTAAAATAATAAGCGATGTAAAGCGCCATACGACGTCAATATTAACTGCAGACGTGCTAGCAAACAAGGTCTGAAGCTAGTCAAATAAAACTGGAAACACTAGCGAATTGGTATTGTAACTTGAAATCTAACAAGCTTTCCATCAGGGACACATTTGTTGCAATGACAAAATATGTAAATAATTTAGATTTTTCATTTTGATGATCATTTTCACCCTTGTTTCAACCCTATTTGTATCATTCTTGTAACTGACTTTCTCTCTCTCTCTAGCATTGTGTCCTCTCTCGGCAATTTGTGGAGTTGATGGGCAGATGTAATGCCATTCAGGCCCAATACAGAGATCGCAATGTTGAAAGGATACAGAGGCAGCTCAAAATAAGTCAGTCTGCTTGCCTATTTAATGCATAATGTGTGATATGCAATGTGTCTGTGTTCGACAGTGTGTGTTTGTTTTAGTTTTTTTACATTTCCAGTTGTTCTCAACACTAATTCCATTTTGCTGACAAATAACTCAAAGATGCATACATGCATTGAATTGAAAGTCAAAATACAAAGGTTACAAGTCAGGAATTGATTTGAGAAGAAAAAAACCCATGCAAGCAGAATTGAAATGGCCATGTAAAGAAGCTAAAGGACGTTCAATAGCGTAAATATTGGGGATTACAATATAATGGAAACGCCAAGAAAAAAAAGGACTCGTATTTTGAAGTATATACGTGTGTTTCATATTAATGTCAATACTAATTACCTATATATTTCCGCTATAAAATAAAAAATAAATCGAAAATATGTAAATCAACACTTGTAAATACGTGAGTTTCTGAAGCAAGAGATTTTGAGAGGTCAAATCGTTGGTGCCCAAATTGCAGGTGCAGGTAATGAGTCGAGGGGGATCAGTGTTGAAAATCATGACCACATGCGCCAAACAAGGAAAAACTGCATCTGGAAAGAGGAAGAGTGGTCGCAAAACCACAAAACAACAGCCTCCAAAATTACCACAGAACTGAATCTACACCTCCGTGACCCATTTAAACAAAAACTCAATGTCATGAGCTTCACAAAGCTGATATTTATTGTAGGGCTGCTGTTCGGAAACAGCTTGTAACCTAGACCAATGCGCAAAAGCGCAAAACATGGTGTAATGAGCAGAAAAGCCGGACTTCTGAGCAGTGGAAGATCATATGTTTGGAGAAAGCAAAGGAAGCTTTCAACCCACTTTGCCTGTTAAACATGGTGGTGGATCTGTTATGTTATGGGCAGTCATCTCGTGGGAGTCATTGTGTCTGATTATTACTCTGCATGGTAGATTTATAGCCAAGGAATACAAAGCAATATTACGTAAGCAGGTGCACTGCATAGTGCAAACCTTATTTCCTCAAGATGTTCCCATATTCCAAGACTATAATGGCCCCATGCACACTGCTAATTGGATTCAACAGAGAACACCAGGATGAAGTCAAATACCTTCCATGGCCTCCCCAATCACCAGTTCTGGAACGTAGAGTGAGAAGTAGATTTCCACCGCCTTCATCTCTCAAGGAACTGGAGGCTATCCTTCTTGAAGAATGGTCCAATACCCCACTAGAAACTCAAAACTTGCATAACAGCATTCCAAGAAGGACTGAAGCTGTTCTGAAGGCAAAGGGGTGGCCCAACTCCTTATTAGTTCATAAATATTCATATATTGTTTGGTGTTTCCATTATGTTTTCTTCCCCCTGTATGTGCAAATGAGCATACATGATTGTGCAAAATGTGATGCATTGACACATGATTTTTATCTTGTTGTATGATTTTTACCATTATTAAATATTGTTATATTATTAGTTGGGGCGCTAGATAAGCTATCTTTTAAAACCGATTTCTAGGTAGCAATCATCTTAATCAAACTAGTTAACAACTGATTCATAATTTGTTTTGTGGTCATTTTTATTTACCTAACATTTAACTCAAAGACATCCTAATTTAACTCTCTTCCAGTGTTTATGGATTCTTTATCAGAATTGCAGCAGTTAGTTTGAAACCCGACTGTACCAGACCGGCCCTGGTGGGGAGACCCGGACGGGGGCGGCGTTTGGCTGTCCGCTCCAGGGGGAAGGGGGAGGGTGAGCTGGCACAAGCTCTCTGAGAAGTGCACAAGGGTGTCTCTAGAACGTGGGTGGGCGAATTCCGTCTCGAGGGAAGCGGAGTTCGCTGCCCTCTGAGAATTAGCTTGTCTCTTTGAGATGGGCGGCGAGTTTGTGTGGGGAGGGCAAATTAAAATAAACAAAAGGTATGATTGGCCACTAAATTAGGAGAAAAACTGGACAGAAAGAAACTTTTTTAAAAACGAGAAAAAAAAACAGGTTTACGAATGATTAATTAACCCCCCATTAGAATAAAATGAGGACAGGCTAAGAGGTCTCTCTCTGATCTCTTTTCCTCCCAGCTGGCAGCAATGTAACAGATGACGAGTTGGACAGGATGCTTGAGAGCGGCCAGACCGATGTCTTCACACAGAATGTAAGTATTTCAATCAGAATAAACTAGTGAAATCCTTATGAGATTGCACCCGAAATACTAACCTAACTCATAGACAAGTCAGGGTTTCCTGATTGTGAAACGGTTCGTCTTGATGGTGGCTCACTCTAGGAGGAGGGGGGGCTGGGTGGTGCACACCTCCAGACAACCCAGGGCCAGTATGTCTTTATCTCACAATTTTTGTGCCTTTTTCCCCCCTTATACATTTAAGGTTATATACAGGTAACTGTCAAAATAAGGGAAATGGCAACATCAATTAAGACAAATTGTTCTTGATGAAACTGAACCCAGAGCTGATGATGTCTTTGCCTCAGACTTGCATACCAACATCACCTTAGACCAGGGTGGGCAATCTTACCCTGTGTGGTCCAGTGTGGGTGCAGGCTTTTGAAACAGTGACACACCTGATTCCACTAATCAAAGCCCTGATTGAAGACTTTGATTAGCTGATTAGTCAAATCAGGTGAGCTACTGCTCGGCTGGAACAAAAGCCTGTGCCCATCAGTCACCCCTGCCTTAGACACTAGTGAAACATCAGCAAGTTGAGTCTTCATCACTGAAGCTCCTGCCAAACGTGCCCCATCAGTCACCCCTCTTTCAATGTCACTGAGATCTCTTCTAGCCACGGTAGACAAAACAATGGGCAAATAGGCCTACCGAGCAGCTTTATACATGACCCAAAGCATGATGGGATGTTAATTGTTTAACTAACTCAGGAATCCCACCTGTGTGGAATCACCTGCTTTCAATAAACTTTGGGGCTCACATACAGCGTGATCAGGATTCGATACCAGACTATAAAGATCTGTTTGTTTTTCTTGGTCTGTAAAGGGCACTGTTGTCGTTTCACTGTCAAATAAAGGGCTTCTGAAAAGATGTCACCAAATCTATTTCTCTCTCAGATCCTGAGTGACGCCAAAGCCACCAAGCAAGCCCTGAACGAGATCGAATCGCGGCATGATGAGATCCTCAAGCTGGAGAGAAGCATCAGGGACCTACACGATATGTTCCAGTACCTCGCCATGGAGGTGGAGGCGCAGGTGAGAAAGCTATTTGTGCAAAGGAGGAAATGTACGAGGAGGGAAGAAATGGATTCAAGAAAAAACGCTGGAGATGGAGTGTGACTTCAATATAACGAAATTAATGTTGGTGAATGAAGTTGTGGAGAAAAGGGAATCCCTGTATTATTGAATAATCTTGTTTAATATAGTACTTAAGTTCTGGAACTGAAGGTTTAATCAACTAAAACAATGGTGTATATACAAAGTGATGTCGTGCTTTCACGTTGTCACAGAGAGATGCAATTCATGTATTTATGCTTGGCAAGGGCAGTTCATTGAACGCACATTTTTCAAACAGTAACTCTTTTTTTCATATGATAATCGCTGAGCCTGATTTTATGCAGGAAGTGTTTTTGTTTATCCCACGTTGATCACTTTGTGTGTGTCGGCCTGAAGGGGGAAATGGTGGACCGCATTGAAGCCAACATCATGCACTCGACAAACTATGTGGAGAAGGCTGTGGCCGACACCCACCAAGCTGCCATCCACCAAAACAAAGCCCGCAAGGTGAGGTACTGTGGGCCGGACCCAGGTCAAATGCTTTGTTTAAACTATGTTAATTGCTTAGACAATAGTAAAATTCAGCAGGCTACTGATCATTTTACTGATCATAGAAAATGTTGTATTTTTTATTTGATTCATACATTTTAGTTCATAAAATATTTTGTTGAAGATTCTGAGGGATCTGCAGCAGTGGTTTCAGATTTCACTGGCATCTAGAGTTAAGATATACGTTTGACCTGGTATTCGGTCTGCTGTGGGCCCAGAATGTGCTGATTCACACAGGGTTTTGTGCTATACATTCTATAGTGTGAGTGGACTTTTTACCCACTTTAGAAACTCAGGGAGATGGCCTATTACAGGTCACGTAGCGCCGGAAGCTTTGACTGCATCACACCACCACCGCGATATCAGGAAATGCCCGTGATCATCCTCCAGATACAGTAATGACAGAACAAAGTTCAGAGTCCGTGAAACCATCGAAACAGCATAGGTTTTTTACTATTTTTACTTTTAGTGCTCCAAAGCTTTTCACCAGTTCTTAAATCCGTAAATGTTCCCTCTTTGCAGTCACAAAGAATGCTCCATTTTGTTTTCGACTTACGGTGCACAAAGGAGAGGTAAATCAGGTCACGGTAGTTGAACAAGATTTCTGGTCATTTCCAATTTATTGATAACCTAAAATGGGTTATCACCCCAGTCTTAACGTCTGCTGACTCCAAGATGGGGGTGTCCTATATGTGAAAATGTTTTTGTTTGTTTTTGGTCCATTAGAAAATGGCAAATTAAAACCAGTCTGACTACATGTCACATAATTGTGGGTGAAATTGTGGAGTGAAAAATAAATGTCAGACCTGCCGGACATCCGATAACATCTTTGCCTGTTGGCACTAGTGACCGCCCTGACGTTTTTGCATTGACGTTTTATAAAGTCTGCTTAACATCATTGATTTACTCTGTGTTCTTTTTCCTCTCTCTCTCTGCAGAAGAAGATATGGATTGCATTGTGCTGCTGCATTCTTCTCATAATTGTGGCCATTGCCTTGGCTATATCCTTCTCTTGAGATGTAAGTTTGCTTTTTTTGGGCTGTATAGAGTGTACACATAACATTTTAATTTGGTAAATGTGAAGGACACATTTCAAAAGATAGTATGGAAAACAGCATTGTTTGCATCAATTGATGCTTAAGATGAGAAGGTGTTAAAGCAGAAATAGTCTATTTGGTTGCGGATTCAAAGAGAAAGTTTGTTTGAATGTTCAGCAGTCTGTCCAATGGTGAGTACATTGTTTGAAGTAGACCAACATAGTTACAGTACCGTAGCAGGTATCAAAGCATCGTGTGTTGGAAGACTCGTCAGTACATTGGTCAAGATAATACAAGGTGCCCGTGTAAATCTCATGTCTTTTTCTGGGTTTTCCTAACCATTATCTCCTATTTAAAACACAGTTTTTGGGTTTAATTTACAGACCTTTTTGGGTTTAATTTACAGAAGGTAATCTAATTACAAAGATGTTACCCATAATTGTGTATATAACCAGTAAATACAGTTTACACAGGGTTATACTTGATTTATTCATAGAAAATGTTGTAAACCAAATGTGCCACACAAGTAGTGCACTTGCAGTGGATATAGCTAGCTACAGTATTTATAAGCGTATTCAATATATAATGTGACTTATATATTACACATACAGGGGGCAGGCAAAATAATGCAAAATGCCAATGTGAAATAAAAAAAAGCAACTAAAGCAACTAATTAATTACAAAATTCAATATATATACTTTTTATAGCCACTATATATACACTACCGGTCAAACATTTTAGAACACCCCCATTTTTACAGTTTTTACTGAAATGTAAGCCGTTCAAGTCCAGTGAATAACCTGAAATGGTACAAAGGTAAGCAGTAAAGTACCAGAGGTTTAAAAAAAAAAGTGTAAGTTACCAAAAACGGAAAAATAACGTACATTTCAGAGTTATAAAAAAAGGCCCTTTTCAGGGAACAAGTAATGGGTTAACAACTTACTGCAGCAATGGAAGTCAATTAAGCCTTGAAAGTTGATGCAAACAATTCCTACAGGTCTCCCAACTTTTGTTGATTACTTACAAAACCTCTGTCTGTATAAAAGCAATGCTGGAGCAGACTGTGTTACTTCACCCTCTGAAACATTATTTGGACAATATTGCTATCATAATGGCGAGAAAAGGGCAATTAACAAAGGAAGACAGACAGACCATTATAACCCTTAAAAGTGGAGGTCTTTCCTTTAGAGAAATTGCAAAGAAGGCCAAGGTACAGTTTCCTACACCATCAAAAGGCACTTGGAAACTGGAGGAAACTCTTGACAGGAAGAGGTCTGGCAGACCCAAAGCCAAAACAAAATCAGAAGACAAGTTCCTGAGAGTCAACAGCTAGCGTGATAGGTGGCTCACAGGACAACAGCTTAACACTGGTTAAGTGAAGGAGGTCTCAGTTTCAACTGTGAAGAGAAGACTTCAAGCTGCAGGTTTCACAGGTCGAGTGGCATTAAAAAGCCATTGCTAAGATGGCAAAATAAGAAAGAGGCTTGCCTGGGCCATGAAGCACCGCCAGTGGACTACTGAAGACTGGAAGAAGGTCTTATGGACCGATGAATCAAAATTTGAAATCTTCGGTTCATCACGCATGGTTTTTGTACGCCGTCGAGTATGGCTCCTCAGTGTGTGACACCAACTGTCAAACATGGAGGAGGAAGCGTGATGGTCTGGGGCTCTTTTGCTGGATCCAGAGTCGGCGACTTGCACAGAGTGACTGACACCCTGAACCAAAAGGGCTACCACAGCATTTTGCAGCGCCATGCAATACCCTCTGGTCTACGCCTAGTTGGTCAGGGGTTCATCCTACAGCAAGATAATGACCCAAAACATACCTTCAGGCTATGTCAGAACTACCTTAGAAGAAAAGAACAAGTGCAACACATTTGTGGGAACTTATGCAACAGTGTTAGGAAGAACTTTCCGAACAACATTTGATTTCCATTGTAGAGAGAATGCCATGAGTGTGTTCGGCTGTTATATCTGCAAAAGGTGGCTACTTTGGTGAGTCAAAAATTTAGATTACGTTTTGTTAAACAAAATGATTTCATGATTTATTTTTTATCTCCAGTTGTTTACTTGTTCTATGCTTAATTTCAGAGTACATTGAAACATTAAACTGCGTAAATTTCAATAAAAATGGAGGTGTTCTAAAACTTTTGACCGGTAGTGTGTGTGTGTATACGGTCGGTTAATATATATATTTATATATAGAAATGTTATTAATATTTATATTGGTAGTATTGATCAGTACAATCCAATTCCTAATATAAACACATTTACACGTGTAAAATGTAGGTCTTCACAGTATTCTGTCTGGAATCTTTTTATCATCTTGCTGGAATTTTACACTCGTCTCGAATTCATCCCCGTTTTCCCATTCATCCTTGTTTAACTTGTTAAAGTGTTTAAGATGGTGTGATGTCCAATCAGTGGCCTGTATTCATCTCTCCCCTTTACCTTCTCTTTCCTTTTACAGCACCATTCTGCCTTGTACCAGTCTGTGTCTCGGGCCTGACAGATGAGAGGAGCTCCAGCCTTACTGACAATAACATCACATGCACATGCACACACACACATAAACACACACACATAAATACACAGTAATCCCTGCAACCTTGCCATACTTTTATGCTTTTCTTTTTAATCATTCATTTCAAAGGCAACAAAATGCAAAAATTATGGGAATGCACAAAACGGCAACATTATTTATATTAGTAGTGAGATAGAAAAAATCAAGAAATCTTTCTATAAGAAGAAAAAACTTGGTCATGGTCCAGCTGTTCCCCAATTCACAATTCTTTATATCCAACTTGATCAATCGGTTGGTTGATTGATTGAGCACTCATAATTTTGTGGAAATGGCAATTTACCATTTTGAATCATTTATGCGCGGCGCTGGATACTCTCACTGAACAAAGCACTGCAGTGTAAATGCAATGCAGTGCACTATCCCTTACAGTGATTGTACTGTAAAAATATTTTTTTGTTACTGTAGCCTCTTTGTATCAGCAGGTACAGTGGTGTCTAGAAACGGCCCCATACTGTAGCTAGCTAATGTTTCCTTTCAATCTCACTTTTTCAGCCTGGGACTTGTTTAATTTAATGCTATATCACCTCCACTGTATTATTTCTACATGTTGTATTGCAGCAGGTTGTAGCTTGTAAAAGCTTTATCAGCCTGTAAAGATGGAGGTTGGTGGCTGTATGCGTGCATGTTGCCCGTTTGTATTGGGTGACTCACCATCCTTAATAAGGAGTGGCTGGCAGACTGTTGACACATTGAAGTCTGCTGTTTCATAGGCTGCTCAGTGCACTGTGTCCATAAAGACCGTTATGTGGTGAGCTTGTGAGCTTTCGCTCTTCTTCCTAAGTGCCCATTCATTTCGTTGACTTTTTGTTTTTAACTTATGGAGTGTTGGAGTTTGGGAGCTAAGCAGAGGACCATCCCGGCTTTATACTCTGGGGGGACGGAGACGGGCTGATCTCTGGGATGGTGAAGTAGAATGTCTACTGTACCATTTTGACTCTGCGGTGTGAATTTCACAACACCTTTTAATCCTTTAATGTAGTATTTTCTTATGTTTTAAAGATGTTTTTAAATAAAACATTGTAGTCTACATATTGTGTGTTTCTTTTGATTAAGTTTTGAAATTGATTTTGAGTTTCACATCAGCAGGGGGTCAAGTACTAAGTGTGCATGAGCACCCTATTTTGCTATTATCGGGGTCAGGCACAGAAGGTCGAAATATATCTCATTTTAAAAAGAAACGAGAGTAGAGTAGAGGCTTATTCTAATACCCTCACCCCAGATTGGCCCTCAATGGCACTGATTGGACTCCACAAATCGCCCGTCCATATTTACGAAACTGCATCGTGTTTATTAAATGTGATTTAAGTGGGGGGCCACTGAATACTTTGGAAGTACAGTAGTTAAATTAACGATCGATTTATCAAGGCAACCCACAATTGCTGGAAAGATAATGTAAATAATAAATTTGTAAATTATACATTTGCTAAACATACATTCATGTTTTTTTCTTTTCTTTAGTGAGGTGGTGAAATTCCCATTATTCCACAGGATGCTCTGCTCTAATAAGGGTGCGATTTCTTGGCCTGAAATGTAGCATTCAGTTTAGGGGTGATATATCGGTGGACTATCGGCATCCGATATTTGCCTTGACTGCTATCGGCTTATCGGCCGATAAAATAAAATTTACCGATGGCAGTGGTCGATAATTATCCATCAGTTTGTGTTGTGTCAATCTGGTCTAAATGTTCTAACTTTAATGGAAAGGCAGCATCTTTTATTTACAGGCTAAACTGACTGAAACCACGCCTAATTTACTCCTCTCACGATGTTGTGATTGACTATCTATCACGAGCACTCTGGCACCCCACGCAGTCTTGCACAAGATGCGCGGTAGAGCTGGGCGATATGGCCCTATGACCCTAAATAATTGCCATGATATGTTGACGAAATACTTTGATAACCCTGGCCGCCGCCATAGGCATAGTCACACTTTTAGTTGACATGTAATAGTTTTCAGCATTAGCCGCCACAAATTCAATGTTTTTTGACCAAAGAAAAGTTTCTGCGTGTCCTTTTATTTTGCATTTGTCTTGCGCAAAGGAATAGCAGCTGCATTCTGGCTCTCATTTGTTTCTTCCCTGCACTGCTCAGGAGTCACCACAGTTAACTTGTAGTCATAGCCTAATCTATTTTATTTAGTCCTGTTTTTAATTTATAGTATAGGTTAGGCTATATTCTAACTGAGCGAGTTGTAGCCTAATTAAAAAGACTTGCAGTTCTACTCAAATGAAGAGAGAAGGGAATGTGTTATTGAAAGAGAAATCTGAATTAGCATATGCTTGCAAGGGTTTGACAGCCTGATAAGTTATATGGGGAAGATGATCTTTCTAGAGATACCAGAATTATTTTTCAACTCCTAATATTGACCAACTTCACCCTTTATTAGCGGGGCACTGCAGAATCGTGCTCTAATTCGCAAACGTCAAGGCAGCGCAGGTTTCGGTTATAAGGGTCAAATCAACTTTCCCATTCTCCAATGTCTTGAATTTAGTTTAGCTCAGTGGCGGATCCTGACATAGGCTCACTTCAGTCTTGCTCATCTGCGCTACAGCGCTACACTAGCATCGGGCAGGCATTTGTCCCACTGCTTCTGCTGTCTGTCAGCCTATGAAATCTCCTAGTCCTCACCTGCTAGAAGCCCAAAGTAGGGGAGGGGTGGAGGTAAATAACACCTCTCAAACCTACACTGTACAGTACAAGTCAATCAATGAAATCACAAAATAACCTTGCAACCAAATGTGCCCCTGCTCTCGTAACACACACAAGCAAATAGAAATATCTCAATAGCTACTGATATACAGCTGCAAGTTTGCCTGGTTTAAAATGTAATGATACATGAAAATGAGTCTGTACACCACCAAGGTGAAATGGTTTAGTCTCTTGACCCTGCATTGATGGGCAATCACACAAACAATCGTGCCACACACTCATTGAGGTACATTGCCAAAATGAAAAGATCAAAGCCTTCCGGATTTCAGTTTAGAAAGAAGAGGAGAAACGGGCCAAAGATAAAGGTATGTGTTATGTCATCTCATCATGAACATTTTGAAGCTCGTAGCTCAAGCATTTAGTTAACATTACACTAGTTATAATGACGCAGAACTTTCTCTAAAAAACACCTTTCTTGACTATCATCATAAACATTTTGTGTTAATTTCGGGTAATAATAACACTATGCTGCATCACTATGAGCTTACTACTAGCTAGTTAACATGCATACAGTCCAGCTAAACTAGCAGCAAAACAGCAGAAGCTATCTTAAATCTGGTTTGTGCATAATGAACTTTCAGCCACATTGAGCCAGACTTTTTGAAGTCAATGCTTTCTTTTGGGGAAATGGGAACATGTTAGTGTGTAGTTATAACCTTAGAAAACAATATTGCACATATGAATTCATTCACATCACATCTGATCAGCCATTTACAAGTAAGGCATGTAGCACAGTACCACAAGTATGAAAGAATGTTACAATAAAAGCTGTTCCATACATTAGTATGATTCAATTTTTGCTCATTGAAAATGATAAAGAGCAGAATTTTTTTTTTAGGACAATAAATAACAAATGATCGGTATCAGCTGATTGTCTTATTTGAATTATCGGTATCGGTCCAGAATTTTCCTATCGGTGCATCCGTAATTCAGCTACAAGTGTATACCCAAGGGCATTGATGACACAAATTAAACTGGTTCTCATTTTGTTCCAGAAGTAAATATTCACAATTCACAAGTATTTTATACTAATATTTTCCTAACTGCTGTGTCTGAAAAGGAAACGTTTTTCCCCCACAACGTACATGAAGACGGCCCTTACATTACATTTACATTACAGGCATTTGGCAGACGCTCTTATCCAGAGCGACATACAACAAAGTGCATAATGATATGCCCTTGATATGCAGAGGGCAAGAATGTCTCAGATTGTCTTCATACAATTTGACGGGTCGTCACGTCACAAAGAAACAGTTCAGATAGTTAAAAGGGTTGTCTGCATTATTGTTAGGGCTGTGAGAAACTCGACACCCAAGAGGTCGAGTTTCTAAAGCTACTCGTTAAGCAGTCAACATATTACAATCTCAAATAATCATGCAATCTCAATTATGACAATCGAGGTGCGTGTTGCAGTGGGAGTATGAGAGTTCGCATATTGAACCGCCGTCGGTCCGCGATTGGTCAAACTGGTCCTGGTGGGAGGGTTCATAGTGGCTACATCTCCCCGTGTTTTCATCACTTCTGTCGTCTGATCATCACAAACAAAACAGAAGTCAAATTCGATAGGCACAAAGCAGTATAAAGGAACGTTCTGTGGTCATTTATGAGCCCGTTGCTTTGTGGTTTTTAGCAACAATCCTGTTCACTGTCCGTCTGTCCTTCCCTGGTGGTTTCTCCTTGTTTGGCGTATGCCGTAATTTTTTTTCGACACCGTTCCCCTTGACACATTGAATCATTTTGCCTTTTCTGTGACTGTGACGCACCTGAAACTTGGACACCAACTATTTGACCTCTTAAAATATTTTAGATCTCTCATGCTTCTTTAGAAACTCAAATATTAAAGTCTTCATCTTAAAACGTCTTTTATAGCGAAAACATATTGGTAATAATTATTGGCATATGAAACGTATACACTCCTTTCTAATTGCGATTTAGTCCCTTTTCACTTGGTGTTTCCATTATTTTGTCTTCCCCCCCTCCTGTTTGTGGCCAATAGTAATCAATAGATTGATATTGAACTGTATAAGGGCTTACAAAATGCCACATTCCACCAGTCTGCAAAACATGCTGACCGATGCATTATTGACAGGGGGACAGAATGTGATCTTTGGCTCCAAAGATCTGACTAATGGCCCTGGTGATGGCTGGAGATCTGTCTGCCCCTCTGGGTTCTGAGGGAAAACCCTGCAGTCAACAACACACAGCCCCTTTCATCCGCCCGTCCGTCCATCGGTACCAACACGGCCTTCTTCCTCATTTGATGCTGTGAAGGGAATGAACAGACGGATCAAACAACTAAATATCCAACAATTTATTTCACCATTACCCTTTGTGGTTTTCAAGGGGAAAAAGGCATAAGATGTACAAAATACTTATTCAAATGATTGTAGATCACTGTCTTTTCCTCCCCGTTTCTGCGTTCCCTCCACGCATACGCACTACGTACCCATGCACATGTCCTACACTTCATTAGTCCAGTGGCTACTTCTTTGTATGTATAAATACAGCAATTAACATATACCTTTGTTTCCACTTATTTCAACCACACGCAAACACCTTTGGCTAATAATCTCTCCACTCACGCACACACACTCACTCAAGAGTTTATTTCAGTATTCAAGGTAAAGATAAACAGGGCAAAACATTTTTTGGGTTGTTTGCATGTTAAGATCAGAAAAAACTAGATTCTCCATTTAGATCAATCCACCTTCGCTTCTGTCAAAATATTTCATTTGGTTCCTGATTTTTTAACTGCAAGGTTGCATTGGTAAGACTCCTTAAACAATGAAAGATAATAAAAATAAAAAAAACATTTTATTACATAATGATTATTATTATCAAGTTACAATGACAACAATTACACCAATATATTTTTTCTGTGGTGCCACTGCTTAGGCATTTAGTTGGAAATTGGAGAAACAATTTAAGAAGTTGCAAAAAATGTTTAACAATTTTTTTTTTTCTTTTTCTTTACAAGTTATCACAATGATTATGGTTCATCATCATTATCTGTGATAATCTCTCAAAAATTAGTGTTATCCCATATCACAAGGATGCCACACAAGATTGCCATGAGAACTACAGACAAGTTGATTCATCATAAATATTTACTGTCCTTTATGTCAAATCTTTCATTCGGAGATAAATTTAGGAAGACAATAGAAACATACTGGTGTATTTCTTGTGCCCTGAAGATGCCCTGAAAATATGCTTGCCAGATTTGGCAGTACATGTTTCTTTTTTTCCCCCAATTAAATACACACATTTTACCTGGAGGTGCATGATTATTTTGTAAGCCAAGACATCCCCTATCGGAAGGAAAAAATAAGAGAAAACAGGCCTATGTTCACCACAGGTCCCTATCAGTTTCAGGGAGAGGGAGAGGTAGTTAGGTGTCGGGTAAGATGTCAAAACAGCCGACTCAAAATGTCCAACTCGGTTGTAAGTATAAAGAATGGTAACAAAAGAGCACAAGCACACACATCTTATAATACACGGGTGGAATCGGTTCATCGTGAGCCTTGCAAAGTTCATTCAAAACCTGGTACTCAGATTTATGCATCATTAAAACCTCCATTGTATCTTTCCCTCTTTCTTTTAACACATCGTATCACATTGACAAGCATTGCGTCACAACAGCAACAATCAATGCCTCATTGCAGACTCAAGTTGCAATTCAGGATTTTTCGTTTAAAAATTAAAAAAAAGCCAAGGCACAAAACCATGTACCTTAAAATTGCACTGATAAAAGCACAGTGAAAGTCAGACTGAATTGCCCTGTGAAGTGGTCTCTCTCTCGATCTCGCTCTCTCTCTCCAGGGGTGGCGCACCATCAGAGAGTACAAAAACAGCATCAAGGTTCAAGTTAAAAGGAGGGGGGGGGGAGGATCAGGTCACATTTCCCACCCAAGGGAGAGCAAGGAGAGCGCAGGAATCCCGAGCCAAACTCTCCAACACCCTCCAGCTTCCCTTCCCCTGTCACTATCTGGACTCCCGGTCCTTGGGGGCGCTGTACAGGGCTAGTTCGGGGGGGCCCCCCATCCGGGAGTTACGGGGGGAGGTGGAAGCCCTGCCGGGGGTCACAGAAGGTATGAGGGGAGGGGGCGCCCCGACCGACAGGGCCCCCATCAGCCCCGAGGACGTCTTGGCCAGCAGGCCGTTGGGAATATGGTGCGAGTGTGGGTGCAAGGGGCCCAGGCGGGAGTAGATGTTGGGGTGGCGGGGGATGGCCCCCGGCTGGTGGGCGTGCGCGTGAGAGAGCAGGCCGGGGTGCAGCTGCTCCAGGTGGGCCGCGTGAGAGGCTCCCGCGAGCAGCGGGTTGGAGAGGTGAGCGTGGGGGTGCATTCCGTAGCAGCGCGCCCTCTCAAAGTCCTCGCGCAGGACGTGCGCCCGCTGCTCGTCGTCCAGCAGGCCGCCCATGGCCCCTGCCGCCTGTGGGGGGGGGCGCTCCTGGTGGTGGTGGTGGTGGTGGGACATGAGGCCAAACTCCTGCCGCGCCGAGGAGGACGAGGAGGTGGCGGGAGGGTGGTGGACGGCCGCCCTCTCAGCGTCGAAGAAGCGCTGGACCTGTTGGTGCTGGAGCAGGCGGGCCAGGTGTGGATCTGTGCGCAGGGCGAGGTGCGAGTCGGGACGCACGGACAGGGCCTCTCTTTGCTGCTGCTGCTGCTGCTGCTGCTGCTGCTGTGCCGCCAGCTCCCTCCAGGGGTCCCAGGAGAAAGCGTGGGGGGGCTGGGGGTGCCCCTGCTGCACGGCGTGGGGGTGGGGGGAGAAGCGTTCCCCCGCCGCGCCCACGACAATCCCCCCGCCGCCCCCCAGGTACGCCTCCAACGCGGCGGCGGCACGCGAGCGATCGAGCAGCGAGAGCGAGAGGGGGTGATGATGGGGGTGCGGGGTCGGCGGAGGTAACGGGACGCCGGGCGCCGGACCTAGGGAGAGATGGGCAGAGGAGGGGGGCGCAGGGTGGTGGTGGTGGTGGCCGCTGGGCCGATCGTAGCCATGTGCCATCGCCGGCAAGGGCAGGGAGATGGGCACAGGCTCCGCCTCCTCCTTGCGCTCCTCCTTGACTTTGACGGGGGGCAGGAGAGGGGCGGGCAGGGGGCCGGAGGCGTGCCTGGGGCCCGGCATGGCGGCGTGGTCCGCCTTCTTGTACTGCGACGCGGAATGCAGAGACGCAGGGACAGACGGGGGAGTGGGACAGACGCTCTCCCCCGGGGCGGCGGGGGTGGACGGAGGAGGGGCCTGCGGACGAGCGTACAGGTCCAGCGGGGAGGGGGCGAGGCGAACGGGAGGCGCAGGGGTCGGGGGAGCGGAGGAGGACGAGGAGCACGGCCTGTCGGGCGCCGAGGAGGAGGAGAGTGGCGGGGGGGGCTTGGACGGGGCGGCGGAGTGCGGCCTGGCGTCTCGGTCTCTCTCCCGGCTGCGTGGGCGCGGACGCTCGTCCTCCGACGGGCCGCCCGCCGCCCGGCCCGCCGCCCCGCTCTGGGAGGCGCTGCCGCACGGCTTGCGGGAGTGTGCGGCCGGAGACATCCTGACGGGGTGGCGGCCACACACCAGACCGTCTCTGTGTGGGGAGGAGGGAGAGAAACAGAAGTGGTCCAGGAGGTTAACAAGACAACGTTTCCCTTCGAGCCCAGCCAAATACACCTTCACCATTTAAACCAGTTACTTGAAAAGATTAATTCGCCGCATTGTAAACACTGCGTGTCGGGAGTTGCGGTCAATGGCTTGGCGAGGTCTGTCTCGGACGCAGCGTTTCAACAACGTCGACACTGCCGGACCCAGGGCTGCAGACCTCAAATTACGAGGGGAAGGAGTAGTTGAATTAGAAGTATACAAATGGCCACCAAATTGTAAGAAAATGGGGGAATTTGTAACCACATTCTTCAACAATAGCGCCCATTTTTTATATCAAAAATCGCTTTGATTTAATGCTGGCCTTTCACACCAGTGATGATAAAGAGCTCGATATTGAGAAGTTGTAATTGGGTTCATGGGGTGGTAGGGGTTCACGCACAGATTTCTTTAAAAATATTTGAATTAACATTAAAAGTCACTCACTTTTTTGTGAGAAATGAGTTTGCCTTTATAGGCTCAGGTCTAAATACAAACGACTTCTGTATCAGAACATAATCATTTTAACTGAAGCCTCTGTAGTTGAAAGTCACGCCCACATATGCGGACTTGTTGTAAAATACACACGCTGGCGAGTCAGAACAAGGAACGGTCATAAATGAGTGACAAATGGTATGCAGTGAGATACTGAACATGTAGGAGGAGGAAAATATGCTGTACCGATCCTTCTCATCTTTGATGTGAACAACTTCTTTCTTCTCTGCCTCCTTCCCTCGCTCCTCCCGCCTGTCCGTCCCTTTGGCCCACGTCGGGGTGGTGGGGAAGGACGGAGGGGTGCGGTGCAGGCGGTTCCAGGGGGCCTGGGGGTTGGCCAAGCCCCCCACTGCTCCTCCTTGGGACTCCTTATGACCAAACACCGAGCTGGCACCTGACACAGACGGGAGACACAAACCCACAGTTTCACCTTTGACCTACGCTGAACTGTCATTTCACCAGAGAGAGGGGGGAAAAAAATTATCTGAGGTTTGCTCCACACGCAGCATTCTGTCAAGCCCTGATAAACGTTTGGGTTCTTGAGTGAAAAGATGTGGTCGGAATGACGGTTTAAAAAAAAAAAAACGTATTTTCTTTTTTTTTTTTTTTAACTACACAAATGACCAAATGATAACAATTGCCATCTTTTGGATTACTCGGGAGCGATTTTTGAATGCGACTCAAACGATTTATTGTGAACCAATCACAAGAGTGTAAAGAAATGTATGCAATGCCTTTATTGTGCTCAACTTGTCGAACTGCCTATTTGGAAAAACAGAAGAATGGGAGAAACTGCAAAGTTGGCAGAGTCGTACCCAAGAAGACTCAAAGCTGTAATCGCTGCCAAAGGCGCTTCTACAACATACTGAATAAAGGGTCCGAATACTTATGTAAATTACTTTGTCATTATGGGGTATTGTGTGTAAATTGATGGCAAAAAGAGTGTGGAAAAAGTGAAGGGACCTGAATACTTTCTGAAGCCACTGTGTATAAAAAAACCAAAAAAAACCTTATGTATTACAAAACCAGGATGCCTTGAAGGAGAGGGACATGCGGGCAGCAACAGAGAGCTCCCTCAGAGTGTTAAGCGGGTGGATATCTCATACTGTACGTTACCGAGCTAAATGGCAGCACACATAACTCATCCAGGCCAGAGTGTGTGTGATGACAGCAGACTGACGCTAAAGCTCTCTGGTGTTGTATGCGGTGACAGTTATCATGCCGGGGCTTTAGGGTGGAGCGCTGAGACTCACCCAGCGAGGGGCTGCCCAGTCCCCCGAAGGCCCCGGTCCCCAGAGATCCCAGAGAAGAGAAGGAGGGCGAGCGGCCAAATGGGTCTGCAAGAGACAGACGTCCATCACTACTCCCATCTCTAAATACACTCTCACACACACACACGTCCATCACTACTCCTGTCTCTAAATACACACACACACATCCATCATTACCCCCATCTCTAAATACACTCACACACACACACACGTCCATCACTACTCCCATCTCTAAATACAAACACATCCATCACTACCCCGGTCTCTAAACACACACGCACGCACGCACACCCACCCACCCACCCATCCACCCATCCATCCATCCATCCATCCATCCATCCATCCATCCATCACTACTCCCATCTCTAAATACACACACACATATCCATCACTACTCCTGTCTCTAAATACACACACACACATATCCATCACTACTCCTGTCTCTAAATACACACACACACATCCATCAATACTCCCATCGTTAAATACACTCTCTCTCACACACACACACACACACACACATCACTACTCCTGTCTCTAAATACACTCTCTCACACACACATCCATCACTACTCCTGCCTCTAAATACACACACACACATCTGTAAATACTCTCTCACACACACACATCCATCACTACCACTGTCTCTAAATATACACACACACACACACACACACACACACACACACACACACCCATCACTACTCCTGTTTCTAACACACACACACACACACGTCCATCACTACTCTCATCTCTAAATACACACACACACACACACACACCCCCATCACTACTCCCATCTCTAAATACATACATACATACACATACACACACACACACACACACACACACACATCACTACTCCTGCCTCTAAATATACACACACACACACACACACCCATCTCTAAATACACTCTCTCACACACACACATCCATCACTACCACTGTCTCTAAATACACACACACACACACACACACACACACACACACACACACACACACACACACACACACACATATCCATCACTACTCCTGTCTCTAAACACACACACACACACACACACACACACACACATCCATCCATCCATCCATCACTACTCCTGTCTCTAAATACACTCTCTCACACACACATCCATCACTACTCCTGTCTCTACATACACACTCACACACACATCCATCACTACTCCTCTCTCGAGATGCACACTGATGTAACAGCCATTATGCCATGAGGGGAATCTATCTATTGCATTGAGCTTTGCAGAATCTCCTGCCTGGGAGAGGCCTTGTGCTCTCTTCTCCTCGTTCTGTGCCATCTGCCCTGGAAGCTGTAGCAATAAACCAGCTATCAGTGCATCGGTAGAATGTCCAACACTGGCCACTGCGACCGGGATTAGATTCCACCTAGGTCACGCTAGTTTCGGCACTGGCCGGGAGTGCCACTAGGGGGCGGCAATTGGCTGTCTGCCTCAGGGTGGGGGGAGGGAAGCCGATATGAGATCACTGCATATAGGAGTGGCCCTGTATGCATACTGGAGATACGGTGATGGCTTGGCAAGTTCTGGTCCGGAGGAGGCGGTGCTCTGTGCATGTCACTGCCGGTTTCAGGACTAGGGCAGCTCTCAAATAAGGGAGGGAAAAGAGGGCATAACTGGCTACTAAATTGGGAGAATATGGGGGAAAAATAAGAAATAGAAAACAGAATAAAAAAAACCCAGTAAAAAACAGCTATCAATGTATGGGACCCCCTCTAGCAAGAGTGGGCTCACTGCCATAGCTCAAAATTCTACAATGATGTGAGAGACCAGGGAGAGGTGGAAGGGGAGCACTTTTAATTGGTACACTTGCCCCTGCAAAGGGAAGCACAGGCACCTTCTGTGTGTTGGGTATATGGGGATGTGGCAGTGTGCATCCTTTCATTTTCGAATAAAACAGCAGAGGCTTTTTTTAAAACACAATGGCAACACATGACTGCTGTTACCTTCAGTAAACTAACCATCACAGTGTTTATTTACACAAGCTAAAGGACACAAGGAGGGATTTTTGATGCAAGAAACGGAATCTTACTGCAAAGTGTAAAGATTTGAATGAAAAATAAACCAAGCAGGAAATGGTCGTGACAGAGATCCTGGTAATCAGTGGTCCATTCCCCCTCCCCCATGTCACAACAACACATTAACCTGGGCCCTGCTTAGTACCAGATCTACATTCAAACTCCTGCGTCGAGCAAGGAATACAAGCAGAACACCCTACAGCACGAGCGCAAGTCTCGGCCTTCGCTCGAAGCCTTCGGTTCGACTGAGACAAATGTTCGGATTGAAGAGGAGGGAAGAGGCATTTGAAAATTCATGACAGTCACATTCAACAAAGAAAGAAAAGCTACGCTACATTAAAAAAAAGTTAGGTGCAGGACATTTTAGGCTCACACTTGCACTTAGTTGCGGAAGATAAAATGTGCTCATGTGAACAACGAAAACTGGAGAGCCCCATGCGGGAGGTTTTGTGGAGGAACCTCTTACCCAAGTGCGCGGACGGAGCGATGAATGAGGAGTGGGGCGTGGACGGGGGGGCAAACGTAGAAGCAGACGGATTAACTCCACCTGGAAAGACAGCGGAGATCAGCGCAAAACAGACACTCCACACAAGCTTCTCACAAAACGAGAACCCTAGACCCCAGACGACACAGCCTCGCATGCACTCCTAACACTCACATATTCTGGGAATGCGCGTTACACAAGTTATTCTAGCCCAGGTAATATAATACAGGCACTCCTCACTTAACGACGAGTTCCGTTCCTACGACTAGGTCGTTAAGCGAATTGGTCGATAAGCGAGGAGCCGCCCCTTACTGATATTTGTAGTCTTGGAGATTGCGAACGGTAGTGTAGTGAATACTGACCAACTGCGGGAACGAGACTGAGACGCCGCGCTGCCGTTTCCATGACCGAAGTTCTCGTACAGCGTACAATACCGACTGGTCGGAGAGCTGGTCGTAAGTCCGCGTGGTCGTTAAACAGGTAGGTCGTTAAGTGAGGAGTGCCTGTATATGCCATTTGGCAGACGCTTTTATCCAAAGCGACTTACAGTAGTGAATGCATACATTTTTCTGTATATGTGGTGCCAGTAGGAATTGAACCCACAACCTAAGCGTGTTGTCAGCACCACGGTCTACCTACTGAGCCACAGAAGCAGATGCACAGACGTACCACTGGCTGTGAAGAGGCTGGCAGGTCTGGCCAGCTCATGGGCAGAGGGCAGCCCGCTCCCTTGTGCACCAATCCCGCCAAGCCCTCCCAATCCCCCTGCCCCAGGGAGCCGGGCCAGCAAATTGTTGCGGAAATCCAGCTTGTGAGGATCCACCTGCATCAACTGTGATAAAAGGTTTGGTAGTGTTAACACCAGACCAGCGTGTACATATATATATATATATATATATATACACACATACATACACACACACACATATATATATATATATATATATAGAATTAAACACATACACATACACTTCAAGGTGTTGATTTCCAAAAGCATTACCATGATCTACGCTCCACTTACCTTCCATAATAGCGTTAAGTTATTCTTCTATGTACGTGCATCTTACCTGCACTGAACTCTGACTATGGGCATATCGGTGGAACTGCGCAAGAGTAAAGAGTACAATGTAGCTCATTATAATTTCATACTGTGAAAAACAGGCTGGTATTTGCTGTACCTTGACTTTCTCCTGATGTCTGAGAATCATCCAGGCCACATGGACATGCATGGCACACCACTTCCCCGGTTTCTGTGCAGAGAGAGAGAGAGAGAGAGAGAGAGACAGAGAGAGAGGGTCACACTGCAGGACAGGCACAAAATCCAAGCTATGCCATAAATGTAGCGATGTCAGGCAATACATTTCTGCATAAGAAATGCTAATCATGAGTGGCGACAATCCTACACAGAATCAGGAAGCAAGGCAGATCAACAGAGACAGACTGCAATTCCCACTGGAGCTACACAAACGTGCAGATTTCAGAAAGTGATACATTTTAAATAGCTTGTAACCCTTGTACGGTAAACACTGTACAATGCTGTGTCTGGATTCATTAAATGAAGGAGGCAAGAATCCAGGAGTTATAATATAAAATCAAATATTAGACATAGGAAAATGCTTACATTAGAAATATAAAAACACATACATTATTATTAGAAATAGGAAAACACTTACATTGTTTAGTCTTAAGGATGTCCTGAATGGGTCACTCAACTGAAAGAGAGCAGGATTTGAAAAGTCACACCAGTTATGTCCACATGCCCAAAACCACCTGACCAGTCTCGCGAGCAGCCATTTTCCAATCAACATAGACAATGCTTTTAATTCTCATTTTCAAACATGAAGCGTAAAAACTGTAAAACAAATTTTAATTGAAACTGAACGATCATCAATTCCATTTCATTTTAATACAGGGCCACAACTGCACGTTTTTGCTGGTTGCTCAAAAAATCTTCAGCCTGGCGAGGGTTTGCTCACATTTGGTAACATTGTAATAAACTTCAGCCTTTTATGCACCAAAATCTTGCTATTACTAATCTTACGACTTTGAAAACAAAATTTGCAAAAATGTGTGCAGGTCATCAAACGGGTCCACTGCATTTCCTGTAATGAAATTGGTCACTTTGTTGTGACCAACTAAACAGGATCTAAGTTTCCAGAGGTGGCCCCAGATACCACACACACACACACACACACACACACACACACACACACACACACACACACACACACACACAAACACACACACACACACACACACACACACACACACACACACACACACACACACACACACACACACACACACACACACACACACACACACACACAGAAAGTACACTAGCACACTATTTAAAATGCACTAACATTGGTGTAAAATTACATTACATTACAGGCATTTAGCAGACACTCTTATCCAGAGCGACTTACAGTTTACATTTCTTTACATACAATCCATTTATACAGCTGGATATTAACTGAAGCAATTCAGGTTAAGTACCTTGCTCAAGGGTACAACGGCAGTGTCCCACCTGAGGACTGAACCTGCAACCTTAACGTTACAAACCCAGTTCCCTAACCATTATACCACACTGCCGCCCATGCAGTTACATGCAAACCAACCGCAACATGGCTGACACACAATCATGCAGAAATAACCATTATATCCACAGGCATAAACACCGCCATTCAGACACTCCCTTACCCTGGGGTCTTTGGGCTGCAGGTGGTGAGGGACAGGCCCCAGGCGAGCTGCCATCTCTGGACTGGTACCCTGGAGGGACAGAGGCTCTCAATCACACAACACACTGTAACTGGATGCTCAGCTTCACCAATGCTATTGGGCCAATATAATAAACAAAATATCTGTATCCACATTTACAGCACCAATAACAGGTCAGATTGTTTTTTATAATGCACACGACTATGTCCTCATAGATTTTTTTGTTTTCGGTCAAATGTTAAATGATCTCCCGGGTGGTCTAGCGGTTACAACGTCCGATGCTGGCCACTGCAACCAGGGTTCGATTCTAACACCCGCGCCCGTATTGTGTCTGGCCAGGAGTGCCACTAGGGGGCGGCGATTGGCTGTCAGCCCCAGGGAGGGGGGAGAGAAGCTGATGCGAGTTCACTGCGTATAGGAGTGGCCCTGTGCGCATACCGGAGTTATGGTGATGGCTTGGCGAGTGCCGGTTCGGAGCAGGCAGTACATCGCCTTTGTCACTGCCGGTCTCAGGGCTATGGCAGCGAACTCACAATATGAGGGGGGGATTGACATGAAAAGAGAGGGTGTAATTGGCTACTACACTGCATCACTGCTGGTATCAGGACTACGGCAGCGATATATGAGGAAGTGGGATAATTGACGTGAAAAAGGAGGGTATAATTGGACACTAAAAATCAGGAGAAAAAAACAGGGAGAAAACAACAGAAAAAGAAAGTGGAAAAAAATGTTAAATGGTAAGAATACACAGAAAACACATCAAATTTAAGCTCTAATGAAAGTGGAATGTGAAACAGAGTGTTACTGTTTGTAACCGTTATTTCTTTCTTAACACACAACATAGTATTCTCTCATTGCACTCACTTCAGTGTCAAGTGGAAAATACTTTTTGTATTGTCTATTAAGAGTCAAGATTGGCAAGTTAAGAATTCTGTAGTATAGCCAATTTAATACATTCAAATTTTGTAAGATTGATTCAAGTATTTTGCATTCCCCCCTCAAAATTAGGATGGCACCGATCACAAGAAAATACACTTTAATGTGTAAAGAGTGGGCAACAAACATCAGCGTCAGGCCCAAAATCAGTGATCCATCAGGCTTTACTCTAAAACGGTGGTCAAGCCTCTTCAACCGAAGGGATGCATGTTTATTTAAAAATGTCCCTTCTTGGGCCGGGGTGGTCCAGCGGTAGAACGTCCAATGCTGCCCACTGCGATCGAGGTTCAATTCCACCAGTTTGATTGCACCAGTTTCGGCTCTGGCCGGGTTCAATTCCACCAGTTTGTCTGCTCCAGGGTGCACCAGTTTCGGCTTCTGCATATATGAGTGGTCCTGTATTACGGTGACCATGGCGGGTGCCAGCTCAGAGGAGGCGGTGCAGCGCTCACTACCGGTCTGGTTGTCTTCTCCAGGGAGAGGATAATTGACATGAAAAGAGAGGGTATAATTAACTGCATATCCATGCCTGCTATGTCATCATAGGGAGGAGCTGATACAGAGACTAAAACACACACACTGAACGAATCAATGTGGGAGTAAGTGGGGTTTTAGTCAATTATTTATAATTCATCCTTATTGTGCTCATCAATTGATAGTAACATATTGAATATAATTTTCAATCAATAAGATCCAATTATGGCAATGGACTGAAGACTGCTTAACTGGTAGAAGTCAGTTGTGCATTGAGCTCATTGTTATGCTAGTAAACTGCTTGTGCGCTGCAGTAATTCCAGTGCTCTAAAATATGTTGGCAATCGGCAATACCTATGGGCAATGCCACTTACCTTCGGCTGAAAGGCCCCTTGCAGTGAACCAAATGGTCCAGCAGGGGGCAGAACAGGCTGGATTCCCGACATAGGTGGATACTGAGGGAAGAACTGAAACGGGAACAAACAGCAGGACAGCTGGTAAGAACACCGCTCCAAACCAACGCTGCCAGGTTCATGGGCTCCACGTGTCGTCTTAATCAATTTCACCAAAGCCAGCCAAAAAACTCATGACACCCAGCACCCATCAAACGGGAGTCCGTATCCCAGAGTACTGCAAAAAGCTTGTCACAGGAAACATTTACTCCGCTAGATAGATTAATTTGTGGAGATTGTGGCAAATTCCACCATGCCACAATATTTTGTCAAATCTTAAGTGCATTGATTTCATCACGGTTGTGTGTAACAGACACAAACTTAAAAGACCAAACAAAAACCAAAGATGAACACTGCACAGAGTTGCACAGAGTTGAAAAATAATCGACACCAAAGACTCACAGGGTGTCTGTAGAGACCATCCATCTTGGCAGGGTACTTTTCAAACTAAAGAGACAAAAGCAGATTTCAATAAATCTTAAATGCAAATACTAAGCAGCACAGGATCAGTTTTATAAGTGAGGATGTACAGTAATGTACCACATGATAAAGAGCAGGGAGAGAAGTGTAGCACACAGGACCACATTACTTTAAGGCATTACACCAGGAATGGAGGTCGTTCGGAATTATGAACGGTCTTTAACTTTGAAAGTGATGTCAAAATGCACCAATTTGAATAATTTCTTGCTTAGAATGGTTAGTAACATTACAGTAGCCTATTTTTTTTTTTAAAGGGCACCTGACAAGCTACTAACAACTTTTCTGAAATAAAACAAACAAGTGCCCATAATATTTATAAAATGTGGGAAAAATCACCAAAAAACATGAACAGTATTTTAAAATTGCGGTCTATTCTTGCCAACATTCCATGACGTGGAGTCGGGCATTCGCTGAGGGGAAAGCTAACTGAAGCCACTAGAGAGGAGTTATGGAAAATGCTGTTAAAATGGTGTGAAGATGGGTGGTGGCCAGCAGCTCTGTGTCAGGTCAGGAAAATGGGATAAGTGCTCTCCATCAATAATGAGAAGAGAAGGAAAACATGGGGGAGATGGTGCAACGCACCAGGAGTGAGTGGTTGGTGGGAGATTCGAAAAACTTTAGTAAGTATACATCATGAAATCATGGATTTTGGTCAGAGTGCTCCTTTAAATTGCCGTTTCCCCAGACAATCAAAACGTCCCTTCAGTTGGGACTGTGTTCATTTAACGTCACACAATTCGTAGCAGTAAATATACCCAACTAAACAGAAAAAATGCAGAAATGCAATTATTATTATTATTGTTGTTTTTGCATCTCTGATACCAAATTAGCACCCCTTTAATTCCTATTGCTAAGCAGGTAAAGACAGCCGCTGTACTCACCAGAGGAGGCGCTGTGGCGGTCGGAGGCAGGAAAGGAGTAAAGTGTTGGTGCGTGTGGGTGTGTTGGTGCTGGTGGTTGTGCTGGTGGAACTGAAAGGCCAGGGGGGGTATGGTTGTCTGAGCCTGAGGGGCACAGCCAGAGGCTGCAGGTCCTGAGGTGGGGGTCGAGGGAGCCCCGGAGGCTGACGGTGGCGCGCCCCCGCTCGCCTGTCTCCCAGCCGCACTCCCCCCTCCCTCTCGCTCCACACTCTGCGAGGTGAGGAAGCGAGAGTTCAACTCTGTCAGGACAAAGAAAAGGTGCGCATTAGGGGCCTCCGATGGCGTAGCGGTCCACCGCAACTGCATTGGCTGGTCCTTTACGAGTGTGAGCTGCCTATCACGGTTGCGGTCCCCACCGAATGAGTCCCGATCGGGTCGGCATTTAGCGGTCTGCCCCAGGGGGAGGGGGGGCCGGCATGAACTCACTGAGAAGCATGCAAAGGTGTCTTTAGGGCAAATTCTGTCTCTACATTTAATATCAATGCCTATTTTCTATAAACGTGATTTGCCATCAGATTATTTCACAGCGTAAATCACAAGGCTGTGGGGAGGGGGGTTTGGAGGAAAATGATCCCCTGAGCCCTTAATGGGACAACTAAGAAACTCCTGAAAAACAGTGAGATACAGTGAATGCAGTACGATCTCAAAAAGTCGGAAATTGAGAAATTTCATTCAGAAATGTTTGCATCTTTCAGAGTGATGTCAAACTACACCAATTTAAATCATTTGTATTCTTAATTGATTGGAAGCACTCATTACTGGCACATTTATTTTTATTTTTATTGATTACTCTCATTTTGTAGTCAAAAAACGTGCAAACATCAGACCTGCGGTAATCAGGGTCTCATTAAAAGATGACTTTATTTAATCAACTTTCTGAACAATACATTTGCCTTCCAGTGACTCACTACCTTTGGATTCTTTCTCAAACCGTTTGATTTTTTCTGCTTCTTCATGATATCAAACACTTGATTATCTAATTTTGATAGTATTTCAAGATCAATGGAAATTGTGAATACTTTTTTTTGCTTTTTTCCCCATCAGCAATGGTAGAGCTTGATATTGATAAAGGTATAAATGCATATGCTAACTTCTGGTTTCATACACAATTCGGTTATGAATAAAATGTGATAATATATAATATAATATAATATATGAACAAAAATGATTGAAATGGTTCAGATTGACGGAGCACATTGACGATTGCAAGTTAGCAGTGCAGTGCGGGGTACCTGTGAGGGCCGCGGCAGTAGAATTGGCCATGCCCGTGGACGGGTGTGAAGGGACCTGCAGGAGAGGAGGTGGCGGGGGCAAGCTTGGGGAGGGGTTGAACATAGACCCTGAACTTGGATGGGACGGGGGCTGAATCGAGCCGGGGAAACCAGGACCACATCCCAGGGACAAGGTTATATTCATGGAGGGCGTGGGGGGCCGCAGAGATGATGAGGAAGAGGCAGAGGAGGAGGATGGTGGCTTGGCCGAGGTACTGTTCCTGAAACGGAGAGAAAATCATTTATTTAAAAAGACTGAGGGCCTCTCGGGTGGTCTAGTGGTTACAACGTTCGACGCTGGCCACTGCAACGAGGGTTCGATTCCAGCAGCCGTTCCAGTATCGGCTCTGGCCGGGAGTGCCACTAGGGGGTGGTAATTGGCTGTCTGCCCTATGGAGGGGGGAGGGAAGCCGATATGAGTTAGCTGCGTACAGGAGTGGCTCTGTGTACCGGAGTTACAGTCAACGGTGTCAGGGCTATGGCAGCAAACTCACAATACAAGGGGGGATTGACATGAAAAGAGAGGGTCTAATTAGCTACTAAAAAGTAAAGTAATTTCACCCGTCCCCCCACCCCCACCCCATCACTGCTTTAATCTGAATGCACAAAATGTATTTGTTTCACTCTTATCCTGAAGTAAAGAGAGCCATTACCACCTATTTTAGTTATGTTGGTGTTGTGACAGTGAATCATCCATTGATCCATGTTTGACATAATTGAGGTGGCAGGTGAAGCCATTTGTAAAAGGTTGCACGCTGCGTTCGAGTCACTGACCTGCTGCTGAGGCCTACGGTGTAGTGAGCCTGAGGAGGACCAGGGTAGGTGAGGAAGGGCTTCGGCTTGGGCTGCGGTGGACTCGGCGCGCGCCGTCGAAGGTGGCCATCGCCGTTGAGCTGACCAGGCAGTGTGTTAGTGTCAGGGGTGCGGGAGGCATAGACGGACAGGGAGCGGGAGGGCAGGCATGAAGAAGCGGAGGAGGAGGAGGATAAAGAGGAGGATAAGGAATCTGGGTGGAGCGGCTCCAGGCTCCTCTCCTGGCTCCGCTGAAGTCCTGAAACGCGGGGTGTGACCGAGAGCCTGGGAAGGCCACAGAGGGACGATGTGGGAGGGCGGCTTTTGGCCACGGAGGAGCCAGACTCCAGCACTGCGGGAAAAAAGACGAGAAGTCAGACAGAGGGAAGGGAGCTGTATTCACTGGACTGCAAAGAGAAAGTGATCACTGTCCTTCTCCAGCTCCGGTCCAATGTGACAAACATGGACCATTGTTTCCTTCTCACTTCATTCGCATAAATGAAGATGGAGCCAATGGCTATGAGAGAAGGAAGCACAGACAGGGCTACCGCAGAAAACACTGCTAACATCCCATAATCCACAACAAACACCTGTGTCCAAAAATGATCTTCCTTTTTAACACAACGCCACAAAAACCTCAAGATAGATGGCATTATCGCTGAAATCACAATAAAACTAATAAAGAATTATAACAATAATAATATCAAGCTGCAATGTAGCTGCAAACTGGGATTAAGGGGGCCAAGCACTTAGAGCCCTAATTAAACCAGTGAAGGAGGTGGTGACCCGTAGAACACATGCACATGTTCATGTTCCTAACGAGGGGATTAGTAACTGCCGCAAGTTGTAATTATCTGCAACGGAAGTGATTTTTAGGATATATAACTTTAATATATGCAGCTCTATAGCACCACCATGTGTTTCGATAGGGTCAATGCTTTATGGCTGGCGTCTTGACATAGCTGTCAATATACACACCAAGTATCATCACTATGACAAAGTGCTTGGGATTTATAAGCATTATTGTGATAAGCCATGTCCACTGCCAACTTTATTGGGTTACTTCGGCCATGTTTCTTTGTGTAGCTTTGTGTTAACTTTATTTGTAATCACTTTTAGAGGAGAAGGCAGTGAACAAATTGGTGAAGGTTGCATGTAGATACATCAGAGGGTATAGAAGCATTTGTTTAAATAAAGAAAAAAAGAAATTCTAAAGGCTAGATGTAATGGTTCATTGAGACATACGTGTTCTGTGTGAGTAGCCCAAGGTACCAAGGTTAGTGAATGTAGGTAAAACCAGTCAAGAGTTTTATGGTGTTCAGCTGTATTTGAGAAAAGCCTGCACTTCGCTGCATCTCATGTAGTAAATTTGATTTCATATTGAACAATTTTGTTTAATGTGAATTACGTTGTTTAAAGCACTGTTACTTGCGGTGTATGTTGTGTTGCCCTGTTTCACTAGAACAGGGCAGGTTTTTAAATGAGGGTTCAATTTCAAGTTCCGACCAAGGATGGCAAGTCACCCCTGATACGGACCTCTTGCACAAAGACCATTTTCGGGTTTTTCCTCAGAAGGACATTGATCTCTTGGTTCGCTGCATTCACTTCAGAGTGGTAGGAGATAACCTTGCATAATTCACTCACTGCTTCTGCACCTTGCAGGTGTAGGCCGGACTCTAGCTCTACACACTCCGGTTACCTAGTACTGTTTCACTGACACGGTAGTGATACTGTGACTGTTGAACTTTTGAATGGATTATATTGAACTAAATATCCCATTGAATTGAGGTTGATTGGAATGCAACTGATATCAATGGTAAACTGTATTTCAAGTCAGTCATACCTACAGCTGCACCCATACAGTAACCAAATAATAACCCAAACCAACTAGAAGCCAAATAGTAACCTTCAGGGATTACTGTGAAAATGTTGTTTTCTATGGTTATTGCCATTTTCCATGGTAACTGTACTTGTGAGGACTGTAGACATAGTGTATGATCGATCACACCTCTAAATTTCTCTATACTTTTGCCGGTATACTTTTGCACTTTTACGTTTGTCTGTGGTCATTATTTAGTCCCTCCGCTTCTATGGGGCACTGGTATACAGACATCGGTATTTACGTACAACTGTCTTCAGGCAGCCAGCTGATTTGCCCAATAAACCATTCATGTGCTGCCTTGTCGGTCCTGTGACTATGGTTTCACCCCCTTGGGTCTGAGCAACAGATCGTAAATTGGGGGCACGGGCACGCCTTCGTAAAACCACTGTTACCAGCCTAGATATAACACTCCTGTCTGTAATACAAATATTTGTCCTCTGTGACCCTAGCTGAGACAACCATGTTGATGATCCTGTTGTTTAAGCAAGCAATCCTGTTTGTGGTTAATAGGTGGTTCCATCCGTTGCTGTATGTAGATATGGAATGTGGTTAACTGGTTTGGTTTTGGGAACCACCTGTTTTACTGGGGCAGGGATTTCTGGGTACTGAAGGGGAGAGAAAACAATTGTTCGGGGGTTGAGTTCGGGGGTTGAGTTCTTGCATGCATCTCATAGGCACCTGTATGTCTGTCTCTGATAATGTGTTAGTAACTTGGTCTTTGCTGTAATTAATTGTTAACCGTTTTCCTATTCCTGACCATTATTAAATTAAAGACAGCCAATGGGAGTGTCACACTTCCATGGTACCATATCTCTCTATCTCTCTCTCTGTCTCTGCTGGGGTGCGCAAGCACTGTGGATGGGCCGCCTCCAAAGAGCATGGAAATGCGCACTCCACTACAGAGTCTTCTATTCACACTTTCTTATTTTGTGCCATGCCTGTCGCCAAATCTAGATTCCACAAGACATATTGTTCCATGGTCTAAAGTCGGCCTGAATGTAATTTTGGCAGCGGATGTGATGAGGAAACGTAAACCCGCCAACACCACAAAACTCTGCGATGAGTAGTTTGTCCAGCAAACATTTGGAAAGGCGGTGGCATGCCACATTTACCTTTCCTGGTGCTGACGGTGAACATCGGCTCCATCTCATTATCGGAGGCCTTGAAGAGCAACGCAAAAAGAAAAGAAAACACAGTAAAAATAAGTGCGCCAGATTAGTGGAGAAGAGGCAAAGCCCCTACCTTCAAACATGAACTATATGGCCTGCAGTAAAACAGGAAAATATGGTACTTGCACTTAACAGTGCAGCACAATAACACTGAGTATTGAGGAGCTCACCCACCTTATTGCCAAACTCACTCTCCGAATCACACTGAAAGAAAAAGTACGAAAGACATTTTAAAAAGTTGAATTTTCACAACTTGTCCCCATTTTCCAACAAGATATGGAATTCCTTTTATTAATTCTAGTTAGATTACAGTTTTTTTTTTTACAAATACTCAACTGAGCCACTAAAAAAATACTTACAATGTAGCCAGCTTCCAGGAAGAAGTCACCAGCAGCCTGAAAATCAAAGACATTGGATTAATTTCCGGCCAGCCTCAACTAAAAAATACTTTTGTGCAAATCCAACAAACCAAAACAATACTCATCTACTTTCACAAAAGAATCAAATTAGTGATGCCCCTAAAAGTAATATAATATAATAATATATGGCATTTAGCAGATGCTTGTATCCAAAGCGACTTACAGTAGTGAATGCATATATTTTCCAGTATATTGTGGTCCCAGTGGGAATTGAACCTACAACCTAAGCGTTGCCAACGCCATGCTCTACCTACTGACATAGCAGATGTTGTCAGTCAGTTGTCAGTCCTCTCACATTGTACTATCTCCGGTGAATTTACATGGGCGATTCTCCCATGTCAAGTTCTGTCTTAAGTTTGTTCTTTTCCCCTGTAACTCCCTTACCTCTCTCTTTCTCCTCCTCTTTCTCGCTCTGTCCTGACCGCCGGGGGAGTAGCTCGACGGGTCTCCAGCCTCCTGCTCGGACAGCGAGCCGCCTCCATTTTCCTGTGGGCACCTCTTCCTCTTGCCCCCCCTGCGGAGCAGGACCGCGGCGCGCTCGGGGGGCTTCAGAGAGCAGTCCATCTGAAGGAGCGGACAGGAGTACAAGGGTCAATATAATAATAATAATAATATAATATATGCCATTTAGCAGACACTTTTATCCAAAGCGACTGTAAGTAGTGAATGCATACATTTTTCAGTACATGTGGCTCCAGTGGGAATCGAACCGACAACCTGAGCGTTGTCAGAGCCGTACTCTACCTACTGAGCCACACAGAACCGCACGCAGTTCACACACAGGGTGTGAGGGGACCGAACATTACAACTTACACGCAACAATATTGAGGGGGCTCTAGGGTGGTGTATCCAGGGCTAGATGTGCCCTGCTCAACCCTGCACACACCTATAGCTTTATCACAAACCGGACAGGGAGCGTTGCACCAATGGGGCAGGCTTGCTGCACTCGTGTTGGGAATTATAATACGGTGAAGTGAGGTTACCAACGGAAGTACAGGCATTTGCCAGACTTTATTTATCTAATAAAGGCCTATACCAATATAATCTAATCTAAGGCCTATTATATATATATATATATATATATATACAGTGGGGAAAATAAGTATTTCACCCCCTGCTGATTTTGTGAGTTTGCCCCTTACAAAGAAAGGAACGGAACGGTCGGTCTATAAATTTCATGGTAGGTTCATCTTAACAGTGAGAGACAGAATATTTTTTTAAATCCCAGAAAATCACATTATATGAATTTTAAACATTTATTTGTAAGTATTCAACCCCTAGCAAAACAGCAAGAATTCTGGCTCCCACAGACCGGTTATGTGACCAGGAGGCACACAGATTAGTCCTCTTACTTAATTAGTACTCCTAATTAAGTACTCGTTACCTGTATAAAAGACAACTGTCCACAGAATCAATCAATGAATCAGATTCCAACCTCTCCACAATGGGCAAGACGAAAGAATTGTCTAAGGACATCAGGGACAAAATTGTAGACCTGCACAAGACTGGAATGGGCTACAAGACCATTGGCAAGCAGCTTGGTGAGAAGGAGTCAACTGTTGGTGCGATAATTAGAAAATGGAAGAAACACCAATTGACCATCAATCTCCCTCGGTCTGGGGCTCACGCAAGATCTCACCTCGTGGAGTGAACCTGATCATGAGAAAGGTGAGGGAACAACCCAGAACTACACGGCTGGAGCTTGTTGATGATCTCAAGGCAGCTGGGACCACAGTCACCAAGATGACCATTGGTAACAAACTACGCCGTAATGGATTGAAATCCTGTAGTGCCCGCAAGGTCCCCCTGCTTAAGAAGGCACATGTACAGGCCCGTCTGAAGTTTGCCAATGAGCACCTGGATGATTCAGAGGAGGCTTGGGAGAAAGTGCTGTGGTCAGATGAGACTAAAATCGAGCTCTTTGGCATCAACTCGACTCGCCGTGTTTGAAGGAAGAAAAAAGCTGCCTTGGACCCCAAGAACACCATCCCCACCGTCAAGCATGGCGGTGGAAACATTATGCTTTGGGGCTGTTTCTCTGCTAAGGGCACAGGACGACTTCACCGGATCAAGGGGAGGATGAATGGGGCCATGTACCGGGAAATCTTGGGTGAGAACCTCCTTCCGTCAGCCAGGACACTGAAAATGGATTTCTAAGGATTTGGAGAGGATCTGCAAAGAGGAGTGGGCCAAAATCCCTCCTGGGATCTGCGCAAACTTGGTGACCAACTACAAGAAACGTCTGACCGCTGTGCTTGCCAACAAGGGTTTCTCCACTCACAAAATCAGCAGGGGGGTGAAATACTTATTTTCCCCACTGTATATATATTCTGTCCAGAATGCTGCAGCACATCTGGTGTTCAATCAACCCAAGTTCACGCACGTCACCCCTCTACTCTCCTCTCTGCACTGGCTCCTCATTGCATCACGCATTAAATTCAAACCACTGGTGCTGGCTTATCAAGCGGCTAGAGGAACTGCTCCCCCTTACTTCCAGACACTCATCACACCCTACACCCCAACCAGACCCCTCCGCTCCGCCTCCTCTGGCAAACTGACTGTACCATCCTTCTGGGCGCCCGGCAGCCACTCCTCGCGGTCGCACCTCTTCTCTGTCCTGACCCCTCGGTGGTGGAATGATCTTCCGCACTCGGTCAGGACCGCGGAATCACTTGTGATCTTCCGCAAGAGACTCAAAACCAACCTTTTCAGACTCCACTACCACTGAATTCTGTGCATCTAGCCAATTGTCATCACCACTGCCTACATGTTTAGTACTGCTTTTTGTATATGTATACTTGTTTAAATCTTCCTTCCTATAAAAAATTATAATAATAAATGTACTAACCTTTTCCCTCTCGGTGTTACAAGTATGGTATGCCGCTGCCTACAATGATGTCGATCACTGTATTACTGCACTGACTCCTTGCGCAAACTATGATTGTTCCTACCATGTATTAATGCACATCTTGTAAGTCGCTCTGGATAAGAGCTTCTGCTAAATGCTTAAAATGTAAAATGCATTTATTCCGATTAACAAGGTATTGCAGCAAGGTGTCTTACACTTAACACCAGTTTCGAAGATGAATGATTCAATTATTCTTTATTTTTTTAAGTAAACTTTTTATTAAAAAATAAAATAAAATCGCATACCCATAAGGTAACCACATGGCGACTCAAATTACCAATAATGCAACAGGCATTCTTTAAAAAAAAAGATTTTATCTCAATTTAGTAGCCAATTAGACCCGCTAGTTTATGTCAATCCCCCCCTATTAATGTGAGTTCGTACGACTGGTAGTGACGCAGCAAACATCCTGTCGGGTTCCCTCCCCCCTCGGGCGGACAGCCAATCGTCGCCCCCTGGTGGCACTCCCAGCCAGAGCCGACTCTGGCGGGACGGGGAATCGAACCCCGGTCTCCGTGGCCAGTGCCGAACGTTGTAACCACTGGACCACGCGGGTGCAACAGGCATTCTTAACTGTAGCATGACATATAATCTTAGCAGAGAATAGGGTATGTTTATGACGGTGGTATATTTGCTTTCATATATTGCGCAAATTGATTCTACCATGGGAAAGACTGCAGAAAGATCTGCTTCATCAGAGCACGCAGGTATGTGGGCATCACTTAAAACAAACGTTGTTTGAACGTACATTGAACGTACATATTCATACTGAATACGAGAGCCGGAACTCGTTCCTTAGCTGCATTGTCGCATCTGTATCTTGACAAACAAGGCATGTTACCACGGAAAACATCAGAAATTATCCTGAAGGGAGCTACAAAGTCATTTTTTGTGAGATGACTGATGATTTGCAAGTGGGAGCTGCATTGTGATAGGGAATGAATTCTTCTTTTTTTCTCCCAATTTGGTAGCCAATTACTCCCGCTGTGCTTAGTTCAATCCCCCTTCCCTCATAGTTCACTGCCGCAGTCCTGCGACCGGCAGTGACAAGGGCGAAGCGCTGCCTCCTCCGAGACAACACTCGTCATGCCGTCGACTGTCATTCCGGTACCCCAGAACCACTCCTGCGCGCAGTGAACTGTGTGTATCGGCTTCCCTCCCCCCTCCCTGGGGCGGACAGCCAATTGCCGCCCGATGGCACTCCCGACCAGAGCCAACTCTGATGTTGAAACCACTAGACCACGCGGGAGGCCCCGATTGACTTGAAATTCTAAGCCAATGTTAAATGACGAAAAAAGCATAAAATTCCAGATGAAAAATTCCAGTAATTATTCCTGTTGTTTTTTTACATTTTAATGTTAAAGAGCATTGCCCAGAGCACTGTAAAGTACTGAATCCTTTAAATTTGAGAGATTCCGTACACCATTCCTTTGCTAAAAAATGTTAGGGCAACACAGGCACACACACACACACGCACGCACGCACAATATAACGGTAAGGTAGTCGATATAACAAATCCTTGGTACACAACGTTCTTTATTTAGGTACCAATATTTGGTTGGTTTCGCTTTCCGATAGACAGCAACAATCATATATTTATGTCTGAAAGATAACTTTCTGAAAAGAGATCATACATCTTTTCAATATTTTGCTAGGTATTGATAGATTCCAAGCCTCTCACCGTGTAGGACTCACTCCAAAAGCAACCTATGCACCACAAAACTGTATCAACTAATAAAGATGGAACAGGAAATAGTTGGTCAACCTACCTAGATTATGTAGCCCACTTATGAATACATGGCTTGGCATTGGAGATGAGCTATCAATATAGAAAAGATGTTTGCTTGAGGTTGTCCTTTACACAAAATGGCCCATAGACTCCCATTGTAATCACTCATGCGACTGGTTCCTCCTGAAAGCTAAAGGAGGGATCTATTGGGGTATGTTGGATAGAGCAGCCGTCTAACGCACCCGTATTTTGGTTGGTCTGGTACGAGTGTGAGCTGCCACAGTCACTGACACAGTTCAAAACCTGTCTTTGCCAGACCGGCCCTGGCCGTTAGTCCCGATCGGGGGCGGCATTTGGCTATCCGCCCCAGGGGAAAGGGGGAGGGTGAGCCGGCACAAGTTTGTTGAGGAGCAGAAGGGCGCCCCTGTAAAAAGAGTAGGTGGTCGGGTTCTGTCTCAGAGGAAGCAGATCTGCTGGTCTCGGGAAACTTGTCTCGAACCGGAGAACTCGTGGGGGAGGGTGAATTGAAACAACGAGGGAGTATAACTGGCAACCAAATTGGGGGGGGGAAAAACAAGAAAAATGTGAAACAAATTTTTTAAAAATTCAAAAGGGATCTATGAACAAAAATGAGCCTGACAGAGGTTTGCAAACATGGTGACCGATGCCATTGGTGACCATTAGCCCGCCCGTCTGATTGCTTGCTTGATCATCAATACAAACACTTCCCCATCTCATTCAAGATCTACTCTCGCCGCTCATGGTTTACGGGCTCTTTTCTTTATTCAGTGTTAGCTAACAAATTACAGACAGAAACACTAGACCTGTTTTTATATCAAATACTGTTGATTTTCCAAAATACAATTGGAAACAAGCCCTTCAAAAAGATCTTGACCTAATCATGGGGGAACTCCAGGGTGACAGGCTTTAAAATAGCTCAATGAATGAAATACAGAGGAGCGTTTTCATGCCTTTGGCCTCTGATGTGTCTTCGCTCAAGTGTAGAATCATAGTTTGTGGTCCAACAAGCTGTAGGTGTTTCATGAAAAATGTATTGAGTCACAAGACCATACAGTGAGAATTACACGCACACTTTAAACCTCCATTTTGAAGATTTGGCCAAAAGGGTCTATAATGACAGGAAAAAGGCAAAGCGGTGTTTTGGCTACATGAAGCATGTTGGTGGAAGAATCCATATCGAATGAAAATTTTGAAGAGACTGGATACAGCCAGAAACATGAGTTGGGCAGCATAACGGGGGTAACATTAGGCTGATATTCATATTTTATATCCAGAAAAGTTTGTACTTTATTTTAAATACAGTAGTAGTCAAAATAACAACGTTAGAATTCTGAAATAATTGTAAATGACACTGGCCAGTGATATTGTGAGCGGATATTACTTAAGACACTAATAAAAATAATAACATAACGGATATATTTTGTATGCGGGACAATATTCGTCATTGCAGGATGCAGGAAAACGGCAAAATGCGGGACAACTGGTCACCCAATGCAGAGTATCACAAGTTCAAGAATGAGCCGTAGTTAATATGTTTAATAAACACGTGTTAATGTACGTGGCTTTGATGGAAAACACAAACTAAACTAAACAAACGTGTGCCACACTTATTTTCCTCTTCCTCCTCCCGGACACCTCCATCAGTGTGCTTTTCTCAGCAGAAAACAGGTACCCATGCACGTTAGTTTTGTTTTGTTTAGTTCAGTATTTCCATATGATACCATCCAATTGCACACTCCCATTTTATTGTCGTGAAAGCAAGTCGCATAACACGCTCTTCACAAGCCATGGCGCTTTCTCTTCATTAGACAAAACTGCCATTTCTCTGTAACAAAGGTATTAAAGGGGAAAACGCTGATGATTCTGATTGGCCATAATGAACCAAACCCACACCACACCCACAGGTAATGTATTGTTCTTAAACCAACCTCTTTTACAAATGCACCACAGGTATGCTACCGTCTCGTCACAAAACCACCGGAATAGGCAAGGACATGCCTGAATGTGCTTTTGTCTACGAGTAGCAATACAGTTTGTGGTTGAATAAGAAGTCGCCATTTTAATGTCTTTCATTTCGTATCCAATAACTACAGTAGGCATACTTGCCTAGACATGCAAGTAATATCTTCTATTAGATACAACTGAAGTGCACAAATTTGCAGCCTAATAATAAAAGAATAATAAAGTGTCTCTACAGCAAGCGCTTTGATAGCCTGTATGAAATATACATAAACAAGGGGGCCTCCGGGTGGTTAACGGTAAACGCAATCGCCCGGAGTGCAAGCAGCCCACTGCGGCCAGGGTTCGATCCCCGGGTGCGCCATGCTGGCTCGGGGGTGGTGATTGGCTGTCTGCCCCAGAGGAAGGGAGGAGGAAAGCCAACAGGAGCTTGCCGCATGCAAAGTGGCTCCCTTGTGTATCGGAGTTACGGTCAACAGTTTGGCAAGTTTAACAGGGTACAACTGCCTACAAAAGTGGGGGGGAATGGGGGGAAAAAGTTATCAGAAACAAATCTTTAAAAATAATAATAAAGGGGCGGCGGATGGGGTAGCGGTCTAACACACCGTATCTTGGCTGGTCCGATACAAGTGTGGCTGCCTATAAGGGATGCAGTTCAAAACTCGTCCCTGCCAGACCGGCCCTGGCCAGTGGAGGAGGCGGATCTACCGCCCCGGAAAAATTGTCTCGTTACCCGGATGAATTGGGATAAATACAGGGTATAATTGGCGACCAAATTGGGAGAAAAAACTGGGACATACGTTTAAGAAAAATAAATAAACATAAAATTGCACGGTCTGGTGGCTTTCCTAAAAGAAATTAAACTGAAGGACAAAACCAACAGTGTGTGTATTTCGCAGTTCTCTCCGTTCTTTGTAAAATATTGCGTTCCACTTGCTTTAGCTGGTCTACTTGTCATTACAAACTCAGACCCTGGACCGGTCAGAGGAGGATGGGCTCCCCCTCTTGGGTCTGGTTCCTCCTGAGGTTTCTTCCTATTCGCTCCCTTGCCAATGTTTCCCTAGGCTTGTCTTTGTGGGGGTTCAGACCACAGTCTGCTGTAAAGCGTATTGTGACAAATGTTTTGTAAAATGCACTGTACAAATAAAGTTTGATTGACTATTTTGCAGATGTGTTGCCACACTTTTGCATTGGCTGTATAGACATTCCGCGCATGTCATTCCAGTTTATTTTTTTCTTAATGTTGCAATTCAGTTTTCTATGAACAAATAATGTATTTTTACATTTCAAAAATCAATATAATATATAATATTCAAATAATTTGCATTACTTATTTGAATTTAATTTAATTTAGGTTAAATCCATTCTAAACGGGTAATGTTTTTTTGTGTACATGGTTACGTGTGATATTTTCATCCTTAAGACACTTTTCTGCGACAAATAGTCATGGTCATGGTCATGTTCATGTTTAAGTAATAATATCTTCTTTTACCTTCAGTTTTTTTTAAATCTGTAGAATTAACGGTCAAATTGCGGGCAGCAGGAGTGGTCAGTAAAGATACCCTAAAAAACTAATCTTCAAACTGTGTAAACCAAATTATAGTGCATTTCTTCAACTAAATATTAACACAACTGTAAATTGAGTTACAGCACATTAATGTAAAGGAATATATGTGGTACTACCTTTTACAGTGCAATATGGCCAAGAAGGTAAAGCATTTTAAAAGGTGTTACCGTATTGATTTACGGTTATGTGCTGTAAGTCAGGTTATATGGTCACACTTCTATAACAGTGCATTGGGGCATGAACATAATGCTTGGTAAAACGTATACCACTATATGGTAATATGCTGTAAATCACTGCGCAGTTTCACCGTATATTGAATCAAAGGCCTAACTTTAATTCGGTTTACACTGACTCAACCGTTTTTTAGGGCAAAAAAACTGGCAACGCTGCTGCAATATCTGGCCGTTTAATCTAGATCGCGCGACAAATATTAAAGACACAACATAAAAATGACAGACACGGGCGAGGCGGAAACAGTCGTCAAAAAGCTTAAGGGGAAAGAACCTAGAGGTGGCTCGATTACATTTATGATTTAAGAACGAATTTGGCTGACTAACCTACAGTAAACTCTAGCAGCTGATGGACGCATATATAAATTTGGCACCACAGGTTCACAGAACTGACAGAACTCAACGTATTAAAACATCCAAGTAAGCAAACAAGTTTGCAGTCTGGATGTAGAAAACACCTCATTTGATTATATTCCAGGCTTTGACGAGTACTGTCACTCTGAACATAAAAACAGCGTGTTAAGAACAACTGCTGAAAACTATTTCACGTGGCCAAACGCTACTTGTCAGTTGTTAAGAATTCTGTCGATGCCTTTAAGCCTTTACTTAAATGTGTGACATTCACAGCTGCCACCCTTTTTATTTGGGTGCCCCTAAAAACTCGATATACAATATACGTTTAGGACTGTAGAGCAGGTTGCTCATTTTAAATCAACATCTCCCATCTCCACATTTGATTTATTTCTCCATTGTCTAATAGACGGACACAACATACTTGGCAACGGACATACACAATGTGCTGTCACTATTCTCACGCCCCCGATTAGGTGGCAACTGTAATGATTGTCGCAATTCATTGATTGATTGTTTGACACATGGTTCGAAAGAGAGGGACCATCGACCCCTTGGTGGTGGAGGACTGAAATACATGCGAGATAATCTTGGGTCGTTTTCCCCGGGCCATATACATAACAAATCACACAAAAGCGATAAACAGTCACGGAAATTGAATCCGATTTATATTGATAAATGTGAAAATTACGAACGATGAGAAAAAAACCAAAGGTGGCAGCTTTCGACTGACAACGGCAAAGGGGTAATGCAATATATATATATAGCGCCATGTTGCGTAAACAAAAGCCCACACTTACCTCCAAGGCCTCCAGGCTGATGAAACTCGCAATGGCGAAACCATCGATAATATCATCTTCGCAAGACACGGACTCTCGCTTCCTCCGGCGCGGCGGCCTGTGTCTCATGCCCACGGGCCCACGGTCGATGCCGCATCCGCCAGTCTCTCGCCCCGAACCCGAGGAGGGCGAGGAGGGCCTCGGCTCGGTTCGGTCTCCCCTCCTTCGCCGCCGCTCTCTGTCGCGTTGCGAACGGGAGCGGCGGCTCTGCCTGAAACCGCTGCTCCGGCCTGGCCCGTCCATGTCAAACAAAGACTCGCCAATCCCTGTCTGGTCCAAGGCACTACACAGTCCCAGTCCAGCCAAAGCGCTTTCACCCAACCGACCCCCCACCTCGCCTCGCCCCCCCTCCAAAAAACAAAAGGGAAAAAGATAAACAAACGAAGTAAACACGGGTTCCGGCCTAAAATGGCGTTTGTCAGACTCGTCGGTCTCACTTTAGCTTTTTTCTGGAACAATATGTCACAACACTTCTACGTGTTTTGGGGATTTCCATTAAATCACAAAGAAGCCAAAATTAACCATCTGCACCTACACTTGTACATCTATAAAACTTCCCGATGATAATAAAAAGAAAATGAATAACGTTACGAAATTAACTGTGGACCCAAATGTCCGAAATTTAACGTAAGTTAGCTAGCTAGCTAACTGACTGACTGGTGAAAAGCTGGCCATCGCCTTTAACACTATCAAAATGCGAAAAATATGAGCTATTCCATGTGAACGCGTTACCTCGACTTTATCCTGACAAATCCTTGCTAGCTAGCTAACTAGCTAGCGACATACCAGTGTCAAGAATACATGAGCTGTCTAGCTAACGTTGCTATCCAATGCTACACATCGTAGTATTATGCTCAGTGAGATGCTAGCTGCCGGTAGTTAAAGGAAGGCGGAACTCGGATGATATGTAACGCAAGTACTCAACGCTAGTTACCTTGTGGTTGTAGCTAACTAGTAAAGGCTGACGATAAAGCGATCTTGTGCAAGATACTTCGTTCTGAGCGTGGCTCGATTTGACATTTACGGATACGTGGCAAGCAAGGTCTTTTAAATATATGTAATGTAACCATCTGACCATAGTGCTACAGTTGTAAACATGTATTAGATATTACTGTATAGTGTTAGCTAGTTTACGAGTGGACTACCATGAAATAAGATACGAATTGATTCGCTGTATACTGAGCTAACCCTGGCGAGCGCACATGTAGTCACTCAGCTAGCTAGCAAGCAAGCAAACGCTGACTTCTTTGTCGGTGAGCTAATGTTAGTTATCATTCGCCATTTGGTTAGCCAACTCTTTTGGGTAAGAAAGATGGCTAAAGGTAGCTACCTATGCTAATTCTCACAATCGATAGGCAGCTAATTGACTGGCTCACCAATTAGCTACAATAGTGTTTGAACATCCCAACGTTTATTCTTCTTACGTTACGTAGCAAGGAATTCAACCAACATTGACGAAAGTCTTGTCTAAGGTAACGTTAGCTAGCGAACGAGGCTATGCATTAGAAAGAAATAATTCCGGGCCCTATCCAAATAGCCACGGTCCGGTTAAAGAACACCACCCAGCGCCCAAGGCAACTCCACATAATGTTAATCGCTAGAGATGGATGCCTGACTCATGGCCAAACCCTAAACAAATTACATAATATTAGCTATAACAAATGTTTTTCTTTCGTTACCCGGTTGTTTTCGAACCACATCCTCAAAACGAAAAAAAGCTAGGCCAGATAATTGACGCCCCGGCCTAGATTTACACCAACATGCCTGCCGACCAGGGAAAGGGGTATTCTCCCACTTGTGTTGCCAATGGAATCCACTGGGTCGAAGGAGTCTATTATTTTTCTAGGTTTTCGCTCGAACCGAAATATCCCTGTCCCGCACAGTCCTTAAGAGGGACACCTTTTCCAAAAATACAAGGGGCTAAAGCGATTCTACACAAATGTTAGCCAAACTAGAGGTTGAAAGAGAATGCTTTCGTCTGGTTGGGTGAATGCTGTACAGGGTTGCCAGACTGATTTCAAAATCTCAACCACAGTGACGTAATTTATCAACCAAACATGCCATAACCAGAGATACTACATAGTTGGTATATCATATTTGCCATAGCCATGTGGTAAATTTACCTAAATAAAAGCCAAACTATCGAATTCCCAAGAAACGGCCTTCTAACAACAAGCAATCACTTAGGAAAAATACATACGACTTTTTGACAATGAACTAGATCTAGTTATTTATATTCAAAATATCCTTTTTTAATTAATGCGCTTTTGTGGGACAATGGACATTTTTAGAAAGTCAACAAGTCCGTGCAAAATAGACTTGGGACAAATAAGACAATTTAGGCCAAACCTGGCAGCCCTAATTTTGGACTAGTACGACGCTCCAAGCAAGCCGGAATCTAGTGTGCCATCATTTTGTGACGTAAGAGGTCCGAAAGAGAAAATTCACCATTCACTTTAGGGGTTTTCAAAACCTGTACTGTTGAACAAGTATTTGAATTTCGTTTTTCATATTTTGGAATGTTGCAATATAAATCTCAGTGTAGCAATCACCAAAAGAGGGCGTTAATGTAAGTAAAGGAAGGTAAACCCCGTTCTCCGCCATTTAAACGACACTTAACAATGAGCTGAAATCACGCTGTTTGTGTAGTCTGGCATTCGCCTATACGTTTAAAGCAGTTTTGCAACAGATTTCAACATTTCTACCATATTTTTTTACGAACAATTACTGAGAAGTGAAATTTCTGTATTTAAATAATTACTCCTTACTTATTACATCTATGGCACCAATCTAGTCACTTGGCAACCATTTGGTCTACAAGCTACTTGTGCTTGGACTTTTTATGAAACCTGGCAGGATGGTAGAGGGGCATACCAAACTAACATACAGCGAATATGATGCCGATTGGCCTGATGGTGGCGCTGTATCAGTCAATTGAAATAACTACATTTAAACGATCATAACTCCTGCCTCATTTCACCTCGACACAAAATCAATGTCCTTAGTAGACTTGCCAAGGCCCATGGCCTTTTTATGTGGCATGATGATAGAGGGTAATGCCAAACGAGTACCCACCCATTTTTGGGCCGATTGCTCCATACCTGTAGCGCCACCATCAGGCCAAATGTACAATTTTCAAAAAGCTAATCTCAAGCCCTGTTTCACTTTGAGACATGAAACAAATGTCAATAGATCCCTCTCCTCACACTGAACAACTAATTTGGCAAGTGAAGTCTGACATTTAAATTTTTTTGCAAAAACATTTCAAACTCTACTCCTACACGTTTTGACCGATTTACATGAAATTAACTTGCAGTAGTGTGTGGCTTTTCACATAAATGCCTCCAAATCCTAAACAGTAAAGCAGAAAATCATGAAACTTTGAATACAAATTAAGGCCCATGCAGCCCAGCAACAATGATGTAATCAAACACATGGTGGCATCATAAGAGTCCCTAATATTGAAAAATGCATTAAAAATCCCCGTATGTCACAGGGATCTGAAACTTGCTACAGAGCTTCTTCCCCCCCCCCCAAGAGGTTAAAGCACTATAGTTTCATGGATGTCCACCATCTTGAACTCTCCACCATTTTGAATTATTAAAAGTGTTCCTTACATTACAGATGGATCAACAAAACCTCACAAAACTTGTAGAGGCCCATGGCAGTACACCACTCTCAAAGCATGGCACGGATCAGTCACAAGGTGGCACTACAGCAAAGCATTTAATTGTAATACTCTGGGAGCACAGATCTGCTGACCTGTTTGATGTACATTCACTAAACTTGGTACCTTGGTTTACTCTCTTTACACAGAGCATATATGTCTTAAGGAACCATTACTTGCACCATTTCTGGTTTTTTCAAAATGGAAAATGCTCCTAGACCGTTTGACGAATTGACATGCAACTGCCACCAATTTGTTCATTGGAGTCTCCGCTTAAACTCTCCTCTTTTGCTACACAAGAAATCATGGTCATAGTAACCAAATAAACTTACCAGTGGGTGTGGCTTATCACAAAATTATTATAAATCCCAAATCATTTGACATAAAGTTTGACACCAGTCCCAAAGCACTGGCCCTATCAAAAGACATGGTGGTGCTATAGAGCTCCATATATTCGAAAATATTTAAAATAAATCACAAAAAATCACAGATCCCTTGATTTAGAGCTTGCTGCAGTGACTAATTCCCTCATTAGGAACATGTACATGTGCCCTATGGGTCACCACCTTCTTCACTGGTTAAATTGTGGCTATGAGTGCTTGGCCCCCTTAATTGTTGCTTGCAGCTATATTTCAACATGTGTCTCTGGGTAGTGTTTCATGGTAATTTAACTTGTGGGGCATGCTGGGAAATACGTTTATGAGACCATCCAGAATGAGAAATTAGGTTTTGTTGATCTGATTTCTGGGTTTTCATCACCATATACAGTATTTAACAGGAAAGCATTTATACAGTATTGTAGCTACATACTTGTCAAGTGCCTTTAAATTAATTGAGCATTGTGGAGCTGCCTTTGGTCATCGCGTGATTTACAATAAACCACTAGACTAACAACTAAAAGTGTCATAAAAGAAGAGTTTAAAGTTGGTCTCACTAATGTTTTAAGCTCAATTGAAACTGTATTACATAAATTAGTTTTAAAAGTTTTAAAGTAATTCCAGCTAATAATTATACTTGACGCTAGGAGCACCAGGTTTCCAGGCATACGAGAAGGCGCCAACAACTTGTCTTACGGGCGTTGATTTTAAAGTCTAACAATTCAATTTCGTACACACCATCTCAAAAATTATTATTTGGTTTTGATAATACTGAAAATGTTGGTTGTGCCTGCGGTGTAGAGTACTGTGTGCAGTGCAGGGTGCTGACATGCAACAGACATATCTCTGTCCTCGATCAGAATAAACACTTTAAACACTCTATTCTTCTAACTTGAACATGAACGGGGTATTTATAATTGTAGGGGTGGGTATGTGTGTGTGTGTGTGTGTGTGTGTGCATGTGTGTGTTTGTGGTCATTAGGCAGTTCCACAAATACAAACATGAGTGAAATACATGAGAATGTCCATTAGTTGGCATCTCCAGTAACCGCTGAGATGGAATGCGTTACCAGTGTTTGCGCTCGGCTGGAGTCAGTGAATGTTCACGTGTACAATGCGTGACGCAGTATCCTGCTCATGTCCTCAGTGGCAGGGAGTTTTGTACACACACCAATAAGTGCCTTTGCACCTCAGTGTATTCCTTCATTTAGAAATTGCTGCTCTCCTCCCTTCCCTATTCACAGTCAGCACAAAGATAAATCTTTGCAATAATAACTTAGATCTGTTTAGAAATTGTAATTAGATTACCTCCACAATATCGGCCTGTCCAGTTTTATTTACACTGATAATGGCTAATTACACAATCATATTGCATATTGCATATTCTCCCCATCTCTCATCAGTTCTCACCCCTTAGACTAGGGTTCCCCAAATCCGGTCCTGGAGGGCCACAGGATGTGCTAGTGTTTGTTTTCACCTTATAATCAGTAACCAATTTGAACCCAAGAAACCAGGTGAGATGAGCTAACCATGTAATCAACCACTTCAATTGATAAATTAAGTGCTGAGTAATAATTAAAACCGCCATACCCTGTGGCTGTCCAGGACCAGATTTGTGGAACCCTGCCTTAGGATAATTGTTCCATGATACATAACACAATAAATGGGACACATGAGTTTCATTTTTCCATTATCATATCTTTGGGGGAGAGATTTTCCCTTGCGATAGAGAGGCACCAACGCCCAAAAGACGTCATGTTATAAGAGAAGTATTAAATTACAACAGTCTGTGGCCTCCCAAGTGCTGAGCAGTTACAACGTTTGACACTGGCCACAGCGACTAGGCGCACCAGTATCAGCTCTGGCCGGGAGTGCCACTAGGGGGTGGCAATTGGCTGTCCGCCCCAGGGAAGAGGGAGGGAAGCCGATATGAGTTTGCTGGGTATAGGAGTGGCTCTGTGTACCAGAGTTACAGTCGAGTTACAGGCTTGGCAAGTGCCGGTTCGGAGGATGCAGTACATCGACTTTGTCACTGCCAGTCTCAGGGCTACAGCAGCAAACTCATAATACGAGGGGGGATTGTCACGAAAAGAGAGGGTGTAATTGGCTACTAAATTGGGAGAAAATGGGAAAAAAATTCTTTTACAACAATCTGTTTATTATATTTAAATTCAAACAGCGAAAGTGTGTTGAAAAAACATATTTGGGGAAAGTCAGGAACTGGGGGTGATGTGACTTTCCCAACGGCAAAGTTATTTTAATTTTAAAACCACCAAGCGCCTGAAAAACAACATGGCTCCTTGTGTTAAAGAATTTATGGAACAGTAGAGATTTCTTTAGACAATGAGGGAAGCTCGGCTTCCCCTATATTTTTGGGGGGGATGTGAAATATTTTTTAAATACAACATTAATAAACATTTTTACTTAATATCTATTTTAAAAATACCAGAGATAGAGAGTGGTATTTCAATTCCATGGTATGTCACTTAGACTGAAATGTTTTGGTAACCCTTGTATTATGTTTCAATGTTTAAAACAGCACTATCCATCACCTCACGGACTTGAAGCTGTCAGTGGAAGCTCGGCCGTTCACAGTTGTCTCTGGGGTTTTATGGACCAACTGTATTTAATGGAATAACATGATGGGTTTTGGGTGATTTAATTGGACAATCAATCTGAGTAGGTCCAATCAGATTTTGACATCCTCCGTTAATCAGGATCCGTCTGTGGCTCCATCAAACAGTCAATATTTGCGGCTTGGGAGACTGAGGTCTGTTACAGGTGAGGTTGGCAATAGTTGTAATTAATTGGTCTTTATTCCTCTATTATTGTAATTTGGTATTTTAATTGAACTGTTAATCATTTCTATTCTAAATTGATCATTTGGAGTTTGAAAGTTAGCCACAGTAGCTAGCTGTTAGCCAGTCTGCACACTTGCTTGGGCTAGTTTAGCTAACATGTTCCCCAGCTCTATATATCACATTCGTAGGGTCCTATGTTCCCAGGGTCCTATGTTCCACAGCTCTGCATATCACGTTCCCAGGGTCCTATGTTCCCCAGCTCTATATAGCACATTCCCAGGGTCCTATGTTCCCAGGGTCCTATGTTCCCCAGTTCTAGCATTTTGATCACAAGACTCTAAGGAATCGATTTGTGTTTTCATGTCAAAGTAAACAACTTTATGTACAAAATATGAAACAATCATTCATACATTTATGATTTTGATTGTAAACTGTGGAAAGTTGTACAGTAACATTTCGCGAGCGTGGCCGGGCTGTGTTTGTCATAGAAACAAATGGAATGGCTCTGTGTAATCCCTGGAGCCATTTCCAGCGATACTCATTTTTCTATGACAAGCAGAATGGCCACAGTGAGTAGAAATGTATGTTTATAACCCTGCGAAAATAAGTTTATGCTTTTTGTCAAACAAATATTTTGACAAATATTAATAAAATATTTGCTTACGGCCGGGATTTAAGTCAGCATAATCTCTAAAACTGTCACATCTTCATCAGCATTGAGGGATAGACTGTAGGCTAGCCAGGCGCAACGAGACGACGGCTGACGAGACGATTTCTTCGGAATCACGTCACTGCACAAGACCTATTCATGTGTGTTAACAGAATATTGAACTGGGGAACATAGGACCTTGGGAACATAGGACCCTGGGAACAGGGCCTTGGGAACATAGAACCTTGGGAACATAGGACCCTGGGAACATAGATACGGTCTCACATTAGCTAGCTAGCTGATGTTTACAGTTCAGATCAAACATGAGATTTTAGCTAGCTAGCTACTTAGCATGACGTTTTAGAAGAAAGTCTTTGTATATATTCAAATAGTAACCTGCGTCTTTGTTCTAACTAAAGGTAGCTACTAGTTAACTTTATCTAGCAAAGAATTTGTCTCATCTTGCATGTTTCAACTGAACTGGGCTAACACTAGCTAGCAAGCTAACTGCTTGACATTGAGGATTGTGAAGTCACTGGAGAAAAACCCTCAGCTTCACCTGTTATGGACCCCACCAGTCACAACTGTTATGGAATTATGTTGACCTTATTCAATAAATTATTTTGAATTTACTTCATCAAACCTTTCTGCTCAATAATGAAAGAATTTAAAGTTGAGCCAAAGCAAGCATTTCAGTTGCAGAAACGTAACTGCTTGTATCTCAGGGTGAGCAAAGCTGGCCGCTTAAGTAAAACGCCATGAATCTACATACAGGAAACAGGAAACCGGAAGTTCATGTGGTGATAAGAAATCAATGTGTTAACATTACTACAAAGTGCTCAAAGTTAATTATCTGCAATCTCACCTTGTTTCGCCTTCGAAAGCATTGCCTGTAGGTTTGATTATTCCATTACATATTCCTGTATAAATGTTGGCTATATTTTATGTATTTAGTGTGTACATCATTTGTATTAGCCAGTTTTAGATTCGCGAGCGCAATGCTAACTTGTTCCCCATAGAAAGCCTATGTAATTTAGCCTAGCGCGTTCGCTAGCTCATAGCTGCTAGTAATAGGCTACTTATTAGCAGCTCTTCGGTTGACCTGTGTTTTATAAAAGTGTTTAAAGCTTACTTTAATACTTACCTAGAGTGGGTACATTAGCGTGCATTTGTGAATTAGCCATGCAGTGTGCCTTTCTAAGCTAAAAGGAACACGAGTATATGTGTTTTAAAGTAATCTTTATTTGTGAATTAGCAATACAATGTGTATTTCGAAGCTAAAAGAAACACAAGCATATGTAAATGCAGTGTGTATTTCTTTCTTCATTTTTACCCTCCTCAGTTTTACTCCAACCCAATACATCCAATTGTATTGTTTCTTTGACATCATGCAAGTGTGGCATTATTAAACACCGGAGCTTGGACGCTACATCCTGACTCCCACCTTGTTTTTGAAAGGAGTTTGGCTGGCTGTCTAACTGTGTACAGACACACACACATAGGGAGGACAGTACAAGGATAATAAAGGATTTTTATTCTTTCTTTTAGAATTTTTTGTTTTTCTTTTCTCTTATGATTGTTCATTCATTTATTTTGATGTGTGTTGCCCTAGTGCAGGCAAACTTGCTCCTGGGCCGCCCTGTATATTCTGTTTTTTGTTAGAGCCGATTTCTTGATCAGGTAACCCCTTCCTTTCACACTGGGTTGAGAAGTCTGGATGTGCACGCAGCTGGTTTCAGAAAATCCATATGATAGTCATCTGTGCGGACAGTCACCTGTGCGGACAAATAGTTTTAATTGGGGGAAGGGTGCAATTGGCCCTCTCTCTTGTCAATAACACCTCAGCTGCATTCTTGCGGCTATGGGTGGGTGAAGTCCTCACATTTGCTCTTTAGGGAAACAGAGGCTGCTGGGAGGCTAACGCGATTGCGCACGTGCAGACAGCTCCCTCGCATTTCCCAACCTGTTATTAGCTAGTTAGCTATATGGCATAAATCTCTGTTTACAGTCCGTTATAAAACTTGCGATGCCCAACACTAATTCCAATGTCGAGGCGGTCTGTAATGACGAATTGTATCCCCCCCCAAAAAGTGAACTTGTTCATCCGTGTGAAAAAAAAACATGGTTACAACCGCGTGGCCCAGTGGTTACAATGTTCGATGCTGGCCACGGAGACTGGGATTCAATTCCCCGTCTCGCCAGAGTCGACACCAGGAGCGGTGATTGGCTGTCCGCTCCAGGGAGGGGGAAGGAAGCCGTCATGACGTTCGCTGCGCATAAGAGTGGCCCTGTAGTACCTGGTTACAGTCAACACTTGGCAAGTGCCATCTCGGAAGAGGCGTCAGGTCACCTTCGTCACTACCAGTCGCAGGATTACGGCAGCGAAATCACATTACTGGGGGGGGGGGATTGACATAGAAATCGCGGGTCTAATTGGCTACCAAAATGGGAGAAAAATCAGAAGAAAAAACCCCCCATGGTGAACAAGACCGGGGTTCAGCTGAAGAAGAAGCAGTGTCCAACAAAGTTGCTCACTACATGGCCATTCCGACCATAGACAGCAACAGAGATCCACTGCAGTGGTGGAAGTTCCAAGAAGAAGACATGCCAAGAATGGCGAAATTGGCCAAGAAAATTCTGTGCATCCCTGCAACAAGCTTTGCCTCTGATAGATTTTCAGTACTTCTGGCCACATTCAGTCTCCCTTCAGTTTAAAACCTGAAATATTTAACATGCTAGTCTTCTTACATAAAAATCATCCTTAAAAAGGAAAGCTAGGCCTAAATGCATCTAGTGCTACTCATTTGACAGTTCCGTTTTCTGATTATTATCATTTTCAATTATTGAGAGTAGGCCTGCGCATTGTGCTGTATACATACATGGTTATTGATTTAAACACACAATTACAAGGAGTGAACTATATTCAGTATGTTTTATTTATCAATTAAAATGGTATATCAATCTGCAAATAAACAGATTGAATTGCAACCTTTGTGTGATACTTTTTTTGACTTAAAACTGATACCATTATATACCGAAAACTGTGATATTGAGTAGTACGATTATCATACCATGAAAATGTCATACCGTCACAGCCCAAAGTGGAAATGTACGTTAACTGTAAATGGATGATGCAAAGAGGACGCTCGATCGTGATTGAGCTAACAGCATCCATTGGTAGACAAAGATTATAGCATCTACACCTGTTTTACATATACACTATATGGCCAAAAGTCAGTGGACACCTGACCATCACACCTATATGAGCTTGTTGGACATCCCATTCTAAAACCATGGGCATTAATATGGAGTTGAACCCCCATTTGCGGCTATGACAGCTTCCACTCTTCTGGGAAGGCTTTCCACAAGATTTTGGAGTGTGTGGGAATTTGTGTCTATTCAGCCAAAAGAGCATCTGTGAGGTCAGCCACTGATGTTGGACGAGAAGGCCTGGCTCGCAATCAGTGTTCTAATTCCTCCCAAAGGTGTTCAATGGGGTTGAGGTCAGGGCTCTGTGCAGGCTAATTGAGTTCCTCCACACCAAACTCGTCTAACCATGTCTTTATGGACCTCGCTTTGTGCACAGGGGCACAGTCATGCTGGAACAGCAAAGGGCCTTCCCCAAACTGTTGCCACAAAGTCATTCAAAGGTTGTGGGTTCGAGTCCCACCAGAGTTGTGACCCTTTTTCGGACTTTCCAACAATTCAAACTTTGCAGAAGTTTGTCTGAAAGAAGAAAACGATTCATTCTTCATGGAAGAGTCTCACATGTGACACTCTCTGAAAAACAGTCACAAACTCTTTCCTGAAAACTGCTCATGAAGATATGAAAGGGATATAAATGCAGCAACTTACAAGTTCTTGAAATATATCAATGAACAACTTTTAAATGCAATATATGTGCTACGGTTCACAGAAAATGCACCGCTTTCAAAAAGCTAAAAACATGTCTCTGTGGCGTAATTGTTTAGCACGTTCGTCTGTTAACTGAAAGGTTGGTGATTTGAGTCCACCCAGGACGGTACAGTTTTCCTCTAATTTCTCTTTCACACAACTATGTGTGCAATCACCAAATACACCGCTTTAAATATTAAGAAGAACCTGGGGCACCACAAGAATGTTCCCGATCAAATACCATGTTTCCTGTGTCAGAAATCAAAAGTTGTAACACTCCTATGTTTTTTTATACTTGATCGACATTCAGAAGGCAACACTGTCCATAAATGCTTCAAAAGAAGACTTCCATACATGAATATAATGAATGCCAGAGTGTAATAGAATGCAAGAGGACATCAGAGAATCCTGCAAAAAAGTTTTGTACAGACCTCAATACACCCAATCCAAAGCATCAAATCATTAATACTAATAAGGCTCTGTGGCGCAATGGACAGCGTGTTGGACTTCTAGGCAACGAAATGATGAAGACATTCAAAGGTTGTGGGTTCGAGTCCCACCAGAGTCGGGACCCTTTTTCTGACTTTCTAACAATTCAAACTTTGCAAAAGTTTGTCTGAAAGAAGAAAACGATTCATTCTTCATGGAAGAGTCTCACATGTGACACTCTCTGAAAAACAGTCACAAACTCTTTCCTGAAAACTGCTCATGAAGATATGAAAGGGATATAAATGCAGCAACTTACAAGTTCTTGAAATATATCCATGAACAACTTTTAAATGCAATATATGTGCTACGGTTCACAGAAAATGCATCGCTTTCAAAGAGCTAAAACGTGTCTCTGTGGCGTAATTGGTTAGCACGTTCGTCTGTTAACTGAAAGGTTGGTGATTTGAGTCCACCCAGGGACGGTACAGTTTTCCTCTAATTTCTCTTTCACACAACTATGTGTGCAATCACCAAATACACCGCTTTAAATATTAAGAAGAACCTGGGGCACCACATGAATGTTCCCGATCAAATACCATGTTTCCTGTGTCAGAAATCAAAAGTTGTAACACTCCTATGTTTTTTTATACTTGATCGACATCCAGAAGGCAACACTGTCCATAAATGCTTCAAAAGAAGACTTCCATACATGAATATAATGAATGCCAGAGTGTAATAGAATGCAAGAGGACATCAGAGAATCCTGCAAAAAAGTTTTGTACAGACCTCAATACACTCAATCCAAAGCATCAAACCATTAATACTAATAAGGCTCTGTGGCGCAATGGACAGCGTGTTGGACTTCTAGGCAACAAAATGATGAAGACATTCAAAGGTTGTGGGTTCGAGTCCCACCAGAGTCGTGACCCTTTTCAGACTTTCCAACAATTCAAACTTTGCAAAAGTTTGTCTGAAAGAAGAAAACGATTCATTCTTCATGGAAGAGTCTCACATGTGACACTCTCTGAAAAACAGTCACAAACTCTTTCCTGAAAACTGCTCATGAAGATATGAAAGGGATATAAATGCAGCAACTTACAAGTTCTTGAAATATATCCATGAACAACTTTTAAATGCAATATATGTGCTACGGTTCACAGAAAATGCATCGCTTTCAATGAGCTAAAAACATGTCTCTGTGGCGTAATTGGTTAGCACGTTCGTCTGTTAACTGAAAGGTTGGTGATTTGAGTCCACCCAGGGACGGTACAGTTTTCCTCTAATTTCTCTTTCACACAACTATGTGTGCAATCACCAAATACACCGCTTTAAATATTAAGAAGAACCTGGGGCACCACATGAATGTTCCCGATCAAATACCATGTTTCCTGTGTCAGAAATCAAAAGTTGTAACACTCCTATGTTTTTTTATACTTGATCGACATCCAGAAGGCAACACTGTCCATAAATGCTTCAAAAGAAGACTTCCATACATGAATATAATGAATGCCAGAGTGTAATAGAATGCAAGAGGACATCAGAGAATCCTGCAAAAAAGTTTTGTACAGACCTCAATACACTCAATCCAAAGCATCAAACCATTAATACTAATAAGGCTCTGTGGCGCAATGGACAGCGTGTTGGACTTCTAGGCAACAAAATGATGAAGACATTCAAAGGTTGTGGGTTCGAGTCCCACCAGAGTCATGACCCTTTTTCAGACTTTCCAACAATTCAAACTTTGCAAAAGTTTGTCTGAAAGAAGAAAACAATTCATTCTTCATGGAAGAGTCTCACATGTGACACTCTCTGAAAAACAGTCACAAACTCTTTCCTGAAAACTGCTCATGAAGATATGAAAGGGATATAAATGCAGCAACTTGCAAGTTCTTGAAATATATCCATGAACAACTTTTAAATGCAATATATGTGCTACGGTTCACAGAAAATGCATCGCTTTCAATGAGCTAAAAACATGTCTCTGTGGCGTAATTGGTTAGCACGTTCGTCTGTTAACTGAAAGGTTGGTGATTTGAGTCCACCCAGGGACGGTACAGTTTTCCTCTAATTTCTCTTTCACACAACTATGTGTGCAATCACCAAATACACCGCTTTAAATATTAAGAAGAACCTGGGGCACCACAAGAATGTTCCCGATCAAATACCATGTTTCCTGTGTCAGAAATCAAAAGTTGTAACACTCCTCTGTTTTTTTATACTTGATCGACATTCAGAAGGCAACACTGTCCATAAATGCTTCAAAAGAAGACTTCCATACATGAATATAATGAATGCCAGAGTGTAATAGAATGCAAGAGGACATCAGAGAATCCTGCAAAAAAGTTTTGTACAGACCTCAATACACCCAATCCAAAGCATCAAACCATTAATACTAATAAGGCTCTGTGGCGCAATGGACAGCGTGTTGGACTTCTAGGCAACGAAATGATGAAGACATTCAAAGGTTGTGGGTTCGAGTCCCACCAGAGTCGGGACCCTTTTTCTGACTTTCTAACAATTCAAACTTTGCAAAAGTTTGTCTGAAAGAAGAAAACGATTCCTTCTTCATGGAAGAGTCTCACATGTGACACTCTCTGAAAAACAGTCACAAACTCTTTCCTGAAAACTGCTCATGAAGATATGAAAGGGATATAAATGCAGCAACTTACAAGTTCTTGAAATATATCCATGAACAACTTTTAAATGCAATATATGTGCTACGGTTCACAGAAAATGCATCGCTTTCAAAGAGCTAAAAACGTGTCTCTGTGGCGTAATTGGTTAGCACGTTCGTCTGTTAACTGAAAGGTTGGTGATTTGAGTCCACCCAGGGATGGTACAGTTTTCCTCTAATTTCTCTTTCACACAACTATGTGTGCAATCACCAAATACACCGCTTTAAATATTAAGAAGAACCTGGGGCACCACATGAATGTTCCCGATCAAATACCATGTTTCCTGTGTCAGAAATCAAAAGTTGTAACACTCCTATGTTTTTTATACTTGATCGACATTCAGAAGGCAACACTGTCCATAAATGCTTCAAAAGAAGACTTCCATACATGAATATAATGAATGCCAGAGTGTAATAGAATGCAAGAGGACATCAGAGAATCCTGCAAAAAAGTTTTGTACAGACCTCAATACACTCAATCCAAAGCATCAAACCATTAATACTAATAAGGCTCTGTGGCGCAATGGACAGCGTGTTGGACTTCTAGGCAACAAAATGATGAAGACATTCAAAGGTTGTGGGTTCGAGTCCCACCAGAGTCGTGACCCTTTTTCAGACTTTCCAACAATTCAAACTTTGCAAAAGTTTGTCTGAAAGAAGAAAACAATTCATTCTTCATGGAAGAGTCTCACATGTGACACTCTCTGAAAAACAGTCACAAACTCTTTCCTGAAAACTGCTCATGAAGATATGAAAGGGATATAAATGCAGCAACTTACAAGTTCTTGAAATATATCCATGAACAACTTTTAAATGCAATATATGTGCTACGGTTCACAGAAAATGCATCGCTTTCAAAGAGCTAAAAACGTGTCTCTGTGGCGTAATTGGTTAGCACGTTCGTCTGTTAACTGAAAGGTTGGTGATTTGAGTCCACCCAGGGACGGTACAGTTTTCCTCTAATTTCTCTTTCACACAACTATGTGTGCAATCACCAAATACACCGCTTTAAATATTAAGAAGAACCTGGGGCACCACATGAATGTTCCCGATCAAATACCATGTTTCCTGTGTCAGAAATCAAAAGTTGTAACACTCCTATGTTTTTTTATACTTGATCGACATCCAGAAGGCAACACTGTCCATAAATGCTTCAAAAGAAGACTTCCATACATGAATATAATGAATGCCAGAGTGTAATAGAATGCAAGAGGACATCAGAGAAAACAAAAAAAAAGTTTTCTACAGACCTCAATACACTCAATCCAAAGCATCAAACCATTAATACTAATAAGGCTCTGTGGCGCAATGGACAGCGTGTTGGACTTCTAGGCAACAAAATGATGAAGACATTCAAAGGTTGTGGGTTCGAGTCCCACCAGAGTCGTGACCCTTTTTCAGACTTTCCAACAATTCAAACTTTGCAAAAGTTTGTCTGAAAGAAGAAAACGATTCATTCTTCATGGAAGAGTCTCACATGTGACACTCTCTGAAAAACAGTCACAAACTCTTTCCTGAAAACTGCTCATGAAGATATGAAAGGGATATAAATGCAGCAACTTACAAGTTCTTGAAATATATCCATGAACAACTTTTAAATGCAATATATGTGCTACGGTTCACAGAAAATGCATCGCTTTCAATGAGCTAAAAACATGTCTCTGTGGCGTAATTGGTTAGCACGTTCGTCTGTTAACTGAAAGGTTGGTGATTTGAGTCCACCCAGGGACGGTACAGTTTTCCTTAATTTCTCTTTCACACAACTATGTGTGCAATCACCAAATACACCGCTTTAAATATTAAGAAGAACCTGGGGCACCACATGAATGTTCCCGATCAAATACCATGTTTCCTGTGTCAGAAATCAAAAGTTGTAACACTCCTGTTTTTTTATACTTGATCGACATTCAGAAGGCAACACTGTCCATAAATGCTTTCAAAAGAAGACTTCCATACATGAATATAATGAATGCCAGAGTGTAATAGAATGCAAGAGGACATCAGAGAATCCTGCAAAAAAGTTTTGTACAGACCTCAATACACTCAATCCAAAGCATCAAACCATTAATACTAATAAGGCTCTGTGGCGCAATGGACAGCGTGTTGGACTTCTAGGCAACAAAATGATGAAGACATTCAAAGGTTGTGGGTTCGAGTCCCACCAGAGTCGTGACCCTTTTTCAGACTTTCCAACAATTCAAACTTTGCAAAAGTTTGTCTGAAAGAAGAAAACGATTCATTCTTCATGGAAGAGTCTCACATGTGACACTCTCTGAAAAACAGTCACAAACTCTTTCCTGAAAACTGCTCATGAAGATATGAAAGGGATATAAATGCAGCAACTTACAAGTTCTTGAAATATATCCATGAACAACTTTTAAATGCAATATATGTGCTACGGTTCACAGAAAATGCATCGCTTTCAAAAAGCTAAAAACGTGTCTCTGTGGCGTAATTGTTTAGCACTTTCGGCTGTTAACTGAAAGGTTGGTGATTTGAATCCACCCAGGGACGGTACAGTTTTCCTCTCATTTCTCTTTCACACAACTATGTGTGCAATCACCAAATACACCGCTTTAAATATTAAGAAGAACCTGGGGCACCACATGAATGTTCCCGATCAAATACCATGTTTCCTGTGTCAGAAATCAAAAGTTGTAACACTCCTCTGTTTTTTTATACTTGATCGACATTCAGAAGGCAACACTGTCCATAAATGCTTCAAAAGAAGACTTCCATACATGAATATAATGAATGCCAGAGTGTAATAGAATGCAAGAGGACATCAGAGAATCCTGCAAAAAAGTTTTGTACAGACCTCAATACACCCAATCCAAAGCATCAAACCATTAATACTAATAAGGCTCTGTGGCGCAATGGACAGCGTGTTGGACTTCTAGGCAACAAAATGATGAAGACATTCAAAGGTTGTGGGTTCGAGTCCCACCAGAGTCGTGACCCTTTTTCAGACTTTCCAACAATTCAAACTTTGCAAAAGTTTGTCTGAAAGAAGAAAACGATTCATTCTTCATGGAAGAGTCTCACATGTGACACTCTCTGAAAAACAGTCACAAACTCTTTCCTGAAAACTGCTCATGAAGATATGAAAGGGATATAAATGCAGCAACTTACAAGTTCTTGAAATATATCCATGAACAACTTTTAAATGCAATATATGTGCTACGGTTCACAGAAAATGCATCGCTTTCAAAGAGCTAAAAACGTGTCTCTGTGGCGTAATTGTTTAGCACTTTCGGCTGTTAACTGAAAGGTTGGTGATTTGAATCCACCTAGGGACGGTACAGTTTTCCTCTAATTTCTCTTTCACACAACTATGTGTGCAATCACCAAATACACCGCTTTAAATATTAAGAAGAACCTGGGGCACCACATGAATGTTCCCGATCAAATACCATGTTTCCTGTGTCAGAAATCAAAAGTTGTAACACTCCTCTGTTTTTTTATACTTGATCGACATTCAGAAGGCAACACTGTCCATAAATGCTTCAAAAGAAGACTTCCATACATGAATATAATGAATGCCAGAGTGTAATAGAATGCAAGAGGACATCAGAGAATCCTGCAAAAAGTTTTGTACAGACCTCAATACACTCAATCCAAAGCATCAAACCATTAATACTAATAAGGCTCTGTGGCGCAATGGACAGCGTGTTGGACTTCTAGGCAACAAAATGATGAAGACATTCAAAGGTTGTGGGTTCGAGTCCCACCAGAGTCGTGACCCTTTTTCAGACTTTCCAACAATTCAAACTTTGCAAAAGTTTGTCTGAAAGAAGAAAACGATTCATTCTTCATGGAAGAGTCTCACATGTGACACTCTCTGAAAAACAGTCACAAACTCTTTCCTGAAAACTGCTCATGAAGATATGAAAGGGATATAAATGCAGCAACTTACAAGTTCTTGAAATATATCCATGAACAACTTTTAAATGCAATATATGTGCTACGGTTCACAGAAAATGCATCGCTTTCAAAGAGCTAAAAACGTGTCTCTGTGGCGTAATTGGTTAGCACGTTCGTCTGTTAACTGAAAGGTTGGTGATTTGAGTCCACCCAGGGACGGTACAGTTTTCCTCTAATTTCTCTTTCACACAACTATGTGTGCAATCACCAAATACACCGCTTTAAATATTAAGAAGAACCTGGGGCACCACATGAATGTTCCCGATCAAATACCATGTTTCCTGTGTCAGAAATCAAAAGTTGTAACACTCCTCTGTTTTTTTATACTTGATCGACATTCAGAAGGCAACACTGTCCATAAATGCTTCAAAAGAAGACTTCCATACATGAATATAATGAATGCCAGAGTGTAATAGAATGCAAGAGGACATCAGAGAATCCTGCAAAAAAGTTTTGTACAGACCTCAATACACCCAATCCAAAGCATCAAACCATTAATACTAATAAGGCTCTGTGGCGCAATGGACAGCGTGTTGGACTTCTAGGCAACAAAATGATGAAGACATTCAAAGGTTGTGGGTTCGAGTCCCACCAGAGTCGTGACCCTTTTTCAGACTTTCCAACAATTCAAACTTTGCAAAAGTTTGTCTGAAAGAAGAAAACGATTCATTCTTCATGGAAGAGTCTCACATGTGACACTCTCTGAAAAACAGTCACAAACTCTTTCCTGAAAACTGCTCATGAAGATATGAAAGGGATATAAATGCAGCAACTTACAAGTTCTTGAAATATATCCATGAACAACTTTTAAATGCAATATATGTGCTACGGTTCACAGAAAATGCATCGCTTTCAAAGAGCTAAAAACGTGTCTCTGTGGCGTAATTGTTTAGCACGTTCGTCTGTTAACTGAAAGGTTGGTGATTTGAGTCCACCCAGGGACGGTACAGTTTTCCTCTAATTTCTCTTTCACACAACTATGTGTGCAATCACCAAATACACCGCTTTAAATATTAAGAAGAACCTGGGGCACCACATGAATGTTCCCGATCAAATACCATGTTTCCTGTGTCAGAAATCAAAAGTTGTAACACTCCTATGTTTTTTTATACTTGATCGACATTCAGAAGGCAACACTGTCCATAAATGCTTCAAAAGAAGACTTCCATACATGAATATAATGAATGCCAGAGTGTAATAGAATGCAAGAGGACATCAGAGAATCCTGCAAAAAAGTTTTGTACAGACCTCAATACACCCAATCCAAAGCATCAAACCATTAATACTAATAAGGCTCTGTGGCGCAATGGACAGCGTGTTGGACTTCTAGGCAACAAAATGATGAAGACATTCAAAGGTTGTGGGTTCGAGTCCCACCAGAGTCGTGACCCTTTTTCAGACTTTCCAACAATTCAAACTTTGCAAAAGTTTGTCTGAAAGAAGAAAACGATTCATTCTTCATGGAAGAGTCTCACATGTGACACTCTCTGAAAAACAGTCACAAACTCTTTCCTGAAAACTGCTCATGAAGATATGAAAGGGATATAAATGCAGCAACTTACAAGTTCTTGAAATATATCCATGAACAACTTTTAAATGCAATATATGTGCTACGGTTCACAGAAAATGCACCGCTTTCAAAAAGCTAAAAACGTGTCTCTGTGGCGTAATTGTTTAGCACGTTCGGCTGTTAACTGAAAGGTTGGTGATTTGAATCCACCTAGGGACGGTACAGTTTTCCTCTAATTTCTCTTTCACACAACTATGTGTGCAATCACCAAATACACCGCTTTAAATATTAAGAAGAACCTGGGGCACCACATGAATGTTCCCGATCAAATACCATGTTTCCTGTGTCAGAAATCAAAAGTTGTAACACTCCTCTGTTTTTTTATACTTGATCGACATTCAGAAGGCAACACTGTCCATAAATGCTTCAAAAGAAGACTTCCATACATGAATATAATGAATGCCAGAGTGTAATAGAATGCAAGAGGACATCAGAGAATCCTGCAAAAAAGTTTTGTACAGACCTCAATACACTCAATCCAAAGCATCAAACCATTAATACTAATAAGGCTCTGTGGCGCAATGGACAGCGTGTTGGACTTCTAGGCAACAAAATGATGAAGACATTCAAAGGTTGTGGGTTCGAGTCCCACCAGAGTCGTGACCCTTTTTCAGACTTTCAACAATTCAAACTTTGCAAAAGCAAAAGTTTGTCTGAAAGAAGAAAACGATTCATTCTTCATGGAAGAGTCTCACATGTGACACTCTCTGAAAAACAGTCACAAACTCTTTCCTGAAAACTGCTCATGAAGATATGAAAGGGATATAAATGCAGCAACTTACAAGTTCTTGAAATATATCCATGAACAACTTTTAAATGCAATATATGTGCTACGGTTCACAGAAAATGCATCGCTTTCAAAGAGCTAAAAACGTGTCTCTGTGGCGTAATTGTTTAGCACGTTTGTCTGTTAACTGAAAGGTTGGTGATTTGAGTCCCACCAGGGACGGTACAGTTTTCCTCTAATTTCTCTTTCACACAACTATGTGTGCAATCACCAAATACACCGCTTTAAATATTAAGAAGAACCTGGGGCACCACATGAATGTTCCCGATCAAATACCATGTTTCCTGTGTCAGAAATCAAAAGTTGTAACACTCCTCTGTTTTTTTATACTTGATCGACATTCAGAAGGCAACACTGTCCATAAATGCTTCAAAAGAAGACTTCCATACATGAATATAATGAATGCCAGAGTGTAATAGAATGCAAGAGGACATCAGAGAATCCTGCAAAAAAGTTTTGTACAGACCTCAATACACCCAATCCAAAGCATCAAACCATTAATACTAATAAGGCTCTGTGGCGCAATGGACAGCGTGTTGGACTTCTAGGCAACAAAATGATGAAGACATTCAAAGGTTGTGGGTTCGAGTCCCACCAGAGTCGTGACCCTTTTTCAGACTTTCCAACAATTCAAACTTTGCAAAAGTTTGTCTGAAAGAAGAAAACGATTCATTCTTCATGGAAGAGTCTCACATGTGACACTCTCTGAAAAACAGTCACAAACTCTTTCCTGAAAACTGCTCATGAAGATATGAAAGGGATATAAATGCAGCAACTTACAAGTTCTTGAAATATATCCATGAACAACTTTTAAATGCAATATATGTGCTACGGTTCACAGAAAATGCACCGCTTTCAAAGAGCTAAAAACGTGTCTCTGTGGCGTAATTGTTTAGCACGTTTGTCTGTTAACTGAAAGGTTGGTGATTTGAGTCCCCCAGGGACGGTACAGTTTTCCTCTAATTTCTCTTTCACACAACTATGTGTGCAATCACCAAATACACCGCTTTAAATATTAAGAAGAACCTGGGGCACCACAAGAATGTTCCCGATCAAATACCATGTTTCCTGTGTCAGAAATCAAAAGTTGTAACACTCCTCTGTTTTTTTATACTTGATCGACATTCAGAAGGCAACACTGTCCATAAATGCTTCAAAAGAAGACTTCCATACATGAATATAATGAATGCCAGAGTGTAATAGAATGCAAGAGGACATCAGAGAATCCTGCAAAAAGTTTTGTACAGACCTCAATACACCCAATCCAAAGCATCAAACCATTAATACTAATAAGGCTCTGTGGCGCAATGGACAGCGTGTTGGACTTCTAGGCAACAAAATGATGAAGACATTCAAAGGTTGTGGGTTCGAGTCCCACCAGAGTCGTGACCCTTTTTCGGACTTTCCAACAATTCAAACTTTGCAAAAGTTTGTCTGAAAGAAAAAAAACGATTCCTTCTTCATGGAAGAGTCTCACATGTGACACTCTCTGAAAAACAGTCACAAACTCTTTCCTGAAAACTGCTCATGAAGATATGAAAGGGATATAAATGCAGCAACTTACAAGTTCTTGAAATATATCCATGAACAACTTTTAAATGCAATATATGTGCTACGGTTCACAGAAAATGCACCGCTTTCAAAGAGCTAAAAACGTGTCTCTGTGGCGTAATTGTTTAGCACGTTCGTCTGTTAACTGAAAGGTTGGTGATTTGAGTCCACCCAGGGACGGTACAGTTTTCCTCTAATTTCTCTTTCACACAACTATGTGTGCAATCACCAAATACACCGCTTTAAATATTAAGAAGAACCTGGGGCACCACATGAATGTTCCCGATCAAATACCATGTTTCCTGTGTCAGAAATCAAAAGTTGTAACACTCCTCTGTTTTTTTATACTTGATCGACATTCAGAAGGCAACACTGTCCATAAATGCTTCAAAAGAAGACTTCCATACATGAATATAATGAATGCCAGAGTGTAATAGAATGCAAGAGGACATCAGAGAATCCTGCAAAAAAGTTTTGTACAGACCTCAATACACCCAATCCAAAGCATCAAACCATTAATACTAATAAGGCTCTGTGGCGCAATGGACAGCGTGTTGGACTTCTAGGCAACAAAATGATGAAGACATTCAAAGGTTGTGGGTTCGAGTCCCACCAGAGTCGTGACCCTTTTTCAGACTTTCCAACAATTCAAACTTTGCAAAAGTTTGTCTGAAAGAAGAAAACGATTCATTCTTCATGGAAGAGTCTCACATGTGACACTCTCTGAAAAACAGTCACAAACTCTTTCCTGAAAACTGCTCATGAAGATATGAAAGGGATATAAATGCAGCAACTTACAAGTTCTTGAAATATATCCATGAACAACTTTTAAATGCAATATATGTGCTACGGTTCACAGAAAATGCATCGCTTTCAAAGAGCTAAAAACGTGTCTCTGTGGCGTAATTGGTTAGCACGTTCGTCTGTTAACTGAAAGGTTGGTGATTTGAGTCCACCCAGGGACGGTACAGTTTTCCTCTAATTTCTCTTTCACACAACTATGTGTGCAATCACCAAATACACGCTTTAAATATTAAGAAGAACCTGGGGCACCACATGAATGTTCCCGATCAAATACCATGTTTCCTGTGTCAGAAATCAAAAGTTGTAACACTCCTCTGTTTTTTTATACTTGATCGACATTCAGAAGGCAACACTGTCCATAAATGCTTCAAAAGAAGACTTCCATACATGAATATAATGAATGCCAGAGTGTAATAGAATGCAAGAGGACATCAGAGAATCCTGCAAAAAGTTTTGTACAGACCTCAATACACCCAATCCAAAGCATCAAACCATTAATACTAATAAGGCTCTGTGGCGCAATGGACAGCGTGTTGGACTTCTAGGCAACAAAATGATGAAGACATTCAAAGGTTGTGGGTTCGAGTCCCACCAGAGTCGTGACCCTTTTTCAGACTTTCCAACAATTCAAACTTTGCAAAAGTTTGTCTGAAAGAAGAAAACGATTCATTCTTCATGGAAGAGTCTCACATGTGACACTCTCTGAAAAACAGTCACAAACTCTTTCCTGAAAACTGCTCATGAAGATATGAAAGGGATATAAATGCAGCAACTTACAAGTTCTTGAAATATATCCATGAACAACTTTTAAATGCAATATATGTGCTACGGTTCACAGAAAATGCACCGCTTTCAAAGAGCTAAAAACGTGTCTCTGTGGCGTAATTGTTTAGCACGTTCGTCTGTTAACTGAAAGGTTGGTGATTTGAGTCCACCCAGGGACGGTACAGTTTTCCTCTAATTTCTCTTTCACACAACTATGTGTGCAATCACCAAATACACCGCTTTAAATATTAAGAAGAACCTGGGGCACCACATGAATGTTCCCGATCAAATACCATGTTTCCTGTGTCAGAAATCAAAAGTTGTAACACTCCTCTGTTTTTTTATACTTGATCGACATTCAGAAGGCAACACTGTCCATAAATGCTTCAAAAGAAGACTTCCATACATGAATATAATGAATGCCAGAGTGTAATAGAATGCAAGAGGACATCAGAGAATCCTGCAAAAAAGTTTTGTACAGACCTCAATACACCCAATCCAAAGCATCAAACCATTAATACTAATAAGGCTCTGTGGCGCAATGGACAGCGTGTTGGACTTCTAGGCAACAAAATGATGAAGACATTCAAAGGTTGTGGGTTCGAGTCCCACCAGAGTCGTGACCCTTTTTCAGACTTTCCAACAATTCAAACTTTGCAAAAGTTTGTCTGAAAGAAGAAAACGATTCATTCTTCATGGAAGAGTCTCACATGTGACACTCTCTGAAAAACAGTCACAAACTCTTTCCTGAAAACTGCTCATGAAGATATGAAAGGGATATAAATGCAGCAACTTACAAGTTCTTGAAATATATCCATGAACAACTTTTAAATGCAATATATGTGCTACGGTTCACAGAAAATGCATCGCTTTCAAAGAGCTAAAAACGTGTCTCTGTGGCGTAATTGTTTAGCACGTTCGTCTGTTAACTGAAAGGTTGGTGATTTGAGTCCACCCAGGGACGGTACAGTTTTCCTCTAATTTCTCTTTCACACAACTATGTGTGCAATCACCAAATACACCGCTTTAAATATTAAGAAGAACCTGGGGCACCACATGAATGTTCCCGATCAAATACCATGTTTCCTGTGTCAGAAATCAAAAGTTGTAACACTCCTCTGTTTTTTTATACTTGATCGACATTCAGAAGGCAACACTGTCCATAAATGCTTCAAAAGAAGACTTCCATACATGAATATAATGAATGCCAGAGTGTAATAGAATGCAAGAGGACATCAGAGAATCCTGCAAAAAGTTTTGTACAGACCTCAATACACCCAATCCAAAGCATCAAACCATTAATACTAATAAGGCTCTGTGGCGCAATGGACAGCGTGTTGGACTTCTAGGCAACAAAATGATGAAGACATTCAAAGGTTGTGGGTTCGAGTCCCACCAGAGTCGTGACCCTTTTTCAGACTTTCCAACAATTCAAACTTTGCAAAAGTTTGTCTGAAAGAAGAAAACGATTCATTCTTCATGGAAGAGTCTCACATGTGACACTCTCTGAAAAACAGTCACAAACTCTTTCCTGAAAACTGCTCATGAAGATATGAAAGGGATATAAATGCAGCAACTTACAAGTTCTTGAAATATATCCATGAACAACTTTTAAATGCAATATATGTGCTACGGTTCACAGAAAATGCATCGCTTTCAAAGAGCTAAAAACGTGTCTCTGTGGCGTAATTGGTTTAGCACGTTTGTCTGTTAACTGAAAGGTTGGTGATTTGAGTCCACCCAGGGACGGTACAGTTTTCCTCTAATTTCTCTTTCACACAACTATGTGTGCAATCACCAAATACACCGCTTTAAATATTAAGAAGAACCTGGGGCACCACATGAATGTTCCCGATCAAATACCATGTTTCCTGTGTCAGAAATCAAAAGTTGTAACACTCCTCTGTTTTTTTATACTTGATCGACATTCAGAAGGCAACACTGTCCATAAATGCTTCAAAAGAAGACTTCCATACATGAATATAATGAATGCCAGAGTGTAATAGAATGCAAGAGGACATCAGAGAATCCTGCAAAAAAGTTTTGTACAGACCTCAATACACCCAATCCAAAGCATCAAACCATTAATACTAATAAGGCTCTGTGGCGCAATGGACAGCGTGTTGGACTTCTAGGCAACAAAATGATGAAGACATTCAAAGGTTGTGGGTTCGAGTCCCACCAGAGTCGTGACCCTTTTTCAGACTTTCCAACAATTCAAACTTTGCAAAAGTTTGTCTGAAAGAAGAAAACGATTCATTCTTCATGGAAGAGTCTCACATGTGACACTCTCTGAAAAACAGTCACAAACTCTTTCCTGAAAACTGCTCATGAAGATATGAAAGGGATATAAATGCAGCAACTTACAAGTTCTTGAAATATATCCATGAACAACTTTTAAATGCAATATATGTACTACGGTTCACAGAAAATGCACCGCTTTCAAAGAGCTAAAAACGTGTCTCTGTGGCGTAATTGTTTAGCACGTTTGTCTGTTAACTGAAAGGTTGGTGATTTGAGTCCACCCAGGGACGGTACAGTTTTCCTCTAATTTCTCTTTCACACAACTATGTGTGCAATCACCAATTACACCGCTTTAAATATTAAGAAGAACCTGGGGCACCACATGAATGTTCCGATCAAATACCATGTTTCCTGTGTCAGAAATCAAAAGTTGTAACACTCCTCTGTTTTTTTATACTTGATCGACATTCAGAAGGCAACACTGTCCATAAATGCTTCAAAAGAAGACTTCCATACATGAATATAATGAATGCCAGAGTGTAATAGAATGCAAGAGGACATCAGAGAATCCTGCAAAAAGTTTTGTACAGACCTCAATACACCCAATCCAAAGCATCAAATCATTAATACTAATAAGGCTCTGTGGCGCAATGGACAGCGTGTTGGACTTCTAGGCAACAAAATGATGAAGACATTCAAAGGTTGTGGGTTCGAGTCCCACCAGAGTCGTGACCCTTTTTCGGACTTTCCAACAATTCAAACTTTGCAAAAGTTTGTCTGAAAGAAGAAAACGATTCCTTCTTCATGGAAGAGTCTCACATGTGACACTCTCTGAAAAACAGTCACAAACTCTTTCCTGAAAACTGCTCATGAAGATATGAAAGGGATATAAATGCAGCAACTTACAAGTTCTTGAAATATATCCATGAACAACTTTTAAATGCAATATATGTGCTACGGTTCACAGAAAATGCATCGCTTTCAAAGAGCTAAAAACGTGTCTCTGTGGCGTAATTGGTTAGCACGTTCGTCTGTTAACTGAAAGGTTGGTGATTTGAGTCCACCCAGGGACGGTACAGTTTTCCTCTAATTTCTCTTTCACACAACTATGTGTGCAATCACCAAATACACCGCTTTAAATATTAAGAAGAACCTGGGGCACCACATGAATGTTCCCGATCAAATACCATGTTTCCTGTGTCAGAAATCAAAAGTTGTAACACTCCTCTGTTTTTTTATACTTGATCGACATTCAGAAGGCAACACTGTCCATAAATGCTTCAAAAGAAGACTTCCATACATGAATATAATGAATGCCAGAGTGTAATAGAATGCAAGAGGACATCAGAGAATCCTGCAAAAAGTTTTGTACAGACCTCAATACACCCAATCCAAAGCATCAAACCATTAATACTAATAAGGCTCTGTGGCGCAATGGACAGCGTGTTGGACTTCTAGGCAACAAAATGATGAAGACATTCAAAGGTTGTGGGTTCGAGTCCCACCAGAGTCGTGACCCTTTTTCAGACTTTCCAACAATTCAAACTTTGCAAAAGTTTGTCTGAAAGAAGAAAACGATTCATTCTTCATGGAAGAGTCTCACATGTGACACTCTCTGAAAAACAGTCACAAACTCTTTCCTGAAAACTGCTCATGAAGATATGAAAGGGATATAAATGCAGCAACTTACAAGTTCTTGAAATATATCCATGAACAACTTTTAAATGCAATATATGTGCTACGGTTCACAGAAAATGCATCGCTTTCAAAGAGCTAAAAACGTGTCTCTGTGGCGTAATTGGTTAGCACGTTTGTCTGTTAACTGAAAGGTTGGTGATTTGAGTCCACCCAGGGACGGTACAGTTTTCCTCTAATTTCTCTTTCACACAACTATGTGTGCAATCACCAAATACACCGCTTTAAATATTAAGAAGAACCTGGGGCACCACATGAATGTTCCCGATCAAATACCATGTTTCCTGTGTCAGAAATCAAAAGTTGTAACACTCCTCTGTTTTTTTATACTTGATCGACATTCAGAAGGCAACACTGTCCATAAATGCTTCAAAAAAGAAGACTTCCATACATGAATATAATGAATGCCAGAGTGTAATAGAATGCAAGAGGACATCAGAGAATCCTGCAAAAAGTTTTGTACAGACCTCAATACACCCAATCCAAAGCATCAAACCATTAATACTAATAAGGCTCTGTGGCGCAATGGACAGCGTGTTGGACTTCTAGGCAACAAAATGATGAAGACATTCAAAGGTTGTGGGTTCGAGTCCCACCAGAGTCGTGACCCTTTTTCAGACTTTCCAACAATTCAAACTTTGCAAAAGTTTGTCTGAAAGAAGAAAACGATTCATTCTTCATGGAAGAGTCTCACATGTGACACTCTCTGAAAAACAGTCACAAACTCTTTCCTGAAAACTGCTCATGAAGATATGAAAGGGATATAAATGCAGCAACTTACAAGTTCTTGAAATATATCCATGAACAACTTTTAAATGCAATATATGTGCTACGGTTCACAGAAAATGCATCGCTTTCAAAGAGCTAAAAACGTGTCTCTGTGGCGTAATTGGTTAGCACGTTCGTCTGTTAACTGAAAGGTTGGTGATTTGAGTCCACCCAGGGACGGTACAGTTTTCCTCTAATTTCTCTTTCACACAACTATGTGTGCAATCACCAAATACACCGCTTTAAATATTAAGAAGAACCTGGGGCACCACATGAATGTTCCCGATCAAATACCATGTTTCCTGTGTCAGAAATCAAAAGTTGTAACACTCCTCTGTTTTTTTATACTTGATCGACATTCAGAAGGCAACACTGTCCATAAATGCTTCAAAAGAAGACTTCCATACATGAATATAATGAATGCCAGAGTGTAATAGAATGCAAGAGGACATCAGAGAATCCTGCAAAAAGTTTTGTACAGACCTCAATACACCCAATCCAAAGCATCAAACCATTAATACTAATAAGGCTCTGTGGCGCAATGGACAGCGTGTTGGACTTCTAGGCAACAAAATGATGAAGACATTCAAAGGTTTGTGGGTTCGAGTCCCACCAGAGTCGTGACCCTTTTTCAGACTTTCCAACAATTCAAACTTTGCAAAAGTTTGTCTGAAAGAAGAAAACGATTCATTCTTCATGGAAGAGTCTCACATGTGACACTCTCTGAAAAACAGTCACAAACTCTTTCCTGAAAACTGCTCATGAAGATATGAAAGGGATATAAATGCAGCAACTT